>OX104064.1:141448191-141459829 GCA_944474145.2 Dicrocoelium dendriticum
TTTTTTCGTATTTTCGAAGATTATTTCGGATGACCCAGATCAAGTTTGCAGAGTCTAAAGTGCGAAGCCTGCTTGTGATTTCACTGCCAATTGTTTTCTTATACAACCACCGCCTGTGTAAAGCTAAGAATCATTGTTTTGTTGTTGCGTACAAGTGAGCTCCCTCCACATGTCCATCATTTGAGCAATGTTTTATCAAACACCTTGATTCGGAACTCAGTCTACAAAGCCTTAAGCATTTTTCTTTGCACTCAGTGATCACCTTAACTCCTGACAAAAGAACCAGTGTTTACTCCTGAAATCTAAACTGAGACTAACGCAACAACACAAACATCCTATGGTTCTACACATCTATCTCCAAGTGGTTCCATGTCCATTCCTTGGAGGTATATATATATATATATATATATATATATATATATATATATATATATATATATATATATATTATATATATATATATATATATATATATATATATATATATATATATATATATATATATATATATATATATATATATATATATATATATTGGATGTCACAGGGCAAAGAGATTTATAATCTTTTATGTTTGTATAAAGGACTGTTTATCCAACAATATCAAGGGTTTACCTGGTCTCATAAAGCAATCTAAAAGCGTTTTTTTTATTCGATAGCCCAGTTAACGCACATTTATTCTGTCTCCTTTTGAACGGCTATTGTCACTGTACTGACAAGGTTAGCGGTCAAAATCTTATTACTCTACATTATGTTCGAGCTCATTGCATAAGCTGTTTCAAATATCCCTTGGCCATCTGTGTAATTGAATGTATTATCCGGTGTTACTGAAGGTATGCTGTGAATGTGCGCACACCAGAGGCGTCGAATGATCCAATATAGTAATACTAACATCAGTCGCCTAAGGTTTTGTCAGTTGGGTCAAACGAACGTGTTTCAGGTACGCAACAACTTGCACATCAATTTACCGGGGGCATCCAACGTATGTGATTTCGACTTACAGTCCCGGTAACTAAACCTGTCAGCTATGATCACCGATACAGTAATTGTGTTAGATCTGCTGCTCAAAGTATTTCCTTCAAAGACGGTACACACCACATCACGCTGATCAATTGTACGACAGTTGACATCGCCTTAGCATCCCGCCGATTCTGAGTACCATCTATTTCAGCTTCAGTCCCAGTGTCCGAAATAACCTAGCTTCACTTCATGATGAACGTCGTTCACCTGGAGATTGTGCGTCACAATCCATTTACACTGCGAGCACCTCTAAATAAGTTCCACTTAGCCATTAACTGCTGAGACAACTGCTGCTGATCACAGCTAGGTAGCTGAGTGGTACCGGTCTCGTTTCACAGCCCAAAAGTCGCGGACCCAAGTTGAGGTCCTGCTATATCTACCTAACAAATGCAAAGAAATATGTGGTCGGCTCTTGAAGCGTGTCATTTATCCTGTGTGATGTGCTCACCAAACCATCTGTAAATTCTCCTACGTTAGAGGCCTATTGTCTACTGACTTCCAGTTGATGAACGCGCGTATCGAAGACCACTGTCGCCTTTGGTAAGCTGGAAAAGCGTGTGCGAGCCAACCATCAGCTTACCGTTGGAGCGAAACGACTGATATGCGTCTATGGTGCTGTCCATTCTTCCATACGGCAGTGAAACCTGGAAAATGTACCGAAAGGATGTCCGGCATCTGGTACAGTTTCATCGACAGTGTCTGCTACGAACTCTGTGCATCGGTAGGTGCGACAGAGTTGCAGACACGCAAGTGCTCCGCCGCGGTGGTCTGGATACAATGGACTGCGAACTTCTGCTGCAGCACTTGGGGTAGCTCGGGCATGTTCGTCGCATGGATTCGACACGGTTTGCAAAACAGCTGCTTTATGCCCAACTTAGTGCAGGGAACTGCCAAGTGGGAAAACCGAAATTATGTTACCAACACATGATCAAGGTGAGTTTCCCAAGCATTAATATTGATTTCAGGTATTAGCAATGAAAAGCAGTTGATCGGCGCGAATGGGGGGTGCTGAGCAAGAGTGCGGTTGTCCAGGTACAGCAGAAGGCACTATTACATACAGAGGATACATGCCGGGTACGGAAGCGACAGGCGCTTATGGATTCAACGCCAAGTGCATGCTTCTGTAGCACATGCGTCCGCGAGTGCCTGAGCCAAGCTGGCTTAGTAAGCCAACAGCGTGCTCATGTGAGACCAGCTTCCAAAGGACGACGAGTCAACTGATTATCAAAGCATAATCAACGCGGCGATTGATAGGTGCGCTGCGTCCACATCCATTCGATTTGCTAACCCAGGCCAATAAGGCGGTTGATGAGGTACGTGTTCTGCATCATCATTACAGTTGGTTCCTTGAGTGTGTCTGCGTGTTGCTTTTCTTGCATTTCAGGGATTGATTGTTGATTGGTATCCATGGTGTGTCTGCGCTTGATTTTAAATTCTGACAAGTTGCCTACCTATCTAACATTTTCCACCTCGATCACTGGCTCCAGGAGACACTTGGTCGTTGCTGGGGGGACGGGATGCTAGGCTCATAGTGTGGTTCCATCCACTGTGGTACGGCTTACAGTCCAGCCACGGCTTTGCATACGTCTGGTACGCATGATTCCCAATTTAGACAGATAAGAGTGCTGCTGCGCTTCTTATTGAAGGCGTGTGGACCGGCTCGCTTGATAAAACGTTGCTCCCATCCACGCGCCACCCGGTCTTATTCCTTCGGATTTACATTGGATATGGGTTGTGTGGATGGAGCTGTGGTTGGTGCAACGCAAGCCACCGATGGTCCCTCTGTAGGCGCACTCGCTTTGTTGCTGTACCCATGGAGACCGCAGTGACAGGCAAATCCAGTACCGGATTCCGCTAAGCATTGTCACCAGCCATTCTTAACGGTGCAAACTTGCATGTTTGTGGAGCAAAAATGAAATGATGCGAGCTGAGGCCAGACAACTTTGTGAATTGCTCGTAAATTCCGGAAGCAGTTTACTTCGTTTGACTGAATTCCCCTCTCTGGGTTACTAAAGTAATCTTGTGATATGCAATCCGAAATATCGGATGGATTTGGTCCCAACTGTTAGGCTGATTCTCATAAGTGACAAATAGCAAAGTTATACAGCCATTTCCCTTCATGAATTTCAACAGAGTAAGAACAGCGAACATTTCAGTGCAATAATCTGAATTCAAGGTATTTCGTGTATTCTCATCAGCCGCTTGCATTCAATGGGTCAAATCTACAAAGGGTTAGGAAAGACAGGTCAATACCGGAAATTATTGGTTCGATGTGCTAGTAAAACAGGTGCATTCTACCAATAGTGAAGCAAGGTTGGTCACAAACAAGCTGTTTGCATTAGTTAGGCTTCAAACTCCGGATGGTAGAACCTTCAGTAAAACGCAGCAATTTGGGGATTTTCTGTTTACTGATCACTTTGAATGCCTCGCGGGGGTTTAGGAACATCGAGCAGTCGAGCAAGTGCCGGGAAACAGAGCTAGCATGTAGAGATGAAACGGTGAGATAGCTGGAAACTTCAAGGATTTTCTACTAAATTACTATTTTCATCTCACCCATCGACCCGTAGCCTAGAGGTAACGAGCTTGTTTCCTAACCTTACGGCGCGAGTTCGAATCTGCGTAGGGGTGGATGTCCTCGCGGTATACTCAGCACGTGTGCGACTGATGGTGGCCGCACGGCAGCGAATTGCCGTTACGGCGTACAGCTGGCATATAATTAGTATTACATCTCACCCAGAACAAAACTGACAATTACCGACGAAAGCCTTTCTCTCTAGTTCCGGAATATATTATGCTTCTGTTCATCTTACCGGGAACACCATTTGGCTTTTCATAATTATCTCTGTAACATACTGAACTGTGGGGCTAATTGTATGCAAAAGTACATTTATGTCAGTAGGTTGCTTCGATATAATCGAAGCTTGCAACAAAAAAGGTAGTACGGATCAGAAAATATCGCTAACTAAATACTGACTGTTATGATCGGATGGACCCAGCCAATGCACGACTATCTAATTGTTGTTGTGGCACACGCTTTGCTTACATGTTTTTAGGTGGAAACTTTTTCCGTAGGTGGTCATGGCTGGAGCCCGGCAGCTCTATC
Source organism: Dicrocoelium dendriticum (assembly GCA_944474145.2). NCBI lineage: Eukaryota > Metazoa > Platyhelminthes > Trematoda > Plagiorchiida > Dicrocoeliidae > Dicrocoelium > Dicrocoelium dendriticum. The sequence continues at coordinate 141,452,315 of OX104064.1, forward strand.
TTTTAGTGGAGTAATAATGTAAAATTTTGGTCACGAAACTCATTTATAAGGGAAGGAAAACTGGTGACTTTTAAACTGCATTTCGGTATGTTCATCACCATTGATTATTCATATCTTCATTAGGTAGATATACGCAAAAGTATTTGAACCGCAAAACACAAATAGAATATATATATATATATATATATATATCTGGATGGCGGCATCCGTTTTCGGATTTGCCTGTCACTGTGGCCAGTCACAGGATGCCTGCACCTACAGAGGGACCATCATGGCTTACGTTGCACCACCTACAGCTTCATCCACACGCCCCATATCCAGTGTAAACCCGAAGGAATAAGACCGGGAGGCATGCGGATGCGAGCCACATTTCATCAACGGAGCCGGCCCACACTCCTTCACAGGCGAACACAAACACACTGTATTTGGGACATCAAGGGCACACAAGGCGGTCCCTGGACCGTAGTCTGCTCCACACTGAGTGCATGGAACCACTCTTTGATCCTAACACTGTCACAAGAACCATGCACCCCGTCCTCTTCAGCAACGACCAACTGTTTATTGCAACCACTATGGACGAGCTAGTGGGTAATAGACAGGTAGGCACCTTGTCAACATGCACATCAAGCGCAGCCACTCCGTGGATATTAAACAACAGCAGATCGCTTGAAACGACAAGATAAAATATAAAAACGCCGATAATGCATACAGATACGGAGACATAACTTCACTAAATGTGCGTATAAAAGTGAAAACGAACGAATCCGCGATAAGGTAAAGAGTTCAGCAAATATATTTTAAGGAAATGCCAAAGGCGAAACTTTTAACAGCATTAACTACAATTAGCTTCAGGAACGTGTGCAAGTTTATAGAAGATAGTACAGGTAGACAATAACATGAGAAGGAAAAAACCTTCAGGACAAAATCAAAAACCCACCACCTGAAATAAAGGGACTTAGCATGCAAGCACACGGTTTATAAATCGAATGCAGCGTGCCTACAAACGCTGCGCCGGTTCTGTCTACTTTCTCTGCAGGACCCATCGTCGTTTCGGTGGTGGCCCGAGTGGCCTTGCTTATGGCTCACTAGGCCTGCCTGACTCAGGCACTCGCAACCACATGTGCTACAGCACCATGCGTTTCATGTCGATGGAGTACAACCCATCGGCGCTTGCCGCTTCCGCACTTGCCGCTCCTTCTCTACATGCATGAGGTCTTTCTCCTGCACCTCAGCAACCGCCTTCGTGATCAGGTCGCGTTACGCGCGCCGATCAACCGCCTTGGATGCCCATGACCTGCAATCAAGTATAGAACGTGAGAGGCACACTTTCATCATGTCCTGGCAAGGTAACTTCGGTTTCCCCACATGCTGCTTCCCAATACTCAGCTGACCATATAATAGTTGTTTCGGTATCCGCGTCGAACCCATACGGCCTACATGACCGAGCCACCTCAGGTATCGCAGCAAAAGTTTGCAGTCCACTGCATACATTCCACTTCGACGCAACACTTCCGTGTCTGCAACTCTATCTCTCCCAATGATGCACAGAATCTGTCGCAAACACTGTAGATGAAACCGCTCGAGATATCGCACTTCCCGCCAGTACATCGTCCACGTTTCACTGCCGTATAGATGAACGGACGGCACCGTGGATTTGTACACCATCAGCCTCGTGCCAATGCTAAGCTGATGGTTGTTCCACACTCGGTACTCTATCTACCCGAATGCCGCCGCTTCCTCCGAGACACGAATACGCAGGTCACTGTGAAGCTGATGGTCAGTTGACATCACACTCCTAAGGTAGTAGAAATGGGTGGTGGTTTTTAGCACTTCAGCACCAATGTTAATTTGCTGCAATTTTGGCGATTGCACATCCGGTGAAGGCTGAAAGAGACAGACAGTTTTGCTTGTGTTGATGGTGAAACTGAATTTGCCCGCTGTCGAAGCCAGAACACTAGTCGTGTGCTGCAACTCATCCGCGCTGTGTGAAAACAGCGCCAGTCGTCAGCAAACAGCAACATACGGATAGTTGTCTCACAGACTAGGCTTCTGGCACCGAAACGACGGATGTTCAGCTACCCGCCATCAAGACGGTGCTCCACACGAACATCGTAGGCACAAGTCGCACAAAAAGCACAAGACAACATTGTATGAAGATATATACACATTATACAGGGCAGGAGTTAAGACACAACCTTGTTTCACACTAGTGACAACTGCAAAATCATCCATGGTTTCTCCACTTACCTGCACCCTCGCTCACATACCACTTTGAAGACATACAATTAAACTTACAAAATTACGCAGTCATCCATTTTACCCAACACCAGCCACAATGCCTCGCGGTTCATCGTATCAAATGCCTTCGTGAAATCAACAAAAAGCGAGTAGAACGGCTGGGGTCGTTCTCTGCACTTCTCCTGCAACTGCCGAAACGCCAACATCATATCGATGATGCTGTGACCCGAACGGAATCCACACTGCTCTTCCGTCACACTAGGTTCCACAACCTTACTTCGACGCGGTTGATCAGGATTCGGGCGATCACTTTGCCCACAAACCGCAGCAAGTTGATGGCGATAATTCCTACAACACCGCTTGCTCCCTCTGCCCCTGTACAGTGGTAGCTCAAGGGCATCCTTCAGCTCAGCAGGCACCTCCTCCTCATTCCACATTTGTGCACCAAGTGTTGCAGCGCTGTCACAAACGCGGGTCCGCCGTGTTTCAATACTTCAGGCGGGATCCCGTCGGCCCCTGCAGAGTTGCCGATTCGCAGCTGATTAAGTGCTCTCTGCGTCCCATCCAGTGTCGGCGTATCCGCTAGACTCGCCTTTACATTGTGCTGCTTGAGGCCGTTCAATGTAGGCCAGTCGATCTCTGAACGGTTGTTCAAGCGACAGTCGACGTGCGTTTGTTAACTCTGTGTTATGTCTGCAGTCTGTGTGCAGGTGGCGCCTGAACTGCCATCGATCAGCGTCCACAGCGGCTTCAACCTCGGTCCAAACAACACCTTCAACGAGTCAAAGAATCCCTTGTGTTAGCGGCGTTCGGCGTAGCTTTCCATCGGCTTCGTCTTCTCCGTCCACCATGCATTTTAGTGCGACGGAATTCTCGTGTCATTCGCTGTCGGTTTCTGCAGAACTTACTATTCTTCCTCAAGTCACTGGGGTCTGCGACATGTGCAGCAAATGCTGCATTCTTCTCCGACACCAGTGCACCAGTCGTCGCATTGTTCTCATCACACCAATCAGGCCGCTTACAGTTTGCGAGGCCGATGGTCTCCTCGGCTGCAGCTGTCACCTAGTCGCGAATGTGGTGCCACAGGTCGCCCACTATGACTATGCATTCCAAATCACACAAACGTGTATCTATCGCGTTGTCCAGCTCAATACGTCTCGCGGCAGTACCGAGGGACTGTTAAGTTTACGCCGGTACACGGAGGGAGTTCATACATAGATGTGTTAAATATATTTGCAGTTTGGTCCGCACCAATTTGTGATCAGTGCCACACTCAGCTCCACGCAGTACACGTGTCATGCGCACTTCACGCATATCACCCAGACGTACGATGACATAGTTGAGCAGGTGAGCGTGACCACTCCTTGGGTGCATCCAAGTTGCTATATCACTCGCACTCTGTGCAAACCGAGTGTTCGTGATAGTCGGGTCGAGAGTGGCATACAGTGAGAGCAGCCTGTCACCGTTCGCATTCGCTGAACCAATGCTATGCGGACCGATAACATCTGTCCACCCCGATGCATCACGTCCAACGCGCGTTGAAATCAGCCAGCAGAAATAGTCGGTCGCTCCTCGGCACAGACCGTATCACGGAGGGTAGCAGTGTGGAATTGCTCACGCGTGTCATCAGGATATCACATGGTGGGACAGTACGTGCTCATGAAGGTGGCAAACTTGCGTCTTCCGAGTCGTATGCGAACAGTCATCATTCGCGCGCTGATGCCTGTTGGTTCACCCACGATCTGGCATTTTGGGCGATCGGATATTACAAATCCGACTCCATGTTCACGTGGTGCTGTGGCGGCGTTGCACAATCAGTAGAATGTGTAGCTAGCACCTGCTTCATCCATCTTACTTTGCTCAGTGAGCTAGGTTTCACTGAGCGCCGCAATATCGTGACCAGTGCAGTGCCTTGCTCGGGTTGCTCACTCGAGTTCCACTAGTAGTGTGTACACTTCGCAACACCGATGCTGCGTGCTTTGTGCGCAGGCATACGTTTGCTTTGGTGGGCAATCGCAAGCCAGGTGGTGGTTGTGCATCGGATGTTTGCTTGAGTGACTCCACCCGGAGGCTTTGGCTCAATATCCTGACCCACAAGGCAGTGGGTTGTTTGGAGGTTTTCTTGAGGGACTCCACCCGGAGCCTTTGGCTCAATAGCCTAACTCACAAGGCAGTGGGGTGCAGATCCAGCTCGGGAATGTGATTACAGAGACAGATTAGGATCTGCTTGCGATACTGAAACGATTCATAATGGTTTTCGACCGTAGTAGGATACGCACCTGCAATCACGGCCAGACGCAGGTGGGTTTTGGCGGGTTTGCACTAATTTAATCATGGGCTGCCTGGCTTGAGGCGGGCAGTAGCAAACCATTGAACACCCGTAGTTGCCCTCCCACCGTCAGACAATGCGTGGCGCTCGTGCTCTACGCCAATCGAGCTGTGTGCTTATAACCGTTGTTCTGTTGTCTCCCCTGGCTATGTCTTATTGGAAGAGCGCCGTGAACCACTTCCTAACCGAAGAGGATGGACTGGTATACTGGTAGGGCACCCAAACTTGACAGGAAACCACTCGGGTACTCAGCCGAAGACTTCAATTTAATGTACAGCTGAAACGCAACGGGTCAAGCACATGGTCAGTTCGCTGTCTCATGCGGATTGGTGTCCTGGATCTTAGCAAGGAGATGGGCGTAACACAACTCCCAATCAGCGATCGCCACGAGACGTGCAGGTCATGAGCTCCTGGCACAACAGTAGCAGCAGTGGGCAGACAATCTGTCAGGCTCTAGCCACCACCAGCCTAAGCGCATCATAGGACCTCTCGCCTTGACGTACAGTTTTATATATATATATATATATATATATATATATATATATATATATATATATATATATATATATATATATATAATCAAAGTTCGACTAATATATATTTGACAGTGTGCAACAACACATGCGTAACACCCTTTGGGGCAGCACGTCCTACAACACTTGAGTAGTGAACGCGATTTAGGTATAATCGTGAAAGAGAATCTTGGCATTTCGCTCCAATGTTCGAAAGCAGCAAGTTTGACGAGCTCGAACTTGAGACTTTTGAAGCGAGCTCTCGACATTTTTGAGCAACGGCTAGTACCATTGCTGATTAACGCCTATAATTGCCCTCACGTTGAATATACAATTCAGACCTGATGTCCATGGTTAGAAGGAGACATTCGCCTGTTGGAACTACCCCAAATAAGAGCCACATACACAACGCGGGGACTTTCTTTTCTGTTACGAACTGCGTCTTAGTGTACTCTGTGTGTTCTCTTCAAAATACCGACGCCTGCCCGGAAATTTTGTTCTCACATACCGGATACTAACTGAAAGCGCGATTCATGTACATCACTGTTGACTCTAGCCCCTTACTAACAAATCCCAGGCAACTACCTGAAACTAATGACGCAACACCCGTCTGAATCGTAGAAAGTATTTTTACTAACTTATAATTTGTTCTTACTGGAATGCTTTACCAAAATATGTAGTGAACGCACAAGACATGACGACCTTCGAAAGACTCTTTGACTTTCATCGTAGTGATAAACGCTACCCAACAGTTTGATATAATGCAATAGTTTAACCACTGATACTTCACGTTCCATGTTGGAACATGTTGCTTTCAATTTGCTTTTACATATCCATCCGGTGGGTCTTGTAACGTTATGCTTTTTATCCTGTCACACACTATTGAACTATTGAACAACAGAAAGGAGAAAAGAGGCCCACAGGGAAAGTATTAGGTGGGTTTATGTTTTGCGTTGGCAGATAGCTTCCCGGATCCCCGGGCGGAGGAAAGGGGTTGACTTAAGGTAACGACTCACGACGTTACTTGTTAGAATGATGTGGCTGGAGTATATTTTTCAATTTTCACACATTTCCGTTTTCGTTGCATCATTCTGTCCACCTTTGCTTTATGCGTCCCCATATATTCGGTCCACACCTGCTGTCTTAGTTACACGATCAGCATCCCCTGTTTACGTTGTACAAACTTCGAATGTCACACCAGTGTAGCGCAGAATTTATGTTGGAACAAGAAAAGTGACAATCCGTGGTGCCCGCCCATTTAAGAGAAAAGCGGTTATTACCTGCCAATTACATGAAGGGTTACCTTATTGAGTTTCTTTTTGCTCTGGCAGTGGTACAATCTGTTGTGAGTTGGTCGTTTGTGCTATCAAACGAATGGCCCTATGTTTGGGGTAATACACGTGATAAAACGTATTTAATGTTTGCTCAAGGAAACCAGGCCGACTAGGACCGCGTTTAATAGCTGGTTTACATCATCATCATCATCATCATCATTATACATGTCAGCTAGAGATGGTAAAACACCTCCGCCATTGTACCGCAATACATAAAGGAAATACATACATACATACAATACATAAAGGAAAAATAAATACGACAGTTGAATGCCAGCTGAGCTACCAGCAACGGATACGCATCGTTCCGGTAAGCTACCAGCCAGCTACTAGGCAAAAAGAAAAATTTAATTACGTTTTACCCTACGAAATAAGATCGTAGATGGAGGGGGGAGGCTAAAGGGATGGGGAGGGACAAAGAAACTCACAGCAGGAACGCCACTGAGGTCGGCTCCTTGCCATATCAGCAAGTGTATCCAGCCAAACTGCTCACCGTCTTTTGGACCCCAACCAGGGAGCCGTGAAGCTCCAACTGAGGCCAGCTCCGAAGTGAGGGTCTTCATTCCTCTGGACCAAGTAATCGCTTGGCCACCTCTCCTCTTCTTCCACCCACATCCCCGGTGAGCAAACAACGCACGTCGAGGGAGTCGGTGGTCTGGCATGCGCAACACGTGGCCCAGCCATCGGAGCCTGATGAGTGAAATGACGGTGCTGAGCGGTTCATTCCCTTTTCCTAGGCCGTAAACAAGGCGTCGAACACGCTCGTTACGCACGCGGTGTTCCCACCAGATGTGAGCCAAACTGCGAAGGCACCGATGGTCGAACGTAAGTAGCCTCTTCATGTCCGCCGATGTTAGGGGCCATGTTTCGCAACCGTACAGTAAGGTCGAACGTACCGCTGCATTGTACACTCTACCCTTCAGGGCGAGAGTACTGTCGCGCAGTCGCCATAGGTGCCGAAGGTTAGCAAAAGCACTTCGAGCTTTCGCAATGCGGTTCGTGATCTCGTCTTCGATCCCAAGGGCGCTGATACAACTTCCCAGGTAATTGAATTTCTGAACGACTTCTAGCTGATCCCCACCAAGGGTCAGCACAGGGGTCA
>OX104064.1:141460326-141481089 GCA_944474145.2 Dicrocoelium dendriticum
TGTAGCGAGACCGACAAGCAGGGGGGTAGACGTTTATTGCACACCGAAAATGGGCACATGAGGGTCTCGCGCGCGCCATCGAATATCGACTAGATTTCCGTCCCACAACGCAACACAGGTACGGATGTTGGAGACGAGCCAGTCCTTTCGCCTCGGGAGCTCTGACTTGGAAGATCCGCCTTCCTGTTTTCGCTCGATCTCCGCTTCTCTGCACCGAAGTTGGATTAGGGATCGGCCAGGAGTCGTTCGAGAGCTCTCGACTTGCTTGTTCTGGGCTGTGTCAATCGGCTCGGCCTCGGTCCTGTGGGCTGCGCTAGCGGCGTATTTGTCTGATTTATTGCGCTGTCCACATATTCCCGCTCCGTAGTTCCGGGCCCAGGCTCGTCGCTAGCCGTCTTTCGCGATCCGCTCTCAGCTAGCTCCGAAGAGCTCCCCAGAGCCATTCTTTGAAGCGGCCCCTCTACAGTATGACGTCGCCCGCACAGAGAGCTTCACGGATGTAACGCCATTCTTCCAGGTCATGAGCGTGGGCTTCTTCGTTGCTGGTTGTCAGTAGCTCGGGCACGCCATGAACGAAAATAATTCTTTTGTTACTCTCCGTGTGGTGGTCGTTTGAATTATTTTTGTCCCGCTGGCGTTCGCTCCATGGAACATCCGGAAATATGCGTATTCCACTGTTTTCAGTCCGCAGACGGTATGCCGACAAAAGCACCGTCTCGACATCATCTATTGATCCCAATGTTACTCGCATTAGCCAGGACTCCCCGTAGTGATTCGAGGTTGGATGTCTAGTGATGCGCATTATATTAGTCGGACTGGCTTGAACTCCGATTCTATCACAAAGGAAATTCCATTGCTTTAAATCATCCAGCTGTTTACCCCTTAAGGAGTTTGCCTTGGACTCAGGAACGTTGGTGCATATAAGTGTCAAGGCACCGTAGTTCCGCCTGGTCTTCGGTGATGTGGGAAGCACGGTTATCGAGGGATTTAAAGACGTTTCAGTAGGTTGCACCTGGCGTTTAACCTGTTTTGCGGCTGTACTGAGTGAGGCTACTGATGTCGCACTTCGATCATACCGAGCAGCAACGGTTGCATAGGTGGGTCGGTCTTTAGAGCGTTGTTGCATCAGTCGATACATTGGATAAGAGGTTGTGGACGGTGGGTCTAGAAATGCTTCTATTGATCGCGATGAAACTTGGTTCGTGGCTCCTAAGATTTTTAGTTCTGCGTGGCTATGTGAACGCCTGGCTCTTTTCTTTGGTTTCGAGGCAGCACTTTTGGGAAACGGATGAGGTGCAAGATGCGATATTGTTGCCTCGAGCGAGGCAATTTTAGCATTCAAACGATGTTCAGTTTCGGCGGCTAGGCTGTCGTACTTTTGTGTTAACGCTAGTACGCATTTTACTAGTGGGATCGTCGTGCACTACAGATAGAACAAAAGTGAACCCAGCGTATTCGTTATGTCGCTTCTACAGAGGTTGACGTAATTCGAATGGTACCGGTTTTGGCAATTTGTGCAAGTCAATCCTCCCTTTACTACCTTAGCACAAGTTTGATTAGCACAAAATACCTCGTTTCGTGTTACTAGTGTGGTCGTCATGGTGGGTGATTACAGTAGAACAAATCCAATATGCCGGACACAGAGGCAGTTGGGACAATCAATGCGAACTCCGAAATTAGCCATAGAACGTCCACCAAATTTGTACGCATTGAAGGATACACCAAAAGAAAAATATTGGTGTACAATTCACACAAAAACATCACGTATAGCAGAGCCATCCGGAAGAATCTATGGAATCCAAGACGGTAATCGAATAATCCGCGACGTCCATGGGTACCTCTAACCGTTGCGCAAGGGACAGTCTTACCGGACATGGTGTGGAGGGGCCGCTTCCAAGAATGCCTCGGGGGAGCTCTTCGGAGCTAGCTGAGAGCGGATCGAGAAGGACGGCTAGCGACGAGCCTGGGCCCGGAACTACGGAGCGAGAATATGTGGACAGCGCAATAAATCAGACAGATACGCCGCTAGCGCAGCCCATATGACCGAGGCCGAGCCGATTGACACAGCCCAGAACGAGCAAGTCGAGAGCTCTCGAACGACTCCAGGCCGATCCAAATCGAGTACAGAGAAGTGGAGATCGAGGCGAAAACAAGAAGGCGGGTCTTCCAAGTCAGAACTCCTGAGGCGAAAGGACTGGCTCGTCTCTAACATCCGTACCTGTGTTGCGTTGTGGGACGGAAATCTAGTCGATATTCGATGGCGCGCGTGAGACCCTCATGTGCCCGTTTTCGGTGTGCAATAAACGTCTACCCCCCTGTCGTGTCGTTCTCACTACAATGGTAGGCGTTGGCCTTGTTATCCATCAAAAACCATTATTCCAGTGTTAAAGGGGAACAATTGTGCACGTTCCTTGGAGTTCTAGTTTGATAAATTGATAAGTAGAAAAGCGTTCCGATCAGAAAAGTTGGCATTGGTAGATGGTCAGAATCATGGTATAACCATTCCCATCTACTAAGGAGGTCAATCGTGCTGTACCCGCAAACTACCGCACTTTTACTCTTTTTCCGGTGCTTGATAAACTCGCGAAATCAGTTTTTGAATAAGCACTCATTGGATATTTGTAAGGGTGCAGTATCAGCGTGCAGAAGATGCACGTATTCTACCGAAACCTCGCATCTATCACAAATATTTGTTAGACGGTGGCAGCTGGACGGAAACTGACGACGTTGGGGAAGGAGTAAACGCCCGCTGCCTTGATTTCTCGAGGGCTGTTAACTGCCCTGATCACCGTGTTTTCTTTACAAGCTTCTAAACTAAGGTGTCTATCCTGGCCGAGCTCGTAGCGTCGCGTCTGACCCTGGATCACGGTTATTTTTACTGTCCATAAACGACCTCGCGAGAGTATTGATATCAGCCTTTCTACTCCTTGCTGACGGGCAGTCAAGACAGTGGGTAACCGCATAACACTGTCAGGTGATCACAACATGGTTTGCGAGTGACCAAATCAGAGCACACTTATAGTTAATGCTGTCAGATGTGAAGTAATGAATATACACCACCAGGGTACCCACGAATATTATCTAGAAGAATACGTTTTGTAGAGCACTGCCCTTGAAAGTTACAGGTGCAAGACGATCCCAGGTGCCTAATCCTGTAAAGAAAGCAGTGAAAAATGTGGTAAAAACTTAAGCTTAGTGCAGAGGACGTTTCGCAAATGTTTCATTCGCAAATGTTTAACCTTCATGTGTTACACTTAGATTACGCTATTCAGGTATGTCATCCTCGGAAAAATCTTTACATCGGTGCTCTGAGAATCGATAAGAGTGGTAAAAGTTCTCCACGGTGTACTACTCTTGCATCGCCAACTTAGAGTGAAGTCTTTAGAACTTTTCGGTGAGCATTGTCATCCTGCGCGCGTTGGCCTTACAATGGCATGTCAGGCTCTTAACGACGCCAAGCACCCATCTCGGTATTTAATTATACTCATCCACAACACCTCGATACGAAACCACCACTTAAATTGGGTCATGCAGTATAGCCGGGTAGAAGGCCACCAGCCGTGTACGTTCCTTCTTTTTTTCTCATATTCGCTCCCATGTTGGTTGAAATTGAACCCCTTCTTGATAATGTATTATGCCACTTACAAGTCACTGGAACAATGGATGAAGTACAAATAAAATTTGCAGCAGGTCCATCGATGCGCGATACTCTTTCTCGCTTGATTCATTTTGGTCTCACGCTTTACTTAAGGGCATTGTTACATGTGTTGTCTTATTCTTGAGAAATCCATTATTTCCATCCGCTTGCAGACCAGTTCATCCATGGACCTGTTTAAACTCAACAGGATCCTACCTTTTGGTAGTTTAATGTCAGCTGTGGTTAACTAACCTTTTAAGTTGCCTGTATCTTATTTGCTAGCAAATCGATTGCAGCGAACCGGGGTTAACAGGTTTCAATAACCTAATGTTTTCCATCTCAACTTTGCGCACTAACTGGCTATTACAAATGTTTTGTGCACATGTTGTCCTCTGTGAGTTCAGGCATTTACTTATGCCGAAATCACTGTTTACATCTAACCCGATCAACAGTTGTCCTTGGCTATATCGATGTGCACTGTGGAGTGAGGAGTGCAACCTAAAGCAGGTTCAATAAACCGACACTTTGTTGCATCGCCTTGCTAACGCTGTATGCTCCGGAGGAAATTTCCTGTTGTAGGCAACCGTTCACTACTAATACTACTACAAATGTCAGGTCAGCCAGGAAGAGTTCACCTCGCACAAAAATAACTCCTGCTTCGGTCTAAAGTCAGACGATTGCAGAGCATAATTTGTAACTTCAAGAAATTAGCATGTATATTTCCGGCAGTTGATCAGACAAGCAGTTGAGCGCACAATTCAGGACGACACTCGCAGTAAACAAGGCGGAACCACGAGAAGTCGAGTTTCGATAAGTTGTGTACATAAGAACGTGTACATGAACTGCAGCGAAATATGAAAGCGCAAGCCTAAAAACAAAGCAAATTGTTTACAAGCACTAATGTACTCCCTCCTCAGAGCGTACACTGGTAAGAAATGTTCGACTGATTCTACAGAAGGAATTGAACATGCTTGGACGGAAGCAAAACAGCGCGACCGGAACGTGTAGGTGTAGAACTGCTTGTGGCTGGAGGGTACAGGGGATTCCGGGTATGAACGTCAGTAATGTGTTTGACTTCGTGTAACGAATGAAAGACGGGTGTGTTCTACGAGGATCGTATCGGTCGGCGTTGTTAACTGCTGGCTCAAAGTATGCAGATTTGGGGTAATCGATGTATATTGATCCTTTTAGTCCATTTCTAATGAAAACGAAGTATTTTGGCTTCCGTGACAAGACCTTGATTGGGCCTTCAGAAGGCAGCTTAAAATGCATTCGGACGACGTCCATGCAGATAAAGACAAAAGGACAGTTGTTCATGTCGGGTTGAACTTACTGTTTGCTTGTGTTCGGCCACGTAGAAATCGGTCGAATGGTTCGGAAATGCTGTTTGTGGCGTCATGAAAACAACGTGGGGTCTAGTTCGTCGGTGACACGAGAGTGTAGTGCCATTTCGCCAGGTAGTTTGATGAACACGAGTACTGCAGAGCTGAACCCATTTTCCTCTTTGATGGTCGAAATGAATTGGAATATTGGTAGCTCGGGAGGCTTGCTCAGTTGTTGTGGAGTTCTCCGAGCTGGGCAACTTGGTTGCAGACGTTTCGCCACCATTCGAGGTGGCATCTTCAGTGCGGGATTGATAGCAGTGAAGTAGCAGTAGCTGGTAGAAAGCAAACCCAATAATGGATACTGTCGGTAACTACTCTGTTCCTTATATAGGCATACGAGGCTATTAATTTTGCCTCGATCTCATTGGTGAATCCTTGTGTTCAGCGGTTGTGCTCGAGTCAATGTCATTGGCTGCGGAAATGTTGTTGCGATGTGGTTGGGCTTATCGCACTCGGATTGGTGCAGGAGATGTGGGTGAGTAGTCTGGGCTCATATTGACCATGCTGTTCATTGTGCGTGTGTTGCATTAGGTTCATTCGGACAACGGTTGTTGATCCTCTTGAAATCTCTCTGTCTCAGCGGTTGATATATTGGATCGAGGTCGATATGCATGTTGATTGAGTTCGTGGTTGAGAACCAGGCTTCGAGGAACTCCCTCCCTTTTTGTGTTTCTCCTCCGGTCAAGATCTCTACCTTGTTCCAATCGAACCTGTGTCCCTCTTCATCCACGTGTGCTGAAACCAATGAGGTTGCGTAATGCTTCTTGCACGCTCTTTGGTGTTCATGTATCCTGGTGGACAGCTTTCTTCCTGTTTGTCCCACATAGTGCTTTTCACAGTTTGCGCAGTTTATTCTATATACGACATTCCGTCGTTCCAGTGTCTCTCGTTTTCCTTTTGGTTTTGACAATGTCTTCCTCAGAGTGGCGGTTGGCTTGTGGGCTACCATGATATGATGTTGTTTGAACAATCTGGCAGTCATTTCTGACACGTTCTTTATGTATGGCAGGACTATACGTTTTGTCATAGCTGACGTGGGTTCGGTTTTGGAGGACTTGCGGTTTAAGCATCTGCGGAGGAAACTGCGTGGGTATCCGTTGCGTTCAAATGACTTGAATAAGTGTTTTTCTTCTGCTCGTTTCGCTTCTGCCGTACTGCAGTGAGTTGCTATTCTCTGGAACAGTGTCTGCACACAGCTTATTTTGTGACACCTTGGGTGGTTGCTGTGGAAATTCAAAATCTGATCGGTGTGCGTGCTTTTTCTGTAAACTGAGGTTTGCAATTCGCCGTCCACTGTTCTGGCTACTAACACATCCAAGAAAGGAAGTTTGTTTTCCTTCTCTGATTCCATGGTAAACTGTATGCCGTCCATAGCGTTGTTAAGCAGTTGTTGTGCCACCGATACTTGGCTACGTTTGAGTATCACAAAGGTATCATCGACGTAGCGAACCCAAAGTTTCGGATTAATTGTTGGTAGTAGACCGGAGGAGAAACACAAAAAGGGAGGGAGTTCCTCGAAGCCTGGTTCTCAACCACGAACTCAATCAACATGCATATCGACCTCGATCCAATATATCAACCGCTGAGACAGAGAGATTTCAAGAGGATCAACAACCGTTGTCCGAATGAACCTAATGCAACACACGCACAATGAACAGCATGGTCAATATGAGCCCAGACTACTCACCCACATCTCCTGCACCAATCCGAGTGCGATAAGCCCAACCACATCGCAACAACATTTCCGCAGCCAATGACATTGACTCGAGCACAACCGCTGAACACAAGGATTCACCAATGAGATCGAGGCAAAATTAATAGCCTCGTATGCCTATATAAGGAACAGAGTAGTTACCGACAGTATCCATTATTGGGTTTGCTTTCTACCAGCTACTGCTACTTCACTGCTATCAATCCCGCACTGAAGATGCCACCTCGAATGGTGGCGAAACGTCTGCAACCAAGTTGCCCAGCTCGGAGAACTCCTCTTTGATGGTGTTGCGAATGTCATGAAGGATAGCAAGGAGGCACTTAGACCAACGTGAAGCAGGTGAACTAGTCATAATAGTGGCTTTAACTGATGATGAAAACGCTCAATGAAGCCATTGGCAGCGGGACGATAGGCGGTTGTTCGCATGCGTCCACAACCCAGCAAACAATTCAAATCACGGATCAGTGTTGTACTAAACTGTGCTTTTCTGTCGGTAGTGATGGTGGCTGGAACGCCAAACAGGTAAATCTATGACTCAACAAAGGCAGTGGCAACAGACTCATAGACGTATCACGTAAAACACATTGTGACCAATGCGCAAAACGGTCAACACATCTCAACAGATAAGTGAAACCGTTGGAGGAAAGTAATAGACCGACTATATCCACGTGAACGTGTCTGAGACTTGTGTCAGAAGTGAAAACTTACCCACATTAGTGATAGTATGACGAGGCAATCTGCTAAACTGACAACTAAGACAATGCTTAACCCACTGTCGAATATCCGAACACATCTTGTGCCATTGAATTAGTCAGTAATCAGCTTCACGGTAGGTCGGATCCTCAGATATGATAGTTCATGAAAATGATCAAAAATGATTCGACTCAATGACTGTGGTAAAAAGAGACTAGGCTTACCGGTTGTAACATTACAATAAAGTTTGTTATCGTAGTTAAACACAGGTAAATACAAAGTTTTAATGAGGCGTTTGTTCGAAGCTGGACATTGCTTGAGTGGTGGATAGTTTCCAGATCAATCGTCTCGGTAACAGTTGGTGGAGGTGAGCGCGCGATAATGCATCAGCAACAGTGTTGTTAGAACAGCCGACGTAAAGGAAATCAACCCAGAAGTGTAAAAGAAGTTCCAGTGAGTAATTGTATGAAACAGACGGAAGGCGTACACCCGAAGTTTGTGATCTGTCAGCAAAATGAAGCGTCGTTCCTACAGGGAATGATGGAAATGTTTTACGGCTAAGTACGTAGTGAAGAGTTGACGGCCAAGGATATTATACCTGACCCATGCAGGTTACAGCTTCCGGGAGAAAAATGACCGCGGTTAAATTTCGTTATCGACTAACTGTTGCATAACAGTGCCAAGAGCGGAATTTAAAGCATCTGGCTTATGGGAAGTCTAGCACCCTCGCTGGGGCTTTGGTGGTGAAGAGAGGTTACCTCACTATACTTCTGCTTAAGGGAAGTGAATGCGGCTTCGGCTTCGGCTGCTGTGGTTATTGTGAATTTCTTTGAAGTTCCTTTAATAAGTATGTCGGCACAGTTGGCGAAGAGTCTGCCTTAATTGTTGGCCATGCCAAGAGAACGGCGTAGGTGTCTAGCAGATTGAGGTATGGGATAGTCTTACATTGCTTGAAGATTATTCGAAAAACTTTTAATACCATCACAATCAAGCCTGTGACCGAAAACTAAAGCTGGCTTTACAAAATATGCATTGTTCTGGGTTGATGATTATATCATGGTGTTGCAAGGTACCATAACCTATTAGAAGAAGTGCCAAATGCTCTTCATTTGTGGCGCTTTCTAATAAGAAATCGCCTATGTAGACGTAAAGAAAATCAAGGCCACGGAGGGCCTGGTCCACAAATCATTGGAAGGATTTGTCGCAAAACTCGGTCCTTCAGGGACAAACGTTTTGTTCAACAAAGTAAGCTCAGCGAGTGAGAGCATGATTAGGTTGTAAAAGACTCGAAGTAAATAGGTAGGTCAGTTTCATAACTAACGACGTTGTTGCATGCATGAGATTCTTCCTTTGAATCAGTCAAACAAAACAGTATAGCGCTGCCAAATAAGAACCAGGGAGATTATAAACGCAAATGCGTTGACGTCCAAGCACCTGCTTCGTTCGCTTGCGGCAAGCTAGCCACTTGCTTCGTCATGGAAGTCCGTACCGTTCTTCTGTTTGTATAATCCCATCACAGCATTGTGCCGTGTTACGTGGATCGAAAGCCATATGCAGAAATTCGAATAAGCCAAAAGGAGTAATCACAGAAGTCCTCGCAATAACTTTAACTGCTATGGAGATTTGATGGTAGGCTTTGACAAGGTCAGGTTTGAAGAAGACTGACTTTCAAGCTATTCCATGCGAGAAGCCATGGATATGAAGGATCGGGTATCTATCTGGTACCGTGACATTAGTCATGGCTCGATAATCCCCGCATGGTCGAAAATCACCAGACCTTTTAGGCATCAAATAAAGCGGAAATGCCTAACAGCTATTTGGAGAGCAAATGACCTCGCGACTGATTATGTGTTCAAATTCATTTTCATCTGCTTGTGATTTGTCAGAGCGCAGTTGCCTACTTTTGGCTGTTACTGGCGGACCGGATGTAACGATGGGATGGCGAACCTCATATTTAGTTTCTGAGGTGTCACTACTTGTTCGCATCATCGACGGGTACTACCGTACCAACGAAACGTACAGTGAGCAGTCGGGTATGAGTATGCGACACTCGAGGGAGTTAAATGAAGCAATTTCGCAGGAGACGCTTAACGAACTTGTATCGTTTTGCAATTTCCCGTAAAGCAATTCGACCACAAAACCGAACGTCCTAAGCAAGTCGATTCTAATGGTGGACGTTTGCACATCAGCGCTAGTAAATGTGAAGGGAAATTTACGCCGTAATCCTAGGCCTAAGGTAAGAATCTTCTGACTAAAAGTCGAGTTTGTAGTCTGGTTGGTTGCCTGTGGCATTACTCCAGGTGGTTGCAGGGGAATTTTTCCAAAAAACAGGGCAGAACGTTGCCTTCTGCGCCAGCGTCAACCGAAAAGTAGTTTAGTCGATTCGAATATATACAAGTGGCGACTGATGGTCTGGCCAACAACAGTCGTCGCCATTACTCACTGGCTTTGTCATTTCCTGACGTAGGATTTAAAAAGGTTTAATGTTGTTAACGCCCTGTTCGACAACTACGTGCGGTGTTTCCAACACGGTAGTGATGCTGACAATAGCGACGTGACGGTTGTGTGCGGGATTTACTATAGTGCCTGGTCCTGGAAAGAGATCTTCGCGATGGGACACTCTCACGTCTGATGTGAGGCAAACTGAGCTCTAATCTGGGAACTGTCAGTAATAGCATCAAGCAACGTGGTTCCAGTGGAGTTGGAAAAGCTTGCCACAGTTACGAGGGATACGGTAGTACTAATGAAACGCTCGTACACTTTGTCAGCTGTCTCTGCCAGCTTGTCAAAAGGAAAAGCATCCGCAAGCACAGCTAGAATAGCCGTATTATTCGCAGGCAGGCAACTACTCTACATTTGACGGAGAACGGAATAGTCCGGGATGGAAGGTACGACAAATGAACGCATGTATCCAAAAAGCAAAGGCAGCGTTTGCTTTTCGATCTCGTCGTCAGATAGCAAAATTAGAGGCGTGCTTTGTCTGAAGCGGTAGTGCGCCTTAAAATTGCTGCCTTAAATTTATCATAGGGCGAATCCAAGGGCAGGGTATAGATAATGTCAGACCTCAGAAACCATATCAGGTGGCAAATGCGCAGTCACATATGGAAACATGGAAAATTGCGATTGATGGTGACGATGGATTCTACTTTAACAAACAACCCGCGATGGTTAGAAACCTTGAATGAAGGTTATATGACACTAATTGATTTTCCTAGGGCGTTAATGATACGCCTTTGGTCAAACATTGTGAAAGGGTTAATTTTCTACATAAAGGGAAATAATAAAGCGGGATCATCGATTGTGAATGGATCCGTTGAATAACATAATAATAATAATAATAATAATACTAAGAATAATATCAAGTCAGTCAAGGATTTCATCTCACACAAAAATAACTCCTGTTTCCGTTTGGCGTCGGACGATTGGAAAGCACAATTTATAACTCCAAGAAATCTGCATGTATATTTCCGACAGTCGATCAGGCAGCCAACGGAGTTCACAATTTATAACGGCACTCGTAGCAAGCGAAGCAGCAGCATGTGAAGGCGAGCTTAGCAAAGTTGTGTATATTAGCATTTCATTAATACAGTGAGCATGACGGCAGTGAAACATGAAAGCACAAACATAAAATAAGCAGATGGTTTCTCATTGCCTCACTGTCTTCATACGTCTGTTTAGATCAGGCTTTTGTCCATTACTACTCCTTGATTATCCGTGCTTCGTGAAGCACTCGAGCTGCACACCATATTGGGCGGATGATTGCGCTGCTTAGCTAGTAACTCACAGGGTTGGTCAGTAAAAAAGGTCGTCATCTTAATGATCCGTATGAATTTTTAGGAAGCTTTTATCAATTTATTTGCTGGTTCCATGAGCACAGAAGATGACCTCATACTCAGCGGTCAGGAATTTACTACAACAACCTTAATATATGTAATGAAACGTTTTCTCATTCGAGCACAAGATAGGTTTAGGAAATCCTATCCGAACAATATTGCAAACTAGCTTTCGTTTTTGCATATCCTGGGTATGGATTTTGTATGCCACCCCTGCTTCTGATACGAAACCACTTGCTTCTACGCACTGATGATGATGTGTAGAGAGACAGAAGTTAAGCAGCGCCAGCACTTGCTTGACTCCATTTTCTGTTGCTTGTATTGACCCCTATTTTTTGTTCAAGTCATGTCCAAAATTGTTTATCTTGCAGTCAATATGAAGATTGATGTGAAACAGATCTGTTTACGTCAAAGGAGACCAGTACCTTGTCTATTTTATTGTTATTCCCTTGAGTTTTGCAAACGAATTGTTCTGCCGAATGAATCGAGGGACCTGAGCTTGCGGTTAGATCTTTCAACCGTTTCCGGAGATCCTTAGACAGCTTGCAATTCGGTGCACCAGGTCATGATACGATAGAACGAAGTGGTACCGTGGTAGGACTGAATCTTTGGGTCTCATCTCGCTGTATTTTAAATTCGTGATCTGTTAATTTTCTTCCAGTGTTCGAATATCTCGTTTTTCAGACGTTTCGTAGAGTCTTCATTTATTTGCTGGTAGGTCTTCAAATTTCCAAACATTCATTGTGCTTCCACCATGTTGTCAGATATATCCATTATGACCGCAAGACGTCCTTTTCCGGCCGATAACAAAAAAATGGTTTTGTCTCTTCTCTGGTTTATCAATGCTATTTGTCCGCTTCCACTGAATAGGTTGGTTCACTTTTTGACTGATAGCGGGGATGATGCTGTGTCTGATTGTATGCTGGGCGTCAGCTACGATGTTTATTGCGGGCACCGTTGATTCAAGTACTGCAAGAAAATCGATGGGACTAGTACCTTTGTAATTAACTTATAGATCTTGCACAATGAATGCTATTTCGGTATCTAACAGGGTTCGGTTTGCTACGTTCTTAATCCATGCATCTTCTTCCTATGCTGCTTTGTGCTACGAGCACTTGTCCAAATTCCTTCTTAGCTTCTGTTTTGTCTAGAACTTGATCCTGTGAATACTAAGATCTATCTATTTCCCAAGCACTCTGGTCAAATGTTCACACAAATTAGATAAGCATATGACCTATTTTGGTTGACTACACTTTGATCCTTTTACAATCGGTCGTAATCATCCTGGATCAGCAGTCGTCGTCCACTCGGTTTTATGATCTTCTAGGTCAATGCATTGTTTATGGGGGAACGAAAATGAATAACTGATGGTAGGCAGACATCAGCAGTACGCCGGTACGCAACACCGACGCTCCGCTGCCGCGCAACCACCACCAATCACACCTGGGCTAATGATACTGCTAGGGATGCCCGACCCCTATGCAAGCTAGAACCCGCGCTCTGGGATTACGAGACAGACTTGTGATCCTTAAGGCTACAGGGCGGTAAGACTTGTCGTCCCAAACATTCGTGCGGGAAGTAGAGTTGCTCGTGAATGTAGGATTGTCGGCTGGCAAAGATCTCGCTTCTGTGAGCGGATCTGAGTGCATTGCACCGAAATATTTGGAAACTATTGAAAATACTTGTGACTCCATGTATATAATGGGGTTGCCCTAGCCTCCGAGGGGAGTATTCCTGTTGCAGACGTTCTCTTACCAACCTAGGCAACATCCTCATTGTAGCTACCAAGTGCTGCTTCGCGGCGTAATAGTAAAGGTATGCGACCAGTTGAGTAAGGAAGGAACATCAGTTATGGTTTACAAAATTTCCTGAAAAATTTACGACAAATACTATGTGGGCCAGGCGGGAAGCGAAGTTGATACAAGGCTGTACAAAAGTCTGGCCACCTTGTGCCGTGATGAGAAATGCAGTTGGTCACAGTTGACCTTTAGAAGGTCGATACACTTAGAAGAGTAAAAAAAACACTAGGCGCGCGAGTTCATCAAGTCCTGGCATTGGGGCTGGAACAATCAACAGGCATCTGGAGCTGGAGAATATCTGTAGCTCCACAGGTCAAATCAGTAATAGGCATCAACTCGACAGGGAGAAGACATGATCCTCCGGCATACGCAATGTTAGCCAATCGAAGGCTGTTATGCAAAGCAGGTAATAAGCGACTGTTACTCTTATCTGGCTGTGGCTTACATGACTCCGTGAATCGAGACTTGGTAGCCCTACTGAGACGTTGCCTAGCTAGGCAACGGATTTTGAGAACGCCCTATAGCGAAAGAACGGGTTATTGCGAATACCCAGGACGACAATCTGCGCAACCCAACCAACAGTTATCCGCAATAAAACTATTATCTTTCGTGCGGGTTGATTTTCGTATTGACAATAGTTCAACTCAGACGAAACAATTTGCTTTCACACCACGATAGGTTGCTAAAATCACACTTTTATGTCAGCTGCCATATCAGCACGTTTCATCGATCAATTTGTGAGTGACATATTTCTGACTGCCAACAACTGATCATGTGTACTTTGGTGCGTCTCTTGTATAACTGAGACTGCACGTTATCAGTGTTTTCCAGGGACCTAACTTATATTCAAACTGCGAGAAATTTTTCGACCAAATACTGTCAGTCAGTCACCTGTCCCATTACAATGCTGTGTGATGTGCTTGTTGCTTATGTTTGATCATGCCTCTGCCTGTGTGCCTGACTCAGTCATTAATAAACGATCTACTTACATAAAAGCCGAGTTCGAGGAACAGTAAAACTTCCTTTTTCAATATGACATTTTGCACAGTAGAACTATTACCAGATGGACGCATTAATGGGCTCAGATGCCGATGATTTTAAAGCAGGTTAGATATTTTGACCAAAAGAAGTTTTCATTTTCTGTGCTAATCATAAATAAACCCATATATGTCTATATAAATGAACAATGATATATAACAGGTAAAAGAGCGCTTGCTTTACAAGTCCCATAGGATGGTTGAAGTGAAAGTAAAAATAAGTGTAAATCGTCAATTTAAGCATATATATATATATATATATATGTATATATATATATGGTTGGCGGCATCCGGTTTCGGATTTGCCTGTCACTATGGCCAGCCACAGGAAGCCTGCGTCTACAGTGGGACCTTGGGTGGCTTGCGCTGCACCACCCACAGCTCCATCCACACACCCCATATCCAGTGTAAACCCGAAGGAATAAGACCGGAAGGCATGTGGATGGGAGCCACGTCTCATCAACGGAGCCGGCCCACACTCCTTCACAGGCAAACACAAGCACACTGTAGTTGGGGCATCACGCGCACACAAGGCGGTGGCTGGACCGTAATCCGCTCCATACAGAGTGCAAAGGAAACAGTCTTTGATCCTAACACGGCCACAATGACCGTACATCCTGTCTCCTCCATCAACGACCAACTGCCTTCTGGAGGCAGCATGGACAGGGTAGTGGGTAATATACAGGTAGGCACCTTGTCAACATGCACATCAAGTGCAGCCACACCGGGGATATTAAGCAACAGCCAATCCCTTGAAACGACAAGATGAAATAAAATAAATCCGATAATGCAGACAGATACGGTGGCATAACTCTTCACTAAATGGGTGTATAAAATATATTGGTTACGAACGAATCCGCGATAAGGTAAAGAGGTCAGTAAACATGTTTTAAGGAAAGGCCACAAACGCGAACATGTTATCTAAATTAACTACCTTTAGCTTCAGCGGCGTGTGCAAGTTTATGGAAGACAGTACAGATAGACATTAATTTGAGAAAGATAATCATTAAGACAAAATTGCAAACCTACCACCTGAAATAAATAGACTTAGCATGCAAGCACGCGGTTAGTAAATCCAATGCAGCGTACCCACAAACGCTGCGTCGGTTCTGTCTACGTTCTCTTCAGGACCCGTCGTCACTTCGTTGATAGTCCCGAGTGGCCTCGCTCATGGCTCATTAGGCCTGCCTGACTCAGGCACTCGCGACAACATGTGCTGCAGCACCATGCTTTTGATGTCGATGGAGTACAACTCGGGTTCTCAGCCAAAGCCTTCGATTAAATGTACACTCGAAAGGCAGCGGTCTAACACATGGTCAGTTCACTGACTCATGCTGCTTGGAATCCTGGATCTTAGCAAGGAGAAGTGCGTAACCCAACTCCCACCCAGTGGTCGCCTCGACGAGGCGTCCAGGACATGAACCAATGTCAAAACTGGGGCAACATTGGGTTGACCATCTGTCAGGATCCAGTCATCACCATCCTCAACGCACCATAGGCTCTTCCACATATATATATATATATATGATTTTTCAGAGGGACATTGGTTATTGTTCGCCCGAAAGCGCCGCACTCCAAGACCAGTTTCGAAATTATTTGTACATTTCGCTCACCATCGCGATCGCCTGCTGTGTTGAAGTTGGACTAGCGCTGCGAAGCTTTGGTGTCAGCGCGACGCTAGACTGTAATTACCCCTGAAGCAAGATACTAACAAGCAGGAAATCGACCCCGGAATCAGGAAGAACAACGGATCCTCGCACTTATATCTTAACTCCAACGAATCAAGGAAACCTGAGCTGGTCGCACAGATTTTGTGAGCCCAGATTATGTTAGTGTTTAGTTCAAAGTTTTAGTCTATAATTGACAGCTCCCGAACTTACAAACAGTTAATGCCAGTCAGGTCAGCCCTGAGCATTAAGAGTACCGTACATGGGAAAACCTAGTTTTCCCTAGCAGAATCGCCCAATTGACACACGAAACAAGATGTTCATGATTTATAGAACTAACCAGTTACCGAAAATGAAGCTTATGAAAATTTCTTCTACATAGGTTTATCGTTGCGGCATTGAAACATGTGAAGTGGGTTTTGCTTGCATGCAAGTTGTCAGATACAGTTTGCTAATTACAGATATTAACGGTTGTGAAATTCGCACCTGACTGGAAGGGGAACTATCCAGACCTGTGAGTGCAGGTATATCTATGAGTGAAACATAAATTTGAGTTGCCTACTTAAAAGCTGCATTTATCTGCAGTAAACTATTTTTGTTAAAATTGTAACCACGCACTTTCCTGTGCACTGTATAATTGTATTGTGTTTATGTCTGATTGATGTTATGAGTTTATTTCCTCTGTTGGGCCCAATAATTATTGTCTAGCACTTCGTAAATTTATTGTAATTAATCTTACCTTGTTGAACCGTTCGAGGCACAAACGACTTTTAACTCACCATTAAAATGTTTCTCAAGTGGGTATAAGACCGCATCTGCCCAACAAAATGTTGGGCAGATGCGGACAGCACTTCAAATGACAGTGAATTACAACTTATTGCAACCCTACATTCTGCCTCAAAAATCACAATAATATATTGAAGCAAACACAAAAAGTTAATCAAACAGACGGTAGTCAATCCGCATGTGCATCAATCAAAGTACGCCATTGGTTGGCGCTAGAAAAGTACTGGGGTTAACCACTCTGTGGCCCAAAAACGCGGACTGATATATTTACAGTGGAAGTGTCTGTATATAATGAGTGAGAAAACTGCAAGAATGTGTGTGCATGATCGTATTACACACTATGGGGCTCTTGCAAAATATGGACCACAAAGAAAGCGAGAATTACGATTCATCGTGACTCTTAAAATACAACACAGGTTTTGCAAAATTAGGAGGCATATAAAAGACGACAAGTTACGTTTATTTATATGGTCCCCTGATAGATTTTTTTACCGCTGTGCCAAGCACTGCTCGCGGAGCTTAATGGCCTAGTGATCATAGCGATAGCCGCTAACCAGAATGTGCCGACTTCTACTCCCATGTCGGCTAGCTCTGCCTGATTAGTCCGAAGCAAGACGAAGCCGTCAGTCCTGGAGTACAGGGATTGGAGAGAGCCACACCGAAATCCATCAGTTTGGTGACGGTCCCAGTGATTTTACTGGCAGTGGCTGAGTTCTCTATAACTCAGGCCACAAGTGAGATTGCGTGTCGCAATCCAAGACACACGGCAAGTGCTCCAGAACCCAAAAAGTAACTTCTAACCGCTGTGTCAAACAATGTCCGCAGAGCTCAATGACCTAGTGATTATGCGATAGCCGTCAACCACTACGTGCCGAGTTCTACTCCCAAGTGAGCTATCTTTGCCTGATGAGTCCGAAGCAAGACGAAGCCGTTTGTCCTGGAGTACAGGGATGGAAGACATCAACACCGGACCTTACTCGCGAAAACATCTACCTTAGCTCATGTGAGTTAATTAAATCTAGATATCCTAAAATAACTGTTACTCTAATAACTAGTCGCCTTTTTCTATCGAGTAAAATGGTGAGATATGTTCTAAACCCAATACTGGAGCGCTTGGAATGAGTTTGCAGGCGCATGCGGTTTAAATTATTCGCAACAGTAAAGCGACTTGAGCAATGGCGCCCATATCCCAGTTTCAAGTGTGATAGATTCCAGGCAATCGGCTTGAGGCATGAGAACACCAGCTCAGACGTGAAAGTGATTGATGTTAGCCCGTTTCGGTCCTTAGATGAAAAGATTTGGGTACTAACCTCACTGATGTTATGGTTTATAAAATCGATGAACATCAATTGGCCATATCCTCTTTCGGCAACGCGGTTCATTTTTGTTGTTGTCTGTGTTTGAAAATGTCCTTGTTTGAATTTGCCCATCTCAGTTCTAGGATATCCAATGTATATTTACTCCTTCCCAGTAGTCGTGGACACTATACTACCTGACACTGTAGTATAGAGCAATTAGAAATGAATTCTGTACAACGTATTCGAAATATGGTGAGAAATGTTATAAAAGTTGGCAGCCGTGAATATGCTAATCGTTTTCCTGTAACGTTGCAACTATCTGACTCACGGTATTGGAGGACTCACAAATGTGACATGTCACCGTAAGTGTAAAATCGTTCTCTGAATCCAATAGTGGTAAAATATAAGACAAACAACGCTGTGAACTGCTGCACAGATGTTGCCTCCATCACATGTTCAGGCAAACTGTTGCAAATATTTACCACTCTCCGTTCAAAGCACAGTGGGTTGTGAACTCGCTTCGCATCCGGCTCCACAAGTTTTTATCTGTGCGCGAGTGCGCTGCATGACCCTCGTAAGTGCAGCATTCACCTCAGCATGGGGAAGTCACCGAGATGTATAATACGGTAACTCATGATGAAGTCGACTTGTACCCGACGGTGGGACAACGTGTAGAGTCTTAGTCTCTCGCAGCGGTCTTCATATCGCAAACCATGTAAACTCGGGATGAGTCTGTTAGCAACATGTTGGACCCGCTCGATCTTATGTGCCACGCCTCGTCAACCTCTTCAGACCATGTGCCGAGGCTACGTTTGAGCGCCAAAAGCATGCACCGTCCGTTACGCTATAGCTAGTTCGCGTTTTCCATGGACTTCAAATTGCAGCACGAGAGTACACCTAGGTCCTTCACGGAAGGTGTGGGATATACCGGTTGATTTTTAAGGGTGTAGGTTTGGCCGTCAACACCGTTCCCCAAGCTCATAAATACAGACTTGGCTGGATTGACCAGGAGGTGAACTACTGCAGAACATGTGGATAGGCGGTTGACGTTTTGCTGAAGTAGGCCACAGTAGTCGGGAGCGTCAATTTCTCTCTAAATCTTCATGTCGTCCGCAAACAAAGCGCATGGTGACCGGAGAAGTTGAGGCAGATGGTAGATGTGGATCATGAACAGAGTGGGTAACAGCACAGTGCCTTGATGCACGCCACTTGTAGAGGGCTACCAGTCAGTTAGATGGTCGTCGACTTGTACCATCCACTTTGGTCCAACGAGAAAGTCGCAGAACCACCGGTGCAGTGAGCCATCGACACCACACATCCTGAGTTTGTGAAGGTGAACCTCATGGCTGACCTTGTCGAACGCCTTACTGAAATCGATAAGTAGCACGTCGACAGACTTCCCCATGCTTATTGCCTTCAACCACACATACCTCATCACAGGCAACTCCGCAATGCATAAGCGGCCTTGCGTAATGCTGTGCTGCGCAGGCGTCAGGACCTCTTTTGACTATAGGAGTTGCAATAATCTCTTTTTACGATCTTCTTAGCAACCTTTGCCAAAATAGGTGTCAGATAAATTGGCCTGTAGTTGTCAACATTTTTAGGGTCACCGCCTTTCGGAATAGACTTCACCACCGAACATTTCCAGACAATAGGCAACAAACGTTCGGACAACGACCAGTTGAAAACGTCAATCACTACAGGAGAGACGATGACCAAAATTAACTTGTGAATCAGTACGTGAAGCCCATCAGGTTCAGCAGCTTTGGTGCTATCAGGGCTGGCAAGTAGTTGACATATCTCTTCAACGTCGCAAACCAGACTGTCGAGTTCCGTAAAAGCGATCCACGTCCAACTCGGAACAGACACTAGGTCATTGCAAATACAGAAACGAAGTGCGCCGCCACCGCGGACGCAAACTTAGTGCGGAAGCTTAGGGGCTGTCCATCCGGGCACATCATCTGCCGGCTTCAGGCACAGCTTCACGTAAGCAAAGATTCTCATTGAAGCGGTCTTCGCGGCGATGGCGAGCTGCTCCTAGAAATGTCGTCGCTTATTCCTTTTTGCCCTGTTGTAGAGGTTCCGCTGACTCTTAAAACCGCCGTTGTCATTGACAGAACCAGAGAGAAGAAAGCTTTCCCACGGTCTGCGCCGTCTGACAGTCAGATTTCCATACTTCTTGTCAAATCAATACGGTTTGATTGGTCCAATCTTCCGGCATTTCAAGGACACAGCTTGGGAACACAATGAAGTCAATCACTCTTTTATAAGTGTCCAACAGTCTTCCACAGGGGTAGCATGTGACAGAAACCAATCCAGTTGGCTCGCGGCTCCAGCTAGACCATCGAAGTCCGTTTTCCAGTAGTAGTAAGCCGGTTCCAGGGAAGTGAATGGGGCGAAGGTAATTCCAGGCAGCAAATGCACAACAGGCCATGGTATACGAGCGCTGTTAAAATCGCCCGTAAGTAGAAAGTGTGGATGATTCATGTGGGTTCGCAGATAGGGCAACGAATCCAAACAACGACTCAGGGGCCTGCGACAGACTGCGCCCACAAGCAGTTCTCCGTGCCTGAGGCGAATGGAGTACTACAGTAGCACACACAAACCATCCTCACTTCGGTAGGTGCTCACAAGTCTCCCACGCAATCAATCAATCAAGAACAGCACTACATCAACTGTTTGAACTGATGCTTCGCTGCCATACAACCATGATGGCCTATGAAATAAAGAATAATACGAGGGAGAGAAAGGGGACTTACCTGAACACTTTAATGCCCTAAGCAAACATCAGGGCAAAGGCGCCTACATCTTGTGTAGAAAACATATAGTCTCAAACAGCTAGCTATCCTACACAGATGAGGAGGCATTGGCGAGACAGATTCCTTGCCGCTTTCACTGCCACGCGCCATAATCAGCC
>OX104064.1:141481587-141776230 GCA_944474145.2 Dicrocoelium dendriticum
TTACCTCACTATACTTCTGCTTAAGGGAAGTGAATGCGGCTTTTTCCTCTGAGGTTATTGTGAATTTCTTCGAAGTTCCTTTAAGTAAGTATATCGGCACATTTGGTGAAGAGTCTGTCTTAATTGTTGGCCATACCAAGAAAAAGGCGTAGGCTTCTAGCAGACTGAGGTATGGGGTAGTCCTACATTGCTTGAAGACTATTCGGAAAAGTTTAATACCATCACAATCGATCCTGTGACCGAAAACCAACGGTGGCTTTACAAAATATGCATTGTTCTGGGTTGATGGTTATATCATGGTGTTGGAGGCTTCCATAAACTATTAGAAAAAGTGCCAAATGCTCTTCATTTGTGGCGCTTTCTAATAAGAAATCGCCTATGTAGGCATAAAGGCAATCAAGGCCACGGAGGACCTGGTCCACAAATCATTGGAAGGATTTGTCGCAAAACTCGGTCTTTCAGGGACAAACGTTTTGTTCAAAAAAGTAAGCTCAGCGGGTGAGAGCGTGATTAGGTTGTAAAACGCTCGAAGTACATAGATAGGTCAGTTCCATAACTAACCACGTTTTTGCATGCATAAGATTCTTCCTTTGAATCAGTCAAACAAAACAGGATAGCGCTGCCAAATACGAACCAGTGAGCTTATAAGCGCAGATGCGTTGACGTCCAAGCATCTGCTTCGTTCGCTTGCTGCAAGCTAGCCACTTGCTTCGTCATTCGTTCTGCTGTTTGCACAATCCCATCACATCATTGTGCCGTGTTACGTGGGTCGAAAGGCATATACAGAATTCTAATAAGCCAAAAGGAGTAATCACAGCAGTCCTCGCAATAATTTTAACTGCTATGGGGATTTGATGGTACGCTTTGACAAGGTCAGGTTTGAAGAAGACTGATTTTCAAGCTATTCCATGAGAGAAGCCATGGATATGAGGGATCGGGTATCTATCTGGTACGTTGACATTAGTCATGGCTCGATAATCCCCGCATGATCGCAAATCATCAGACCTTTTAGGCACCAAATGAAGCGGAGATGCCTAACAGCTGTTTGCAGGGTAAATGACCTCGCGACTGATTATATGTTCAAATTCATTTTTAGCTGCTTGTGATTTATCGGAGCGTAGTTGCCTAGTTTTGGTTGTTACTGGCGGACCGGCTGTAACGATGTGATGGCGAACATCGGATTTAGTTTCTGAGGTGTCGCTACTTGTTCGTATCATCGGCGGGTACTACCGTACCAACGAAGCGTACAGCGAGCAGTCGGGTATGAGTATGCGACACTCGAGGGCGTTAAATGGAGCAATTTTACAGGAGACGCTTAACGACGTGTATCGTTTTGCAATTTCATGTAAAGCAATTCGACCACAAAACCGAACCTCCTAAGCAAGTCGATTCTAAAGATGGACGTTTGCACTTCAGCGATAGTATATGTGAAGGGAAATTTACGCCGTAATCCTAGGCTTAAGGTAAGAAGCTTCTGGCTAAAAGTCGCGATTATAGTCTGGTTGGTTGCCTGTGGCATTACTCTAGGGGGTTGCGGGGAAAATTTTTCCAAAGAACAGGGTAGAACGCTGCCTTCTGCGCCAGCGTCAACCAAAAAGTAGTTTGGTTGATTCGAATATATACAAGTGGCGACTGATGGTCTAGCCAACGACAGTCGTCGCCATTACTGGTTGGCCTTGTCATTTCCTGACGTAGGATTTAAATAAGTTTAATGTTGTTGACGCCCTGTTCGACAACTACGTGTGGTGTTTCCAACACGGTAGTGATGCTAACAATAGCGACGTGACGGTTGTGTGCGAGATTTACTACAGTGCCTGGTCCTGCAAAGAGATCCTCGCGATGGGACACTTTCACGTGTGATGTGAGGCAAACTGAGCTCCAAGCTGGAAACTGTCAGTAATAGCATCAAGCAACGTGGTTCCATTGGAGTTGGAAAAGCATGCCACGGTTACGAGGGATACGGTAGTACTAATGAAACGCTCGTGCACTTTGTCAGCTGTCTCTGCCAGCTTGTCAAAAGGAAAAGCATCCGCCAGCGCAGCTAGAATAGCCGTATTATTCGCCGGCAGGCAACTACTCCACAGTTGACAGAGAACGGAATAGTCCGGGATGGAAGGTACGACAAATGAACGCATGTATCCAAGAAGCAAAGGAAGCGTTTGCGCTTCGATCTCGTCATCAGATAGCAAAAATTAAAGGCGTGCTTTGTCTGAAGCGGTAGTGCGCCTTAAAATTTCTGCCTTAAATTTATCATATGGCGAATCCAAGGGCACGGTATAGATAATGTCAAAGACCTCAGAAACCATATCAGGTGGCAAATGCGCAGTCACATATGGAAACATGGAAAATTGCGATTGATACTGAGAAGGTGACAATGGATTCTACTTTGACAAACAACACGCGATGGTTAGAAACCTTGCATGAAGGTTATAGGACACTAATTGATTGTTCTAGGGCGTTAATGATACGTCTTTGGTCAAACATTGTGAAAGAGATAGTGTTCTACAAAAAGGAAATAAAGCGGGACCATCGATTGTGCATGGACCCGTTGAATATTAATAATAATAACAATAACGGTAATACTAATAATATCAAGTCAGTCAAGGATTTTATCTCACACAAAAATAACTCCTGTTTCCGTTTGGCGTCGGACGATTGGAAAGCACAATTTATAACTCCAAGAAATCTGCATGTATATTTCCGACAGTCGATCAGGCAGCCAACGGAGTTCACAATTTATAACGGCACTCGTAGCAAGCGAAGCAACAGCACGTGAAGGCGAGCTTAGCAAAGTTGTGTATATTAGCATTTCATTAATACAAATTGAACATGACTGCAGTGAAACATGAAAGCACAAACATAAAATAATCAGATGGTTTCTCATCGCCACACTGTCTTCATACGTCTGTTTAGATCAAGCTTTTGTTCATTCCTGCTTCTTGATTATCCGTGCTTTGTGAATCACTCGAGCAGCACACCATATTGGGCGGATAATTGCGCTGCTTAGCTAGTAACTCACAGGGTTGGTCAGTGAAATGGTCATCTTAATGATCCGTATGAATTTTTAAGAAGCTTTTATCAATTTATTTGCTGGTTCCATGAGCACAGAGGATGACCTCATACCCAGCGGTCAGGAATTTACTACAACAACCTTATATATGTAATGAAACGTTTTCTCATTCGAGCACAAGATAGGTTATGAAATCCTTCGAACCATATTGCAAACTAGCTTTCGTTTGCATCTCCTGTATGGATTTGTATTCCACCCGCTTCTGATACGAAACCGCTTGCTTCTACGCACCGATGATGATGTGTAGAGAGACAGAAGTTAAGCAGCGCCAGCACTTGCGTGACTCCATTTCTTGTTGCTTGTATTGACCCCTATTTTTGTTCAAGTCGTGTCCAAATTGTTTATATTGCAGTCAATATGAAGATTGATGTGAACAGATCTGTTACGTCAAAGGAGACCAGTACCTTGTCTATTTTATTGTTATTCCCTTGAGTTTTGCAACGAATTGTTCTGCCGAATGGATCGAGGGACCTGAGCTTGCGGTTAGATCTTTCAGCCGTTCCCGGAGATCTTTAGACAGCTTGCAATTCGGTGCACCAAGTAATGACACGATAGAACGAAGTGGTACCGTAGTAGGACTGAATCTTTGGGTCTCTTCTCGCTGTATTTTAAATTCGTAATCTGTTAATTTTCTTCCAGTGTTCGAATATCTCGTTTTTCAGACGTTTCGTAAAGTCTTCATTTATTTGCTGGCAGGTCTTCAAATTTCCAAACAGTCATTGTGCTTCCTCCATGTTGTCAGATATATCCATTATGACCGCAAGACGTCCCTTGTCGGCTGATAACAAAAAATGGTTTTGCCTCTTCTCAGGTTTATTAATGCTATTTGTCCGCTTCCACTGAATATGTTGGTTCACTTTGTGACTCATAGCGGGGATGATGCGGTGTCTGATTGTATGCTGGGCTTCAGCTACGATGTTTATTGCGGTCACCGTTGATTCAAGTACTGCAAGCAAATCGATGGGATTAGTAACTTTGTAATTAACTTATAGATCTTGCACAATGAATGCTATTTCGGTATCTAACAGGGCTCGGTTTGCTACCTTCTTAATCCATGCATCTTGTTCCTTTGCTGCTTTGTGCTACGAGCACTTTTCCAAATTCCTTCTCAGCTTCTGTTTTGTCTAGAACTTGATCCTGTGAATACTAAGATCTATCTATTTCCAAAGCACTCTGGTCAACTGTTCACTCAAGTTAGATAAGCATATGACCTATTTTGGTTGATTACACTTTGATCCTTTTACAGTCGGTTGTAATCATCCTGGATCAGCAGTCGTCGTCCACTCGGTTTGGTAATCTTCTAGGCCAATGCATTGTTTGTGGGGGAACGAAAATGAATAACTGATGGTAGGTAGACATCAGCAGTACGCCGGTACGCAACACCGACGCTCCGCTGCCGCGCAACCACCACCAATCACACCTGGGCTAATGATACTGCTAGGGATGCCCGGCCCCTATGCAAGCTCGAACCCGCGCTCTGGGATTACGAGACAGGCTTGTGATCCTTAAGACTAAAGTGCGGTAGAACTTGTCGTCCCAAATATTCGTGCGAAAAGTAGAGTTGCTCGTGAATGTGGGATTGTCGGGTAGCAAAGATCTCGCTTCTGTGAGCAGATTTGAGCGCATTACACCGAAATGTTTGGAAACTATTGAAAATACTTGTGACCCCATGTATACGATGGGGTTGCCCTATCCTCCGAGGGGAGTATTCCTGTTGCAGACTTTCTTTTACCAACCTAGGCAACATCCTCATTGCGGCTACCAAGTGCTGCTTCGCGGCGTAATTGTAAATTTATACGACCAGTTGAGTAAGGAAGGAACATCAGTTAGGGTTTAAAAAATATCCTGAAAAATTTGCAACAAATACTATGTGGGCCCAGCAGGAAGCGAAGTTGATACAAGGCTGTACAAAAGTCTGGCCACCTTGTGGCGTACTGAGAAATGCAGAGGATCACAGTTGATCTTTAGAGGGTCGATACGCTTAGAAGAGTTAAAAAACCACTAGGCGCGCGAGTTCAGCAAGCGTTGGCATTGGGGCTGGAACAATCAACAAGCATCTGGAGCTAAGAAGAGTATCTGTAGCTCCACAGGTCAAATCAGTAATAATCGTCAACTCGACAGGGAGAAGACATGATCCTCCGGCATACGCAATGTTGGCCAATCGAAGGCTGCTATGCAAAGCAGGTAATAAGCGCCTGTTACTCGGATCTGGCTGTGGCTTACATGACTCCGTGAATCGAGACTTGGTAGCCCTACTGAGACGTTGCCTAGCTAGGCAACGGATTCTGAGAACGCCCTATAGCGAAAGAACGGGTTATTGCGAATACCCAGGATGACAATCTGCGCAACCCAACCAATAGTTTTCCGCAATAAAACTAGTATCTTTCGTGCGGGTTGATTTTCGTATTGACAATAGTTCAACTCAGACGAAACAATTTGCTTTCACACCACGAAAGGTTGTTAAAATCACACTTTTATGTCAGCTGCCATATCAGCACGCTTCATCGATCAATTTGTGAGTGACATATTTCTGACTGCCAACAACTGATCATGTGTACTTTGGTGGGTCTGTTGTATAACTGAGACTGCACGTTATCAGTGTTTTCCAGGGACCTAACTTATATTCAAACTGCGAGAAATTTTTCGATCAAATACTGTCAGTCAGTCACCTGTCCCATTACAATGCTGTGCGATGTGCTTGTTGCTTATGTTTGATCATGCCTCTGCCTATGTGCCTGACTCAGTCATTAATAAACGATCTACTTACATAAATGCCGAGTTCGAGGAACAGTAAAACTTCTTTTTTCAATATGACATTTTGCACAGTAGAACTATTACCAGATGGACGCATTAATGGGCTCAGATGCCGGTGATTTTAAAGCAGGTTCGATATTTTGACCAAAAGAAGTTTTCATTTACTGTGCAAATCATGAATAAACCCATATATGTCTACATAAATGAACAATGATATATAACAGGTAAAAAAGCGATTGCTTTACAAGTACCGTAGGATGGTTGAAGTGAAAAATAAGTGTAAATCGTCAATTCAAGCATATATATATATATATATTTATGGTTAGCGGCATCAGCTTCGGATTTGCCTGTCACTGTGGCCAGCCACAGGAAGCCTGCGTCTACAGTGGGACCTTCGGTGGCTTGCGCTGCACCACCCACAGCTCCATCCACACACCCCATATCCAGTGTAAACCAGAAGCAATAAGACCGGGAGGCATGTGAATGGGAGCCAAGTTCCATCAACGGAGCCGGCCCACACTCCTTCACAGGTAAACACAAGCACGCTGTAGTTGGGGCATCACGCGCACACAAGGCGGTGGCTGGACCGTAGTCCGCTCCATACTGAGTGCAAGGAACCAGTCTTTGATCCTAACACGGCCACAAGGACCGTGCATCCTGTCTCCTCCATCAACGACCAACTGCCTTCTGGAGGCAGCATGGACGAGGTAGTGGGTAATAGACAGGTAGGCACCTTGTCAACATACACATCAAGTGCAGCCACACCGGGGATATTAAGCAACAGCCAATCCCTTGAAAAGACAAGATGAAATAAAATAAATCCGATAATGCAGACAGATACGGCGACATAGCTATTCACTAAATGGGCGTATAAAATATATTGGTTACGAACGGATCCGCGATAAGGTAAAGAGGTCAGCAAACATGTTTTAAGGAAAGGCCACAAACGCGGACATGTTATCTAAATTAACTACATTTAGCTTCAGCGGCGTGTGCAAGTTTATGGAAGATAGTAGAGGTAGACATTAATATGAGAAATAATAATTAAGACAAAATTGCAAACCTGCCACCTGAAATAAATAGACTTATCATGCAAGCACGCGGATAGTAAATCCAATGCAGCGTACCCACAAACGCTGCGTCGGTTCTGTCTACGTGCTCTTCAGGACCCGTCGTCACTACGTTGATGGTCCCGAGTGGCCTCGCTCATGGCTCACTAGGCCTGCCTGACTCAGGCACTCGCGACAACATGTGCTACAGCACCATGCTTTTGATGTCGATGGAGTACAACTCGGGTTCTCAGCCAAAGCCTTCGATTAAATGTACACTCGAAAGGCAGCGGTCTAACACATGGTCAGTTCACTGACTCATGCTGATTGGAGTCCTGGATCTTAGCAAGGAGAAGTGCGTAACCCAACTCCCACCCAGTGGTCGCCTCGAGGAGGCGTCCAGGACATGAACCAATGACAAAACTGTGGCAACATTGCTGAGGCTGATGTTGCATTCTTGATGCTTCTTCACCGCAGTTGGGCTAAACCAACTTACACTTAAACTAGGTCTCTTTAAGCTGCATAAATTTCATTCCACTTTATTTGGTTAGTTTTGCCTATCTGAATAATCTTCTATAAGCTGGCACGTCGCTTACGCTAATTGCGCTTATCTTCGGTAATTTTGTTCCGTTCGTAGCATTTTGGAGTAACTTGTGGACCTTTTTTTCCTTATCGCGGATTCATTGCTAACGAACTTACTTCATATGCTAATTTTACGAAGAGTTATGCCACCCACCGTATCTGTATGCATTAATGGATTTATTTTATTTCATTTTGTCGTTTCAA
This sequence comes from Dicrocoelium dendriticum, assembly GCA_944474145.2. NCBI lineage: Eukaryota > Metazoa > Platyhelminthes > Trematoda > Plagiorchiida > Dicrocoeliidae > Dicrocoelium > Dicrocoelium dendriticum. The sequence goes on from OX104064.1 coordinate 141,489,247, forward strand.
GTGATTGGCTGTTGCGTGCTATCCCCGGTGTGGCTGCGCTTGATGTGCATGTTGACAAGGTGCCTACCTGTCTATTACCCACTACCTCGTCCATACTGACTCCAGGAGACAGTTGGTCGTTGCTGGACGGGACGGGGTGCACGGTCCTTGTGGCCGTGCTAAGCTCGAAGAGTGGTTCCATGCACTCAGTGTGGAGCGGACTACGGTCCAGCCACCGTCTTGTGTGCGCTTGATTTCCCAAATGCAGTGTGTGTGTGTTTGCCTGTGAAGGAGTGTGGGCCGGCTCCGTTGATGAAACGTGGCTCCCATTCACATGCCTCCCGGTCTTATTCCTTCGGGTTTACACTGGAAATGGGGTGTGTGGTTGGAGCTGTGGGTGGTGCAGCGCAAGCCACCCATGGTCCCTCTGTAGGCGCAGGCGTCCTGTGGCTGGCCACAGTGACAGGTAAATCCGAAACCGGATGCCGTCAACCATATATATATATACAGGATTTTTCAGAGGGATATTGGTTATTGTTCGCCTGAAAACGCTGCACTCCAAGACCAGTTTCGAAATTATTTGTACATTTCGCTCACCATCGCGATCGCCTGCTGTGTTGAAGTTGGACTAGCGCTGCAAGCTTTGGTGTCAGCGCGACGCTAGACTGTAATTACCCCTGAAGTAAGATACTAGCAAGCGGGAAATCGACCCCGGAATCAGAAAGAACAACTGATCCTCACACTTATATCTTAACTCCAACTAATCAAGGAAACCTGAGCTGGTCGCACAGACTATGTGAGCCCAGATTATGTTTGTGTTTGGTTCAAAGTTTTAGTCCATAATTGACAGCTCCCGAACTTACCAACAGTTAATGCCAGTCAGGTCATCCCCGAGCATTAAGAGTACCGTACATCGGAAAACCCAGTTTTCCCTAGCAGAATCGCCCAATTGACACATGAAAACAAGATGTCCACGATTTATAGAGCTAACCAGCTACCCAAAAGGAAGCTTATGAAAATTTCTTCTACATAGGTTTATCGTTGCTGCATTGAAACATGTGAAGTGGGTTTTGCTTGCATGCAAGTTGTCAGATACAGTTTGCTAATTACAGATATTAACGGTTGTGAAATTCGCACCTGACTGAAAGGGGAACTGTCCAGACCTGTGAGTGCAGGTATGTCTATGAGTAAAACATAAATTTGAGTTGCCTACTTAAAAGCTGCGTTTATCTGCAGTAAACTATTTTTGTTAAAATTGTTACCACGCACTTTCCTGTGCACTGTATAATTGTATTGTATTTATGTCTGATTGATGTTATGAGTTTATTTCCTCTGTTGAGCCCAATAATTCTTGTCTAGCACTTCGCAAATTTATTGTAATTAATCTTACCTTGTTGAACCGTCCGAGGCATAAACGAGTTTTAACTCACCATTAAAATGTTTCTCAAATGGGGATAAGACCTTTTGTTGGGCAGATGCGGACAGCGCTTCAAATGACAGTGAATTACAACTTATTGCAACCCTACATTCGGCCTCAAAAATCACAATAATATATTGAAGCAAACCCAAAAAGTTAGTCAAACAGACGGTAGTCAATCCGCATGTGCATCAATGAAAGTACGCCATTGGTTGGCGCTAGAAAAGTACTGGGGTTAACCACTCTGTGGCCCAAAAACGCGGACTGATATATTTACAGTGGAAGTGTCTGTATATAATGAGTGAGAAAACTGCAAGAATGTGTGTGCATGATCGCATTACACACTATGGGGTTCTTGCTAAATATGGACCACAAAGAAATCGAGAATTACGATTCGTCTTGACTCTTAAAACACAAAACAGATTATGCAACATTAGGAGGCATATAAAAAACGACAAGTTACTTTTATTTATATGGTCCCCTGATAGATTTTTTTACCGCTGTGCCAAGCACTGCTCGCGGAGCTTAATGGCCTAGTGATCATAGCGATAGCCGCTAACCAGGATGTGCCGACTTCTACTCCCATGTCGGCTATCTCTGCCTGATTAGTCCGAAGCAAGACGAAGCCGTCAGTCCTGTAGTGCAGGGAATGGAGAGAGCCACACCGAAATCCATCACTTTGATGACGGTCCCTGTGATTTTACTGGCAGTGGCTGAGTTCTTTATAACTCAGGCCACAAGTGAGATTGCGTGTCGCAATCCAAGACACACGTCAAGTGCTCCAGAACCCGAAGATCTACTTCTAACCGCTGTGTCAAACAATATCCGCAGAGCTCAATGACCTAGTGATTATGCGATAGCCGTCAACCACTATGTGCCGAGTTCTACTCCCAGGTGAGCTATCTTTGCCTGATGGGTCCGAAGCAAGACGAAGCCGTCAGTCCTGGAGTACAGGGATGGGAGACATCAACACCGGACCTTACTCGCGCAAACATCTGCCTTAGCTCATGTGAGTTAATTAAATCTAGATATCCTAAAATAACTATTATCTAATAACTAGTCGCCTTTTTCTATCGAGTAAAATGGTGAGATATGTTCTAAACCCAATACTGGAGCGCTTGGAATGAGTTTGCAGGCGCATGGGGTTTAAATTATTCGCAATAGTATAGCGACTTGAGCAATGGCGCCCATATCCCAGTTTCAAGTGTGATAGATTCCAGGCAATCGGCTTGAGGCATGAGAACACCAGCTCAGACGTGAAAGTGATTGATGTTAGCCCGTTTCGGTCCTTAGATGAAAAGATTTGGGTACTAACCTCACTGATGTTATGGTTTATAAAATCGATGAACATCAATTGGCCATATCCTCTTTCGGCAACGCGGTTCATTTTTGTTGTTGTCTGTGTTTGAAAATGTCCTTGTTTGAATTTGCCCGTCTCAGTTCTAGGATATCCAATGTATATTTACTCCTTCCCAGTAGTCGTGGACACTATACTACCTGACACTGTAGTATAGAGCAATTAGAAATGAATTCTGTACAACGTATTCGAAATATGGTGAGAAATGTTATAAATGTTAGCAGCCGTGAATATGCTAATCGTTTTCCTGTAACGTTGCAACTATCTGACTCACGGTATTGGAGGACTCACAAATGTGACATGTCACCGTAAGTGTAAAATCGTTCTCTGCATCCAATAGTGGTAAAATATAAGACAAACAACGCCGTGAACTGCTGCACAGATGTTGCCTCCATCACATGTTCAGGCAAACTGTTACAAATATTTACCACTCTCCGTTCAAAGCACAGTGGGTGGTGAACTGGCTTCGCATCCGGCTCCACAAGTTTTTATCTGTGCGCGCGTGCGCTGCATGACCCTCGTAAGTGCAACATTCGCCTCAGCATGGGGAAGTCACCGAGATGTATAATACGGTAACTCATGATGAAGTCGACTTGTACCCGACGGTGGGACAACGTGTAGAGTCTTAGTCTCTCGCAGCGGTCTTCATATCGCAAACCATGTAAACTCGGGATGAGTCTGTTAGCAACATGTTGGACCCGCTCGATCTTATGTGCCACGCCTCGTCAACCTCTTCAGACCATGTGCCGAGGCTACGTTTGAGCGCCAAAAGCATGCACCGTCCGTTACGCTATAGCTAGTTCGCGTTTTCCATGGACTTCAAATTGCAGCACGAGAGTACACCTAGGTCTTTCACGGAAGGTGTGGGATATACCGGTTGATTTTTAAGGATATAAGGTTCGGCCGTCAACACCGTTCCCCAAGCTCATAAATACAGACTTGGCTGGATTGACCAGGAGGTGAACTACTGCAGAACATGTGGATAGGCGGTTGACGTTTTGCTGAAGTAGGCCACAGTAGTCGGGAGCGTCAATTTCTCTCTAAATCTTCATGTCGTCCGCAAACAAAGCGCATGGTGACCGGAGAAGTTGAGGCAGATGGTAGATGTGGATCATGAACAGAGTGGGTAACAGCACAGTGCATTGATGCACGCCACTTGTAGAGGGCTACCAGTCAGTTAGATGGTCGTCGACTTGTACCATCCACTTTGGTCCAACGAGAAAGTCGCAGAACCACCGGTGCAGTGAGCCATCGACACCACACATCCTGAGTTTGTGAAGGTGAACCTCATGGCTGACCTTGTCGAACGCCTTACTGAAATCGATAAGTAGCACGTCGACAGACTTCCCCTTGCTTATTGCCTTCAACCACACATACCTCATCACAGGCAACTCCGCAATGCATAAGCGGCCTTGCGTAATGCTGTGCTGCGCAGGCGTCAGGACCTCTTTTGACTATAGGAGTTGCAATAATCTCTTTTTACGATTTTCTTAGCAACCTTTGCCAAAATAGGTGTCAGATAAATTGGCCTGTAGTTGTCAACATTTTTAGGGTCACCGCCTTTCGGAATAGACTTCACCACCGAACATTTCCAGACAATAGGCAACAAACCTTCGGACAACGACCAGTTGAAAACGTCAATCACTACAGGAGAGACGATGACCAAAATTAACTTGTGAATCAGTGCGTGAAGCCCATCAGGTTCAGCAGCTTTGGTGCTATCAAGGCTGGCAAGTAGTTGACATATCTCTTCAACGTCGCAAACCAGACTGTGGAGTTCCGTAAAAGCGGTCCACGTCCAACTCGGAACAGACACCAGGTCATTCCAAATACAGAAACGAAGTGCGCCGCCACCGCGGACGCAAGCTTAGTGCGGAAGCTTAGGGGCTGTCCATCCGGGCACATCATCTGCCGGCTTCAGGCACAGCTTCACGTAAGCAAAGATTCTCATTGAAGCGGTCTTCGCGGCGATGGCGAGCTGCTCCTAGAAATGTCGTCGCTTATTCCTTTTTGCCCTGTTGTAGAGGTTCCGCTGACTTTTAAAACCGCCGTTGTCATTGACAGAACCAGAGAGAAGAAAGCTTTCCCACGGTCTGCGCCGTCTGACAGTCAGATTTCCATACTTCTTGTCAAATCAATACGGTTTGATTGGTCCAATCTTCCGGCATTTCAAGGACACAGGTTGGGAACACAATGAAGTCAATCACTCTTTTATAAGTGTCCAACAGTCTTCCACAGGGGTAGCATGTGACAGAAATCAATCCAGTTGGCTCGCGGCTCCAGCTAGAACGTCGAAGTCCGTTTTCCAGTAGTAGTAAGCCGGTTCCAGGGAAGTGAATGGGGCGAAGGTAATTCCAGGCAGCAAATGCACAACAGGCCATGGTATACGAGCGCTGTTAAAATCGCCCGTAAGTAGAAAGTGTGGATGATTCATGTGGGTTCGCAGATAGGGCAACGAATCCAAACAACGACTCAGGGGCCTGCGACAGACTGCGCCCACAAGCAGTTCTCCGTGCCTGAGGCGAATGGAGTACTACAGTAGCACACACAAACCATCCTCACTTCGGTAGGTGCTCACAAGTCTCCCACGCAATCAATCAATCAAGAACAGCACTACATCAACTGTTTGAACTGATGCTTCGCTGCCATACAACCATGATGGCCTATGAAATAAAGAATAATACGAGGGAGAGAAAGGGGACTTACCTGAACACTTTAATGCCCTAAGCAAACATCAGGGCAAAGGCGCCTACATCTTGTGTAGAAAACATATAGTCTCAAACAGCTAGCTATCCTACACAGATGAGGAGGCATTGGCGAGACAGATTCCTTGCCGCTTTCACTGCCACGCGCCATAATCAGCCATTACCCCGCAGATAAATCAGCACCATACACACGTTAATCAGGCAATCCAATTAGGAGACGGCAGCAGACGCGCCACTGGTGTCGGTTACTAGCCATGTCTTGTAAAGTCTCGAGCCAAGCACAAGGCACGTGGACTCCAGCTCGGAAGAGGAGATGGATCAACGGCACCCACTTTGATCGTCAGTGACTTCATTTCCCGATGCCGAGTCAACTTCTGTCCACCCCGAGCCTTGAGCCACCCTACACCTGGCAGATTAAACAAGGCCCTTCTCGGTAAGCGGTGACCAGGCATACGTAGCACGTGCCCGAGCCAACACAACTTATTCAGTGCTATCTGTTGTCTTAGGGAGCTAGCATGATTATCGCTACCTAGTACTCGCCTACGAACATCATCGTTGCGCACATGCTGTTGCCATCCAACACCAGCAATGCTTCGCAGACAACGATGATCAAAGACTTGAAGGCGTCTCAGATCTTCAGACCGAAGGGGGCCAAGTCTCCCTTACATAGAGCAAAACGGCCCTTACTGTGGCCTTGTATACACGGTCTTTTAGACGGAGGGAACTGCCTTCTGTCGCCAAAGATGCCGCAGGTTCAAGAAGGCGTCTCTGGCCTTTGTAATGTGTGAGCTGACGTCAGTTTCTATGCGCCCGTCGTTGCTGATGCAGCTGCCCGGATGAGTGAATTGATCAACCACCTCGAGCTCCTCGTTAGCAAGGGGTCGTAAAGCGGCTGGTGGACATGCAGCAACACTTTGAGCTTTGAAGGTGCAAAGCGCATTTCAAATAATAGGACCCCTCTATACAGGCTATTCAGGGTTGATTAGGCCGCCCCAACATCGTTGATAAGCAAGGGGATATCGTCCGCATAATCAAGATCAACTAGTCTTTCACCAGGTAGCACTGCAACGCCTACATCGTGAGATTCCGCAAGGGAACACTCCATGATAGAATCCACGACGAAATTGAACAAAAGCGTGGAAATCGGACAACCCTGACGAACGCCACTTGTTGTCGGAAAGCTATCCGATGGGCCACTGTAGTCTCTGACGCGGCTTGTAGTGTTAAAATATAGAGCGCGAAGGATGTCCACAGATTTCGGGGGAACGCCTTCCGCACAAGTATTTCGAGCAGGATGCATCGATCGACTGCATCGAACGCACTCTTGAAATCGGGGAACACAGCTATTGTCGGTCTGCGGTATGCGTGGCGCTGCTCTGCCACCTGCCGCAGAGTGAATACATGGTCAGCACAGCCACGCCCTGGGCAGAAACCTAGCTGTTCTTCCCTAATCCGAGATTCCCGTTCCCCAGTGAGGCGACGAACGAGAATCGATGTCAGTAATTTTGTCACAACAGGCGTTAGGCTAATACCACTGTGGTTAGAACATTCTGTGCGACTGCCCTTCTTGTATATTGCTAATATAATCGATTCGTTCCAATTGGCCGGGATACTCTCTTCCTTCCAGATACGTTCGAATACTGTGGTCAATGCTTTGTGGAGGACCTCACCTCCATCATTAAATAGTGCATGTGAGAGGGAATCAGAGCCAACGGCACAAAAGCGATTGAGGGCTGTGATCGCGTTTGGGATCACGGCCTCCAACGGAGGCTCTAAACTAATCTTGCATGTCTCGTCATGCATCACCTGAGTAGGAAGAGTTGCGGTGGCAGGGGACCAGCTGAACTGATCTTGAAAGTGTTCCGCTCCTTATTGTGAATTAGTGTACCCGCGCTGTCTCTGATTGTCTCACTGACAACTGGTTTCCTGGGACCAGTGGTGCGGCAGCTGAAAGAGATTGCGGTAACTGCCTACTGCTCCTGCCTCCACCATTTCTTGAGCCCTACTGGTCAAACAGGCTTCCTTCCCAGCACATAGGCTCCGCCTTAGTTCGCGCCTAATAGCCCGTCTGGTCACATTGTGCTTAGAAGCAACCGGGAGGTTTCTTTTAGACTCCAACAGGTTCACCAAACTCTCGGATGTCCAGTGACTGGTGCGGTGAACATTGCTATTGCCACAAGCAGATGTTCCTGCCTCCTGCATGGTGACCGAGATCCTATTCCACTGAAGCTCGGTGTCATTAGAGCACGACAGTTCGGTATGCAGTGCGTCTTGATAGGCTTGCCTGCCCGGGTGCTGAGACAATTACTCTGTCACCAATCGAAGGAGACGCTTAGTGCGCCTCCCGTTACAGTTCATGGAGGAGCGGCAGTGTACCAAGACATGATTAGAGTCGACACATGTACTTCAGTACGAGCGGCAATCCAGGATGTAACCACGCCATCTGTAAATTATGGCTATGTGGTCAGTTTGGGTCCATCGCTGACCAGCTGCAGGGGGACGCCAAGTGGCACTTCTGCGCCCACTGTGTCTAAAAGCAGTGCTACTAAGAAACAACTGATGCCTCGCACACAGTTGCAGCAGGCGCTCGCCGTTGTCAGTCCGTTCGGAGTTAAGCCCATAATTACCACCCAGCTGAGCTACTGAAACGCTCAGACGCCCTACGTGTGCGTTCAAATCTTCTGCAAGTGTTATGGCATCTGAACTAGTTGCACTGCGTAGTAGCACGTTCAGTTCGTGATAGAATGTGTCCTTGACAGTATTTGAACTGCAGTCGGTGGGAGCGTAAGCGGATATCACAAACAAACAGGGTTTTGTACTACTTCGTGAATCAACCTTAGTTGATGACGTCAAACGGTCTGCACATCAACGGCTGTTGACCGGAATCCTGTCAACCAACTATGGCTCCGCTTTGGGGCTTAGTGTGATACGTACACCAGCTTGACCCGTGAATGCTGCATCGGCGTCTCCGGATGCGTGCAACCAATAAACAGAGGATAAGCCGGGTGCAGTTAATTCAACAATCCCGTTATGATCATTGATGCTACTTTCGGACACACCACATACATCAATACCCTGTGTGTCCAAGGTGCGTGCGAGTGCAATCTATTGACCTGTTTGTCTTAGTGTGCGAACGTTGAATGTCGCCATGGAAACCGGACAGCGTGGCCTTATAAAGGACTGTTGCCGATAGGCGACCGGTGCGTATCGCGAGAAGGTGGCTGCAGATGGTTCTACTCCAGTGGCACTTCGGTTGCTTTCAATTAAGCTGGGAATTATAGAAGGAAGTTTAATAATGGGGTCGGGATGGGAGTAAGTGAAACAGGTGGAAAAGAAAGAAGGGAGGCGTCAACAGTAGCACATTTTCTCTCATCCGTCCTGCTATATGCAGCAGATAAGGCGATGCTTGATAATATGCACGACGGCCGATGCATGATGAAGTTTAAGTTTGAAAAAATTCATTGTTGTATGTGGGCTGGGATACTGCTAGGGCGTCGAGACATAGACAGGAGGACGAATAGGGTCCTCATCCAAAGCCTTTTGCTCAAATGCTTGTCCGCAAGGCAGCGGGGAGGTGGCAATGATTTAGTTTTACAGAAATGGGCTCATCCCCTTTCAAACCCCCAACCTGGAGGACCAGGAGACTGAGTTTGTCTGATCTCTCACCAATGACCAACCTGGTAGGAGAATCTCTCAAGATGCCCGCAAGCACCACCCAGTATAGGTCAATGGCTCAAGGAGGTACGCAAACCGTCACACCACGTTAAGTTCCAGTCTCGTTGCGACAGTCAATCAACAATGTTTCACGCAGGGTAGACCGGATGTAGAGCCGTACACCGCCGCGGGCATTCGTTAGTCTATCGCACCGGAAGCACGAGTAACCTTAGAGTTCAAGTTCCTGGGTGTATAATTCTGAATGCAGCCATATCTCTGCGAGTCCCACTACTTCTGGCCGCTCAGACGCAACGAGATAACAAACCTCATCGCGCTTGCTCATATCATTGCAGACGTTACTGAAGGTTACTCGCTGGTTGCAGCAGGAGCCGGCGGGCTTGCTTGAAGTGTGAGGAATCTGTTTATGCTGATTCGCAGATTCTTGGAAACCACCCGAAAATTTAGGATACAAAAATTTGTTTTCCCCTCACCAGTACCTCTTTTCAACTCAATGATGGCAGACTTGAGCCGCTCCCTGTCTACTAGGTCCAGGTCTGGAAAAACATGGATCTTCAAACCTATCAGCCTAGTTAGTTGGGATATGATGAGTCTTGGACTGGTTTTGCCCACAAAAACAATTCTCTTACACCGATTTTGTTGATCCCCTTGCTTTCCAAGAAGGGTGATTTGCCTCACTTTTGCCGATTCCTCACCACCGTCGAGGAGTCTGTCAAGTAGACTCTGTAAAAGCTCGACATCGTAATCGTAGCGCACTTGGGGTAATGGATCACTGGACTTTGGCGCGTGGAACATCACGAGGTTATAACGCCTCTGGTCGGACGAGATTGACCTCGCAGGTCAAAGTATATTACCAGCCTCTCGTGTTTTGGCTAACTGTTGACTTACATAAGTTAAACGCCAAACGTCCCTTCGTAATTTCGTTCTTCGTTCTTTCTACTGGTCTTCAGCACTCAGCATTTCACCTGCTTGGACATCAGTGCTCGTTGGACACAGTTGGGTTTTAGACGGCCCCGTTACCAATCAAGTGGCATTTTGCGTGTCTACTCAAATAATACATGTGCATCCCACCCGATCTACTGACATTCCGAGGCATCAGATTAGCAGTGCACTGTTACACATGCACATGATCGAGGTAGATCAACTGGTTAGCTTGTATAGGATGTGCTGCACGCAGACAAGGATGCTGTAGGACCTTGTGTTTAAAACGCCAGTGCGAAAAGCTCAAGGTGAAATAAATGATGCCTCAGAGTTCAATACCAGCACTTGTACGAAAGTCTTTCCAGTTGATGAAGACCGAAATTCACCTGAAGTTACCTATATTGTTTGGGCGATTTGGTCGATGTGCATGCAAAAACTGTTCGTGTAGGTCAGTCTATGTTGGTTTGCGAGTTACATCATTGCCTATTTATGTGATTATGGTATCACTGGATTCTATAGTTTTGGTGCCATTTTGACAGCTTGCTAACTTTACTGACCAACAATCCATGACCGTATGAAGTAGATTAGTCATAGTTTGTCTAATAGTAAGCTGAACCTATTCCAATAGACAACTTTCATTTAATCGCTTCAGATAGAACAACAGATTAATTTCATCAAAGTCCATTAGTGTAGCAACAGGGGGTCTGAGTTCAACATTCGTTAGACTCAGGCGCCAACGTGCAGTGCCTGGACATCAGATAGAGATGTTATTAGCATTAACGATTGATGCTACCTACTTGACAAAGTTAAGCTGGTTTCGGTTTAATATAGGCAAGCGGATTGAATCAATTACTATGGCATCCGTAGCAGAGTATAGCATCTATGTAGCTATGCGAGTGACTCCGACGAACCAGCTGAGTTAGCCACAACGATCGTTCGTAGAAAGTGATTTTTCCGTTGTCTACGGGCCTCATTTATGGATGCGACTTCATACTGATACAGTGGATAAGCTTCTGAAACCGTAGTTGACCCCTCTGCTGGAAAAGCACCGGTAGATTGAATGTGCTCATAAAAGCGAGACAACATACATTCTAGAAGCCGAGTCACTGGAGCCATCACTCATTGGTTGTGGACAAGTGATGGTCGAGTGAAAGGAGAAATGGCTCAAGGTTAAATTACCATGGTGATAGATCAGGGACTTATGTATTGTAGTATGGTTGCATGGTAGCAAAACACAAAATAAAAAACAAATGACTTAGCGCCTGAAACGGCTAAGTACGATCTAACCGGGCGTTTTGCCCAGTTTATACAGCCAGGCCACCTAAAACAGGTAGTTTGTCGAGCGTTCAAAGGCGGTTCCCAAACGAATGTTTCTTTATAGCAATCAAGCAGTTAAATGTATTAGGAAGACCGCAGTTATTAGTAATCACAAATACAGTTGTAGCCGAATGTCTGTTATAATACGGCCATGCATAGCACAGCCTCCTGGGGACCTACTTCCACTTATGGTAGTCCTTCGAAAGGTTCCGCCAAAACTTCAACGTCTTAGCTGGCCTTATATCAGTACGGTTTAATGGCAAGTGAGCCAGCACCACTCTAACTCATCTTTAAGGCCTTTATTGTATACAGTGTTTGAGCAAGCCTACCATCTAGCGCGTTCCATCATTCAGAACTTTGGGCCACGGCAATTTTATTATACACCAGTGAGTCTATGGCAATTCGCTTGAAAGCTTCAAGCCAGAATATAAGCCGTCATGACAAAAGATGAAAAAGTAAAATATGGAGTGTAATTAAGTGAAGTAAGAATAATGAGAATAATAATAAATGAAATGCCTAGTTAAACACAGTTGAAGGCCATAGCCTGCAGGAAAAAAAAGGATATTTATGTTTGTAGAACAATTGTAAATAAGAAACTCGTAGTGGAAAATATTAGGTCTCGGTCGGCTTAAATGGGGATTACGCTGATAGTTCTTGTCGTCATGCCAATGAAGGATTGTTGTTGCTAATGTTAGAAGATAAACACCGGCAAAGGGACACTAAATTTACTTTGCGGTACGAGGTTATGTCGAAACTAGCGTGAATAGAAGGATAAGTTAACGAATGAGTTCCGATGAGGATTGAGGCTGTAACACTTACAGGATCGTTACGCTGTTTACTGGCTGCTGAAGCAAACATTTGCGGCGCGCACTTGTCCAACCACATAAACGCATCTCACTCCATTTTCATAGGGTGACAAGTACCTATGTTGTGTCCTAAATAATGCCAGCCAAGTAAGAGGGAAAAACCATAGGGAATTTCTTGGTAGATTCAGGTTCGCGTATCTCTTTAGCAACCGTGTGCTAAAACTCACCGTATATATTTCGAAGGACGTTTTCAGATATTTTTTGTCCTGGAACCTGCCACTAATGCTAAGTTTGCTAGTTCAGTTGCATACCTATAGGAGGGCAGTACGTTCTGTCCAGGATGGTATCAAGGAAAGAAGAAAGGTTTACTTTCATCCGGCCTATCCATTTAGGATCAAACTATGTTGCAAAACGACGTTTGTACTAGCATGTGGTTTGGAACGATAGAAGTCTTTTAATAAGCGACCAATATACCTATTCTAGGAAAATTAGATTACGCCTTCTAGAATTCTAATACATCATTGTGCCGTATTTCAAACATAGGGGTGGGGGTATTTTGTACTTTGCGTTTGTTCAGCATTTCAAAGTAAAGGTTATCAAAAGAAACATGATATTCATTTCGGCTTTGCTTATGAGATGTTTTCCTTGCTCATTGAAAGTTAACAAATTCTATTCTCCAATAAGAGATGATAAGACAGTGGAATGGTAGTCTACACTGGTAGTTAACGATCTAAGATCAACTCGGCATTTCTTGCATGCTAAATGTTTCATGCAGGCAATGCAACCGAAAGGAGACTAGATCACGATCTGTGTTCGTCTCTTGTTTTCACTGACGATGAAAACGCAGCAGCTTTTGTGGTAAAAACTGCTTCACCTCGTTTGGCTGTTGCTGATTGCAAGCTACTTAAATAACCGCAATGAGTTCGACGACTGTAGAAAATGGGGTCCAGACCACAAGGATTAAAACGTTTATTCATTTGGTCTGTTGGAACCACATACAAATTACCGTAGACTTGATGTACACCAGTATTACTTCGCTAGGAGCCATCGTACACAAATAGAACGCAACAGCCGTTAAGCAAACCGCACGCGCGCAAGCATATTTGGCAAGAGTCGGACGTTTTCTCCCTCAACTTTGGTGCAAAAGTTGACAAAGTTATCATTCGTTCTTGACAGCCAAGAGTTACTTGTGTTAGCGGGAATCTGGCATTACCTGAAACCCAAAGACAACCAAGCCCTACCATGTTTAATGAGACCAATTACTATTGGGGTGTAGCAGTAGAACATTAGTTTACCGGCACAACTCTAAGATCGTGGACAGAACAAAATTGCTGGTGGACCAAGTTGCATACTTACTGACTGCAGAAATGTGACCTCAGAAAACCCGCCTTCAGTCTCGACTATGGAAGAACAATCAATACGAAAAACAGCAAGGAAGTAAAATGCAGTGGCTTATATGCTGCCGAGCAAAACACCAGGATCATTGATCACATCGCGTTCAACACTAAGAGGTTGTAGCAGTGTTGTCACAGGGATCTTGGTACATAACGTCCCCGAGTTTTATGCCATCTTATCGACTACCACAACAAGTGGAATTCACTGTGCAGATATTTAAAAATCAAATCCAAGTCCATGAACTTGGCCCAACTTACTCCTTGCCGTAACTGAATGCAATACGTTTGGCTGCGACCTATACAAGTGAAATTAAAATCCTTTATTCCCGCATAACACGTCTTAGTGTCGATCGTTTGAATTCAACATGGACCCTGGTGTTATTTGGAACGAGCGATACATATTAGCACTAGTGAATACCTTGTTTTAGCTTAATTTTCTGATACTTCTCAAAGAGAAACTCATGATCGGAAACTGTTGTCATTAATGGTCTAACACTTTGCTTCCTCAACATCAGCACTCTTTATTTGAAGAAGTTGCTTGCATCACCTAACTATACGAGCTTTCGTCTAATGATATTATAACTTGCGATTCGGGAAAATATGAAAACGGATGTGGTAGAATTATTGTTAAAACTTTGAAACGCTTCCGTTTGAATTCTGTCTAACGGCTGCAGATATATTGTGAGAATCAGACACTAAATCTTCTGGATAAGCAAATTCATTGGTGATGATACAGCATCACCACTGCTGGAAATTTTTGGCTGAGAATCAGTAAGCTCGGTTGTTAGAGCGGATTAGTTGCTATATAACAGCGACGCATCACAAAACGGATTACACTCGGCCACGTATCAGTCAGCATGTACTTGCATCTAACTTCTTGTCAGCCCACCAGCGGGAATTGTAGAGCACAATTTCCACATTGCTAGCGAACTGATGATAATTGTTTATAACGAAGTCAACATGCACTGCAATGGAACAACAACGCAACGATGGTTTATAAGTGATAAAAAAGCACAGGCTAAACATGTCTCGTACATTGGTAATAGAAGAAATTTCAATTTCAATATTGCATAAGTAGACCATATAAAACACGCATGGATAAAGCAATCGAGTTGTTGCGTTAGGAAGGATGGTTATGGGAGCCAGATAATACAGGCAAAACCAAACAGAAATTTGGAATGGTTAATCCCCATAGTAAGTAACAAGTAGATTGATCACTCCTCTGCACAAATTTATCTGCGTCACTGTGGGTCATAATTCCAAAGTGCCTAGTTAGGCGGAATAAAAGAATATCCGTTCAAGTAACAAAGTGTAGCGCGTTAAGTTCGCTACGCAATCGTTTTTGAAAATAGCCAAGGTGGGGGCACAGACAACTGCAGTTGGAAGGGTGTTCCAGGGTTGGCAGATCCAGAGAGAGAAGTAATCCCGTTGATAACCGTGACGACAGTGTTACTTACTTAGTTTCAGTCTATTACCTCTGAGGTTGGTGTTCGGGCTGAGTTTCAAAAGGTGCAGGCTTACGTTACTTGAGTCACTCAGTATCTCGCCGACCAAAATAAGGTCTACATAGCTTCTGGCTGCATCCGCTGAACACTCCGAGTGCCTTCAGTCGTTGCTGTAACGAAACATGGCGCAGTGCCTTGATAACGTTTACTGCTCAATCTTGGGGAGTTTCTAACGCCGCAAGGTCACCTTTTAGCCAAGCATGCCAGGCCTGAATTCCTTATTCGATGAGGATCGCACGTGATCATTGAGTATCAGAGATAATATGGATGAATTCAAATTCCAGAATGTCATCCGCAAGAGATCTACAAGCTGATTACACATTTTTGAAGCCATTTCTGACTGTTCGAAATAACACAGGTCGTCCTTTGACAGCACACCGAAGTCACCTTCCTGAGAGCTTGTCTACAAATCCTGCTCCCTAAGTTTGTAGAGATAGGCGCGTCAATGACGGATGTGGACAGCGCGACACTTGTCCATATTGAATGGCAATGCATTACTCACCGATCTGAACAAGGAATAATGCATTTATAGGGATTAAGAAGCGTTGCTTTACAAGTCCCCTTGAATAGTTGGTAGGGATATTGTACTAATAATAATAATAATAATAAAACAGTAAATACTTTAAATACGAAAATGAGGACTTTACGTTTGCTCCGCCGTACTTCTGCAATCCGTCTAGATTCCCAACATCCACGGTTAGCATCAAATACTTCCATTGTAAGTTCTAGGAGTAGAACGGAGGCGTATCGCTAAATTAACAAATTGTAATTGGATGAGTACGACATCCAACCGTCTTTTAAATACTGTTAGTGTCGGTGCAGAGACGACCGATTCTGGAAGAGCATAACGCTGGTGACAGACACGAATGGAAAAGAAATCTCTGCGGCACTCCAAGCGGCTATACTGTACAGCGAGTTTCAATGAGTGGCTCCTCAGATTTGTTTTGCTGCTGAGTTGCAGTAAAGGGTGGCACACATGATATGGGTCTTGCAGAACCAGGTCGCCTCGTAGTCTGTGATAGCTTCTGCTGAATACCCCCAAATGTTGCAGCCTCTCCCGGTATGAAAGATTGCGCATTCCAATTAGATTCTTAGATACTCGATGTTGTGGCTGCTATATTGCATTAAGGTCATGTTTCTGTATTGGATGCCAGATGTGAATTTCTTCCTCTACATGGGGGCGAAAATACGCACTGAGCTTTGTCGAAATATGGAGCCGTTTATTTGTCCAAACGCCCGTTACAACAGCTCGACGTGATAGTTTCCAGTCTTCGATGTGTTTGCGGATTGCCTGCAGAAACCCAAGTCATCTAGAGCCAGGAAACCCAAGTCACGTTCATCAGTTGATAGTTACAGTATATTCGTTCCGAGCCAGTATGACTATCTGTTCTGATGTCGGCTGGAAAGTAACTTGCATTTAAACACGTTAAAATGCCATCTATAAATCAAACTGAAGCAGATGCTGATCGGAGTTCACCTAGATCGCTCGCCAAATTTTGAGATCGTCGGCAAACATTCGGAAGCGATCGCATGTGCGTGGTCATTAATAAACACCAAAAATTAACGTGGACCTAGAACTGAGGCTTGCGGCACACCACACTTGACTTGTATGGGGTTCGATAAAGAGTTCCGAACTTTGACCACTAATTGCCATTGAAGTAGAAAGTTGGCAGTCCAGCTAAAAAGTGGGTCGCCGATGCCGTCATGCTGGACCTTGGAGAGTAGTATCCGATGGTCTAGACGACCGAAAGCGTTCCAACTATTCTAGTAGATCACACCAAACTGCTATACAGACACGTAAACAATTTGCGTCGTGTTAAGTGCGGTATTCCTGCTCTACGCACAGCATGCGGGTTAGCCCAAACCGCACACGAGGCAGCCAACTTTCTTGAACAACAATTTGGCCGTATCTTCCAAATCGTGCAATCATCATACATCCTGCCTAAGTAGATAACGTCGCCATCAGGGCTAAATCACATATCGTTCACCTCCGCAGCTGTACTGAAGAGGCTGATGTCTCTTTGCTTTGTGTGCGTACATTATCATTGCAAACTTCCTTTATACGACAGTGCAGTTAAATCTGTAATCGCCCTAACGGACGACTCCATTATCCCCTGAGCTATCCTTTTTTCACGCTGAACACCCTGTGAGACATGTCAAGCACCTGCTTTTTTACCCGTTATAAATCATTGTTCATCAAAGCCCTCTTTCTCGTCAGCTGACTCGATTAGACTACTGCGTGCTATTAGTAAATCCATTAAGCATGACCGCCGTCGACGGAAGCCGTGCTGCTCAAGCGTGCTGATGTTACAGTTTTCCAGATAACACAGCGGTGTTTCGGCAACTATGGATTTTATAACATTGAAGATTATAGGAAGAAGAGATACTGGGCGATGGTTGGATGGCTCAGTACTTTTTTCATCTTCCGAAGATTCCAAAAGTTGAAGATTCCAAATAGCGGGAACTTGGTTCTGATCTAAGCAGCGCTGGAAAACTGAGCTAAATGTCATGCCAGTTGACTTGCTGCTGCTTCCAGTGTCTCTGAACTAATGGTGTCGACACCCGGCTAGCTGTGTTTGCATGGAGACGTTAGCTTTTACAATCCAGCCTCTGCGATAAAAGTGATGTGGGCTAGTCCTGGCAAGAAGACAACAATGGTTTGAAGATCGCTTGGTGGCAGGACCCTCTGAAACGTGGGGCATATTGCATCCGCAGCGCTTTTGCTACTTCCACAGCCGTTCCCGTTGGGCCATCGGCCATTCTGAGTGGAGGAAATCCTAGTCTCAACTTTCGTAGACTATTGACGTGCTTGTACAGCAGTTTGTGGTTAGCACTGAAGGTTTCTACGATGTTCTGCTGATAAGCGGCTTTGTCTTCTCTCAGCAGTTGAGTGCAGTGGTTACGTTGGGCTACGTAGTTGTCCCATATTTATGCTGCTGGGGCTTCTCTGTACATTCGCCATGCTGCGTTGCGTACTACCATCCATTTACGAGTTCTGCTCCTGGCGGAAGAAATGGATGTACATTTATTGCAAAGTCTTATTTCTTAAGCCTTTGCATTCAGCTTGTTGAAATTGTTGACGAACTCGAGCCAAGCGACTTCAGGGGGTGCTTCGGCAAGGAACAACCAAGTTGTAACGCTGAGGAGCTGGAATAATCGATCGTACCTTATGATGGCTCGCACAGTTTCATTGTTCTCATTGCGCTATTTCGCATAGCAGATGAAGTTGAAACTGATTACTGCTATCCAACGGGCAGTCTAAAACCGACATATCAATCATATGCTCCTCGTTGGCAAGCGCAAGATCCAGCACAGATGGCCTGTTACATGTTCTGAACCGAGTGGGCAAAGTAATGTGATTGTAAAGAGGAACTGTGGTTATAAGATCTTGTATATCCGCTTTGAATTATTCTCTGATTTTGGCAAGGGGGTTCTAAACGATGTACATTGAAATCACCCATGATAAGTATGTGATGGAACTTTCGTTGTAAACCGCATCTTAATGCAGCCGCAAGATGGCAGTCGGTTTTGGGTGTAGAGTTAGCGGCTGGTACACCAAGCCAATACGTAAATGTCTGCCTTTTAACTGCATGCGGCTACAAACAGAATTGGGGAACTGCGAGTCTGAATCCTCCACGGCTTCGCACTGTAAGTTGCTTCGGTAATACAGAATTAACCCTCCTCCTTTTGTGAGCCTATCGTTCCGGATCAGCGACATGCCCGGTAGCGAAACTTCAGCGTCCGTCATTCCCGTGTGCAACCACGTCTCGGTGATACCAATGACATCATATGACCCGGAAGCTTGGCGATCTTTCAGTTCGGCCAGTTTATTAAAAAGACCCTGAGCATTCGTATACAAGCAGGCCAGTTTCTCGGTCTCTAGGAGCCCACAGAGGGCTAAAGGGGTCAAGTGTGGGAGAATGCCGACAGATGGGAGGTCGGCAGTTACTCGTTTTTTGATGGGATAATGATACCTCGTCTGAAACTTGATTCGGCCAAGGTGCGTCCCAATCTTCGTTTAGACCTACGTCAGAGTCAAATAAAGCAGCAGTCAAGTTAAGCTTCTGTATCATCGTCGGTACGCTTGCTGCTTCAGGTGCTTTGATATTTGAACTTTGCAAAGCTTCTGCGACCTTTAACCGAAGTTCAGAAGGAAGA
The DNA here is from genome assembly GCA_944474145.2 of Dicrocoelium dendriticum. Taxonomy (NCBI): domain Eukaryota; kingdom Metazoa; phylum Platyhelminthes; class Trematoda; order Plagiorchiida; family Dicrocoeliidae; genus Dicrocoelium; species Dicrocoelium dendriticum. The sequence continues at coordinate 141,508,478 of OX104064.1, forward strand.
ATTTTGCTATTTCTCCGCTATCGATCTAAAACAGCCGTTGCTTCTTGTTCCGGCTGAACCACAAGTTTTAGGATTCTAGGGCCACATCCTCTATAATTTGGTGAGAGAGGTTTCCTGGTGAGCGATAGCGCCACAATATTATCCAAAGAGTGTTTCACGGATGAACCGCAACTGTTATAAATCGTGCTTTCCAGTCTTTTAAACATCGTTAGAAGCATGTTCTGGCTCATCATCTATGAAGATTGTGTTTAGGCGGTCTTGCTTACTTTGTCCGTCTTCGGTATTTCTTTTGCTTGTCACGCGCTCCAAGAAACAGCAAGGTAGATACTTATCCCACAGGATCCGTGTTTAAGCGCGCTTGCGGAGAGCAAAACATTTTCTACGTCGGTGGAGGATTCTAATGTTACTCAGATAAGTCTGCGTTCTCCATAGTGTAGCGAGTTCGGATGACGAGTGATTCGTAATAGGTGTATGGGCTTGGTTTTGCCACTCATCAACACGCACAATGAGTTCCATTCGTCTTGGCTGTCCGACAACTTACCCCGCAATGTGCTAGCGGTAGATTCAGGGATATTTGAGCACACAACAGTCCGCGCACTGTTGTTGGATCCCTTTTTCGTTGATCTACAAGGTGGGGTACTCCTCTGTCCTGACCTACTAAGAAGTGTTGATTTTTTACTGTTTGTCGCTCTATTCCGGTTAACAATGTTAACAATAGAAAAGACCGTAACGGCGGCCTCCCGGTGATCTTTGCGACAATCACTGCATATGTACTGGGGGCATTGTCTCGATAAGAAACATTTGAGCTACGGGTACCGAACATTGGTGTTCGGCTGTTTCATCCTTGTTAATACTTGTTAATACCAGATGTCAGGTCTAGTGGAATTTGGTTAATTAGACGCTTCTAGTGATGTCTTATTTTGGCTGCCATGAGTGCTGTTCGACTCTCGTAGGTACTGTCAGTTTTCGTCCGGCGTTCTACCAAAGTTGGAGAAGACAAGGGCGATAAGGACGTGGCTGGTTGCGGTTCAGGGGAAGTGGATTGTATAGCATTCCGTTACTTAGAGGCGGCTACTGTACCGTGGTGCATATTGCTTCCATTGAACTAATCTTATCGTTTATCCTCTGCTCTGCTTTTGCGATTAATCAGTCGCACTTCTGGACCAGGAGAAGCAAGCACTTAACGAGTGGGATGGTGGCTCACGCAGTACCAAACTAAAGTGCCTCTTGTGAAATCTTTCGCTCCCGTACCTGTTGTGGGGACTCGTTTGCACATTTCAGATGATAACACTCCACACAGTGTGAGCAAGCAAACCTATTTTAAACAAGAGATGACATTCACCTAACCCGCAAATGCCTTTCACTTGGAGCATTTGCAGATTCGCATTTCTGCAATTCAACGTGGTGTCGTTACTGTCGCAATGGGTTGGTTGGCGTTCTGTACTCTTCCAGCTTTGAGAGCGGCGCATATCAGTCAGAGGAGCGTGGCGGTTGTAGGCTCAAATGAGTGGTCGGCGTGGTCGCGCGGTCTGTGTGATGGGTTATATAGACCCTCTGGCTGACAAGATCGCAAGGAATGGCGAGTGACTGAAACCTGCTAACTGAATCTGAACCCGGCGTTGAACACAGATTGAGAGATCACAAATTCTTTCACAGCTGCGGTGAGAGACCCCGGATCGGAATAAGCCTAGGTTTTGCGGACTACCTCGAGAATCCTGTATCGAATGGTGTCACACACGCTTGCGCTTAATCACGGATGCCAATGAAAACGGTTAGTAATGGCATGGACTCTAATCGTGGGAGATATTTCAACGTATGATGGGTCACTGTGTTGGGCTGGTAAATCCGGTTCGAATGAGCATACAGTGACAATGCTGCGAGAAGATGGCGAGAGGATAGAGAGGAATAATCCAAATGAACCAGGAGCACACAAGTTAAGCTGGTGTGTAGATGACCTTTGGACGAGGTCGCCTAGAGGATCTCGTGATCTTCCATTCCCTTGATCGCTTGCCACCTATTAAGGTGGTCCGCAAAAAGTAAGGATTTTAAGAAGATATATCTTACTAGGTGGCTGATGAATATTAAGAACAGGCGAGGCCAAAGTACCGAACCGTGCGGTACACCGCACTCTACTTGTATCAGGTCGGACAGAGATGTTCGGGCTAACCTCCAATTGCTGCGCACGGTAAAAGTTACCAACCCATCCCAGTACTGGATCGCCGATGCCGAAGAACTGTAGTTTGTGTAGTACGATTCGATGACCTAAGCAATCGAAGGCTTTCCAAATATCCATGTAAATAACACTAATTCATGTCAGTTCGTTGACTGTTTCAGTCCAATTGTCCCATGCTATCATAGATTCGTGACACATGATGGATGTTGAGGAAACCCGTGCTACTCCGGCGCAATTACGTCGTAGCTTTACATGGATCCCATTATTAAGTCCGCGATGATCTCTTCCATGAGTATGGCGAGCAAAGGGAGAAGTGATATCAGACGGAAATTGGAAGGAACATACAGAGTTCTTCTCTTGTGAATGGGGGTTATAATACCTCGTTTCCACGTTGACAGAACTCTGTTTGCCTCTAGACAGCGATGAAGGAATCAGGAAAGTGGTTGGGCTAGGTGTATGGCTTCTACCTGCAGTGCTTTGTGGTGAATGTTATCCAATCCAGGAGAGCTGTGTGTACGTAACTATAGTAGCTTGTTCATCACCTGCTGTGAATGTGATGCTGGTTAAAGTTGATGGTGTAGCGACGGAAGTAAGTATAGCGTTAGAGGTTTGCATCTCTTGGAACTTATGCAAGCACTGCGCGGATTTTAGCGCATCGTGCCCGAATTGTTTGGAAATTATTGAGAATACCTGTAGCTCGGGGTGTGGATGAGAGGATTGTCCTGTTCTCCTATCCAGACACTTCGGTTGCAGACGTTTCGTTGCCAAACTAGGCAACATCTTCAGTGCGGATATTCAGTCCTGATTCGTAGTCTCAAAGGCTGCAGACTACAAGAAACACATCAGCTAATCAACGATATATTTTCCGGCGTCCATTTCACCAAAGAGGAAGAGAACAATGATCATTTGCCATTCTTGGACGTGCTCGTGACAAGACATGCTTCTGGGTCACTGGAAACACCAGTTTATCGGAAAGCGACCCACACCGATCAGATCTTAAACTATCGCAATGACCATCCGACCATATACAAGCGGAGTTGCGTGAGGACGCTTTCAAACGGACCCAGACACACTGTAGCGAGCCGCAACTGAGGAAGGCGGAGGAAGATCACCTATTTAGCATGTTTCATTGAAATTTGTACCTTAGAAGCTTTAGTCTACGCTGCCTGATGTCGAAGGTCTAGTCAAAACCCGCATCCACATGTGCAACAGAAAGCAGAACGATTATCCTACCTTACATATATGGGATTTCTGAAATGGCAACAAGGCTTCTAACGCCTCATGGGATAACTGTTGCACACGAAACAACGAAAACCATACGAAGTAAACATTTTAAGGTGAAGGACAAAATGTCTAAGAAAGAAACATCGGGTGTAGTTTACAAAATTTCCTGCAAGTACTGTGACAAGTACTATGTGGGCCAGACTGGAAGAAAACTTGGCGCAAGACTGCACGAACATAGCCTGGCCATCCGCCGCCGCGATGAGAAATCCTTAATATCAGTAAACATGGATGCCGAGAACCATCAGTTCGATCTGGAGAACGTTGAAATAGTTGGAAGAGCAGGAAACCGCAGAGGGCGTGAGTTCCTCGAGGCCTGGCATTCTGGCCGGAACTCAATCAACAAACACCTGGAGCTGGAGGGTGTCTATGAAGCTCTGCAGGTTAAGCCAGCATTAGGCACCAGATCGACAAGGAGAAGAGGTTCCCACTCGACCAACTCACATGAACAGTTCAAAGGCTGACATTCGAAGCAGGCAACAATCAATAGTCACTCAGATCTGACATTGGTTTGCGAGACCGCGAATCAGGACTGAATAAGCGCACTGAAGATGTTGCCTAGTTTGGCAACGAAACGTCTGCAACCGAAATGCCCGGTTCGGAGAACAGGACAATCCTCTCAAGCACTGATCCCTTAAGTTCTTGGCCGCCTGTTTTACACCCCGAGTATGCGCACCAGTCGTATTGAGTGGTGGGATTCCGCGCTGCACCTTTTGAATTCCATTCACGTGTCTGTAAAGAAGCTTGCGGTTCGAACAGGATCGTTTTGCTAGCTCCTGTTGGTGTGATAACTTGTGTTCACGAACCGACTGATCTAAATACCCTGTCCAGTTTTCAGTCTTAAGGTTGCTTTTGTAAAGGCCCCATACCCGATCTCGCAAAGCCAAAAATATTCGTGTTCGGCTGCTAAGGAAGGATTTTGGTTTGTTATGACGGAGGAACGATTTTGAACCTGTTGCGTTGACTGCTACTGACGGGAAGGTTTCCTACAACATTTTCCAAATATCTCTGAGGTGCACCATATGATAAATGTTAAACTAAGATCACCAAAGAATGCGGACAATACATGATACTGTTTACTAGACTGCAGCTTTTCGAGCATCACTACAGGGTATACGGCGTTGCAAATATAATCGAACAGTAAATTCACGTGCTTGCTTCGAACCAAAGGACAGTGTACATCATCAGCATCATTATCATGGTCATCACCACTATCATCATCTTCAGCATCATCAATACACGTTAGATGAGGGCGTGAAACACACCTCAGCTAATGTTCCGCAACACAAAAAAGACTAAAAATTCCACTACAAAGATGAATCCAAGCAAGTAATATGATGTTAAAAATCATATAATGCGTTTTGTATGGGATCTGGATTGGAGGGAAAATCTAAAAGCAAGGGGATGGACGAAGAAACTTATAACACAAACGCCAATAGGGTCAGCTCTTCGCCATCCCAGCAGTTGTGTATAGGCAAACATGCTCATCGTCCTTAAGACCCCAGCCAGGCATTCGGGATGCATCAACCGACACCAACTTCGAAGTGAAGGTTTTCATTTCTCTCGACCAAGTCATCGCTTGGCCTCCCCTCCTCCTCTTCCAACCGCACCTCCGGCGCGCAAACAATGTAATTCGCGGAAGTCGGTGTGCTGGCATGCGCAGCGCCTGGTCTAGGCATCAAAGCTTGCTGCCTGATACAATAATAATATTAACATTAATAATAACATTAACCATAAGCATACAATTAATAATAACAATAATAATCCGTATATTTATCTTGATAAGAGAAACTGTTTCAATAGCGGCGCGGAGCAATGTGTACAGAAGAATCCATGCTCTTGCATGAGTGACATGCATAGGTGGAGTATTGGGATATGCGTTTCATGTATTAACATTCTGGTGGATGCTTGAGGCCAAGGCCTAGTTTTTAAAACATTGGGGTTTGAAATAAATGAGAATGAAAAACAAAATCTACGCATACGGACCAGATCCTCAACTACGACAGCAATCATCCGGCAGCCCACAAACGCATCTGCGTGCAAACCCTTTTCAAACGAGCACAAACCCACTGTAGCACACCGCAGCTGAGACGCGCAGAGGAAGATCATCTCTTCAATCTGTTCAAGCGGAACTCGTACCCAAAAGGCTTCATTCTACGCTGCCTCGCACCAGGAAAGGTTGCTCGAGACACCTCGACAAATGCAACAACTGAAAAGAGAACAACACTGCCCTATATCAACGGTATCTCTGAAATGGCAGCGAGGCTTTTATTGCCTTTTGGAGTCAAAGTTGCACACCAGCCAACAGAAACAATTCGCAGTAAACTCTTCAAAGTAAAAGATAAACTTAGCAAAGAAGCAGAAACTGGTGTGATTTATAAGATCTGCTGCCGGAATTGCGACAAATACTACGTGGGACAGACTGGGAGGAAGCTTGGCACAAGGCTACACGAACACAGCCTAGCCATACGTCGCCACGACCAGAACTCCCTGATGTCAGTGCATATGGATGCTGAGAACCATCAATTCGACCTAGAGCATGCCAGCATCCTCGGAAGGGCTAAAAGCCGGCAAGCACGTGAGTTCATTGAAGCCTGGCATTCAAAGCAGAACTCGATCCATAAGCACTTGGACATTGAAGTCACTTACGAGGCACTGCGAACCAGGCCCCTGAAGCCGCACTGATGATGTTGCCTAGTCAGGCAACGAAACGTCTGCAAAATAATTACCCAGCTCGGAGAACTGCTCAAAACCCGCAACATTGGGGTTTAAATGTTTTTGGTGCCCCCTTGGAATAGCTCATCGAGGGATTTTTCCTATGTGAATATAGAACTTAGGGTAGTTAGATCAAGGTAATTGGCGAGTCTGCTACTAAATGTTGTCACATTGTCACATGACCTGAGGGTTATTGGTAGTTTATTCCACAGATAGCTGTATCTGACCAGGAAGAAATTAGAGCGGACCTTCTTTCCAGCCTTCGGTACATTCAATGTAAAATCTTTGTTGAGAAGCGCTCGAGTTGAGCAATGTTGTAAACTGAGTGTAGGCAGGTTGGAATAGGTCTTTTTGAGAAACATGTTGAAAAGCAGCAACAAGTTGTGCTTCAATTGTCGAATCCAAAGTGGTTCGATTTGAAGTTCATTACAACGTTCTCCATAACCCATAGCAGCATGTGTACCAATCAGATGTTCTGTAAATGACCTCTGCAGATTCTCCACAGCAATTCTGTCACACTTTCTCATATTGCCGTATATTATGCTGCAGTATTCGAGGATAGGGTGAGTGTGTAGCTTGAAAAGTTCCACTGCAGCACGAGTTGTGTATTTCGTTTGATATATTGAATGCAGACGGTCTGGTACGTGTTACTTGGTATTGGGCTTGTTCGAATAAATTGAAGGTAGATGAGTACCTAATGCCAAGGTCTCGCGTGGGCAACTGTGTAGGGACGCGTTCATTGTTTAGGGTGATAGATCCTTCGGGCTGCAGCAGCCGTAAGACGCGATGATTGATTTCTTTGGTGGGAGGTTCATCACCCTTGTGCAGCACCATGACTCAAGGGAGTGTAAATCATCTTGAATGAGCAGTAATGTTCCGTGAAGCTCGTCACGCCGCTACTTATAGACTAGTTTGACATTGTCAGCAAATAAAAATTATGGATCAGGTTTTACAGATATGGTGATATCATTGATGTAGAGCAAAAGGAGTAAGGGACCAAGCGTGCTCCCTTGAATGACTCCACTGGTGATTGAACGTGGGGAAGAGCGGTTCACTCGCTCTTCCTGCACCAAATACGCAAAGCCGAACATGCTCATTACTCACCTGGTGTTCCCATCAGACGTGAGCTAAGCTGCGATGGTAGCGATGGTCGAACCTGACTAACCCCTTTATGTCTATTCACCTGATGGTCCAGGTCTCACAACCTTATAGGAGGGTTGAACCGACGCCTTCATTATAAACTATGCCCTTCAGGGCGAGAATGATATCGCGACTACGCGACATGTGGCGGAGGTTGGTAAAAGCACTGCCAGCATTTAATATAGGGTTCGTAATCTCATGTTCCATCCCACTGGAGCTAATATAGTCGCCCAGGTACTTGCATTCCTGAACGATTTCTAGCTGAGCACCACCAAGCGTTGGTAGAGGGGTGGGTCCTTGCCAATCATGGCGACGGAATTTGAATTTCCATGGAGCAAAGCATAGCCCAAAACGATTGAACGTCAGTGCTAACTACGCGGGCCTTCAAATTCGGTCGTTTCTGTCACCATCGGAAGGAAATATACACTATTCATTGAGTCGCTTGTGTTTACAGGATGTATTTCACTTTTTGTTTAGCTGAATCAGTTCCATCGTTACCAATCTCATTCGCTTGAACATGTGATTTATCTTCGTGACAAACTACGAACATCGCCTCTTGTGGGATTCGGACAAGGACAATAAATACTGTTAACAGAATTAACAAGAAGGGCTGAGCAGAATAGGAAAATCATCGCATTGATTGGCAAATAGGGCTCAAGCACCGTCCCGTTAAAAAGGCGCAAATTCCGCTGATGCTACCCAACATTGTACGCTGGCTTCTTGGGAAAATTGATGAGCTAGCAAACATTCTGCAGCAAAGGGAACTCATTAATGCAGGTATAATGATGTGTCAGGAAAGTTGGTTGCATTCTGACATTGATGTTGAAGTCCTTACTCTCAATGGTTATCACCACATTAGAACCGATCGCCTACGGGACCCCAAACATCATGGAGGAGGCATCATCACTTACATTAACAAAGATTGGTGTAACCCGGTTTCAAAACACTTAGAGAACTCAACTGCTTCAGTAAGCTGTCACCTATTGCAGTGTAAACCAAGGTTTCTGAGCGGTTTTATAATTTTCGTAGTTGCGAAGGTCTATGTAGCTCCGGACATAGCGCTGTATGTGCTGAAAAGTTTTCAGACCAACTTGGCTTGAAGTTGCAACAAAAATTAATATGTTCCATCTGTGTTCTCACCGGAGACTTCAATAGAAGTGACAAACTTTCATTAACACCATGGGTTTTGCCAATTTGGTGAATTTCTGTACTTGCTGCGCATTTTTACTAACAAACTCGAAATATTTTCTATGCAAAGACGTGCACCTCTTGGCAATTCCGAACATTGCATAGTAAAACTATGCTCCAAGGCATACTGTAAAGCCAACTACGTTGTGCTGACCAGAAGACCATCCAGAACTGTTAAACGACCGAATTTCTCAGCAGATAACGTCGAAAAACTCAGATCAAAGCTGATTTTAACTATTTTTTCCTTTTTGAAAATGATGACTTGTCAAAGCAATTCGAACATCTCACAGACTAGATAAACTTCTGTTTTGATTTGTGTTGTCCCGTTGAGACCATCTATTTAGGAAATGACAGATTTTCATCTCCATTGTTCCAGCCAAAAGGAGAAAATATGAGCAGGCTTATAAACAAACGCTAACCGCTCGTGTTAAACGTCTGTATATAGATATGGTAGCAAAAATTAAAACGGTTAAACGCTCTTTACGTGCAGTCCGTTTTAGGCCTCCACAGTTGCCGTGAGCTGTGCAGGCTTCTAGGGCAAACCTCCGGAAAGAATTCTTTCAGAACACCCAATAAGGAATATGTAGATGAACTCAACACTGAGTTTAGCTCCTCACCTTCTTACCCACACCTACTGTCTTCTTTCACCACTACTGAGAATCCCACTTTATTTGCTTCGCAAGCATTTATAAGGAACTCAAAGGGCTGAACCCAAACAAGGCTAGTGGACCGGATGCACTATCATCAGTCGCTCGGAAAGAATGCGCGGAGGTGTTAACAGCAACTGTGACAGAAGTTTTGAATCGGTGCGTACCCAGGCGTACCATTCTCGACATTTGGAAATCAGCCAGAAAAACACCGATGCCAAAAAAAGGATTTCGGAAATGTCGGCCAATTGCGTGTACTTACGTGCCGCTAAAAGTACTAGAAAAACTGCTGATCCCCCGCATTTTACAGGCAACCATGCCGCATATAAACCAGGGCGCTCTACACTAGATGCCGTTTCTTATCTGGTGCACTCTATTATGTTAGCGTTGGACAAAAAATAAAAGTACGTACGGTTTCTATTTCTTGACTACACCAACGATTTTTGCTAGCATTGACCGATCACTACTGCTCAACAGTTTTTGTCAAGATCGGTTTCCCTCCATATGTGTGTAATATGTGACGCTTGATTACTACACAACTTGCACCCACTTCGAGCAGCTGTGCAGCAAGCGGTCTTCTCTACTCCCAGACAATTGTGGTGTTTTGCAGGAAGCCATCCTTTCCCCTTTCTATTCCATGTTTACGTTAAAAGCCTCCCTATTCCATCAAAGTTCATAGGCTGTACGTATGTTAATAACGTTGTCCTGGAAAGCATAGCCCAAATCATCGAAGATTCCTTGAAATTTCAACAGCGATTAGACGAAATAGTGAATTGGTACAGCTCTCGGTCCCTCCTTCTCAACCCTTACAAGTGTAGTGACGTGACCACCGGTTTTCTAAATCCCAACAGGCAGTAGTCCATTGTACGTATCACTCCTCTAACGATTTTGGAGAACCAAGGCTTATCTCGTACATCTACCGTAAAATATCCAGCAGCTTCTCTACCTCACAATGTATCTTGGTCTACACATATTCTTGAAACATTTAAAAAACTTGGTAGGCTCTTGTTACGCAATCGGAATGGTAGAGCATTCCGTTCCCTGAGCTTTAATTCTACGGTTTGTGAGTGCATGTGTTCTTCCTCGCTGGTTACAATGCTCCCCGATTATTTTCCTAGCACTGCTTCAGAAAGATTACATCCCACTTGTCCGTTCACTAAAACGTATTTCTCGTTGTTCTTGTTTAGGGAAAGAAACGCTCATAGATTTCAATGTTATCAAACATTTCGATGTATGCAGCAAAAACGCATCCAAGATTTCAAATGATTCCTCACACACTTTACACGATATCCTAGCCAGCACCATATAAACTTCGTCCACACAGATAATATTTAAAGTTTTATATTCTCGTACCTCATCGTATCTTAACTCTATACCGCCTTGTATATCACACAAACTAATCGACTCAACAGGAATGAAATTCCGATTTCGCGACCGTATGTTTGCATAAATATGTCAATATTCGTTTACAGAATTAAAAAAGTTTTCTTAATGATGCTTTGTTGTATAAGAATACGCAGGGATTGTGCAAAAATGCGGAAAATGCACCCATACAGGTAGATAAAGCATACGTTGTACTGACTTGACTAATCGGTTCAGTGCTGCTTGTCAAGATTGGGCGTTGTCAAGGATCATGGCAATGTAGTCCGCATACTGCAAGTCAAGAAGTCGCTCACCAGGAAGTAGCTCCACACATTCTAGATCGTGTCTAGTAAACACTGTTTCCAAACATGGTAAATGGCGAAGCTAAAGAGAAAAGGTGACAGCGGGCAACCTTGTCTCACACCGCTGATGATAACGGAAGGCGGCGACAGTTTGCTATAAACCCTAACTTCGTCCGAAATATGCGCCCACAGAGCTTGGAAAATGCCTACGTATTTATCAGGCACACCTTTCCTAAGCAGACAGTGCAATAAGGCACATCAATGGACTGTATCGAAGGCACCTTTGGTGTCAAGAAACTCGACAACGGTGACTTGCAAATAAACATGGCGGTACTCTAAATGACGCGTAGTAAAGAAGTGGTCGAAGTCAATCCGACCTCGAAGATACCCTGCTTGCTCCCCAAGAATCTGGATTTCACGAGTGCCAGTCAGTCTGTGAAGAAAGACAGAGGCTAGCGATTTGGAGGCAATTGAGATCAGCGTGAGCCTTCTATAATTGCCGCATTCCTAACGGCAGCCACCATTGGCAAATGGGGTTATGACTGATCGGCTTCAGCCAGTTGGGACTGACCCCTGTTACCAAATTTACACCAGCAACTCGTGTAAATTGTCTACAAGAGGAGGTCCCCCGAGTTTGAAGTTAGCAAGGGGAATTCTATGGACCGCTGCGGTCTTATGCCTCTTTCACAATCCGGTCTCACGTTCGACTGCTGCGCGTGACGGCGGATCCAATGAGACGGCCCGGGGAGAAGGGTGCTCATTGCTAGGAAAAGAAAGCGCTAACTCAGATTGGTCTAAATGGCTTGCAATGTGTTCGGCCGAACACTCCAGGCTTTGAATCGGCTGTCCACTCTTCTCGCGTATGGTCACGCTGACACCAGGTATCCTGCTACCTGTTTCCCGTATCAGACGAAATAACTTGCGATGATTACCAACGGCAGCGGCTGTTGCCATCTCCGATGCACGATGAGACCACCATACGCTTTGGTCGCTCTTCAGGCTTGCATGAGTTTTGCCATGAGAATTTTACGAGTCTCATTTTATTCGCTTCCAGCCGAAATACCACGGCGAGCATTCATAAGTTCCAGAGACTTGGCAGAAACCCAAAATCTAGGTTGGCAATTAGATTCGCCACATGGAGGAATGCCAGCCAAAGGTATCGTTTGGCAAATATGCATGCAGTGAAATTCTACGGTGTTCAGTGGCCGCTTACTCTGCCCGGATGCCCGCGTATTTTACTTACGCATCCAGAACACCTGGCTTCGCCAGCAAGCTTGAGTCAATGTACTTAGAGCGACGTTGCGGAGGTCCGCCAAAACGCACCCGAAAGGTTGGCACACACAAGCGCATGCTAGGAGTCCACGCTCGTGCTCCAAATCAAGCGACAGGTTCGAACACAGACTTTCTAGTAGTAAGTAATCATGATATGGTCGATTTGCGTCCATGGCTGGTCCCAGACGGGTGGAGGCGAAGTCACTTTCCTTCGGGTGCTGTGTTGAAATTTTGTACTCGCGAAATATAGACGATCACCTTCACACAGCTGTAGTAATCGCTCACCGTTTTCATTACGGGTGCCTACACCGTGTTGCCGCCTAAATGAAGCTCCTCAGAGGATAATAATCTGAGTTAGGCCTTAAGACAATCAGTAAGTACCGCAGTATCTGTGCTTCTACTGTAACCAAGGAACTCGTTAGTTTTGTGGTAGAAATCATCATTCACTGCATCAGGTCTACAGGCAGTTGGGGAGTAGTTCACAATGACAAACAGGCATCATTGGTCCCCGCGCGATTTCGAAGACTGGAACGAAGCATCTAATTTAACGGTGCACGTCTGACTGTTGTATGGGATCCAGTCTACTAGGGCAGCTTCAGCCCTGGGACTCAAAACAATGCCGACGTCATCTTGACCTGCTTTTGAAGCTGCATCATCGCCAGACAGGCGCAATGAGAATGTGCCGCCAGGGTCGCATGTTAGGGATTGCACAGTAAGCACGGAGCTCGAGTCTTGCAGGCGAGTTTCTGATATACAGCAAATATCAATTGGGAGGGTGTCGAGTGTTCGTGCGAGTGCTGCCTATTGGTCAATCTGTGGCAAAGTGCGCATGTTGAAGCATGCCAGTCTTCGCGAGGATCGAGGACTCCAAATGGAAACGGATGAACTGAGGTTGTCCGCTTGGTTGAGCATGGACTTGTCGACTGGATTGGAGCGAAGCCCTGCAATTGCGTGAGTTGAAACTAGAAACCACGCGACTATTGAAGCAAGGTGAGGAAGGGCAAATAAATGGGGGATTGGAAACGGAAGTCGAAAGATGAATTTGGAACAGGACGCTAAGGATGCAATAGCACAAGAATGGGGATAAGCAGACGGGAAGGCCTGAGCAGTGGTATCCAAACCCCTATCCACCCTGCTCGCTGCAGCAGATACCGCACTGTTTATTATCCGCTGCAATGGCCACAGTATCAAGAGATTGTTAAAAGGAAACGTTGTGTTGCATTGCGCAGGCCTGGACTGGAGAACGATAAGTGTTCTCAAACAAAGCCTTTGGTTCAAACACCTTCCATCAAGGCACCAGGGTTTTGTTACTGGACTACAGGGTGCCCGTTTTGTGGAGTTAGGAGTCACACTTACACTTACCTCCAACCTCTAACCTGGAGGATCAGGAGACTGAGTTCTTTTGGCTTCTAACCTTTGACTAATCTTGTATGAGTGTCTCTGAATGTGCAAAGAAACACCACCCAGCATAGTTCAGTGGATCGCTGAGGCACACAAACCATCGCACCACGTTACGGTCCAGTCCCGTCTCGATGGACTGCATAGTTCAGCCCATCCACCATGAGGTCCTCACTGGTGAGCACTAGATATAACATTGACGGTATATTTGCGGTTCTCGACCTGATGGGTTCGGTGAGGTGTTTTTATAGGTGGGTACTATAGAGTAGCACTTGTAAATAGGCCTTGAACTTTTTGTGGCGCTTGCTGGAGTTTCCGACGCGTCGATTTTGAACTTTCCAGTAGTGCGGATATGGGTGTATTTCTGATCTCTCACAGTGCTGAACGCCGATATCAGTCTATGGTCGATCTCCGGAGTTCAGCTGAGTGGTCAAAGAACTACAGACACTATGCATGTATCCTCGTTCTTCAACCACAATGTGCCAAAAGCTGATCAGTGACACACGTTTGAGGATCATCTATGAGGTCACAAGGACTGCATGTTTTGTACTAAATGATCACTCCCCCTACCATATCCTTCCTGCCGTTCCGGAAAATTGACAGGCCGAGTACGGCGATTTCAGCCGTATTACCTCTATAAGCTCGGTTAACAAACGGAATATGAACAGATCCTGGTTGCACATGTTATCATGTAAAGATGCAAAAATAAACTACAGTGAGCAGTCCCAACAAGAAAACGGAGTAATGTCAGACGAAAATGTACTAAAAATAAGTAGATATATAAAAGTTGTTTATTCTTGGAAGTACGCTATACGCCAGTATATGCATGGAATTCGCATCGAAAAATCAGCAAGGGGGAATGAGGGAATAAATGCAAAGGCCCCAAAAATAAGGACTGCGTTATCTTGGATGAGGCTTCTATCCAATAGTTCAAAGCATTCTTCTGTTTACATTTAGGTCTTAATATGTAACAAAATACTTCACTCCTTGACTAGGTTCGTCATAGTGCCATGGCAGGCTGTCTTACGTCAATTTGTACAACTTAACTTGTAACATAAATTCTCAGTAAACGAGACAAAACAGTTTGGGTGATCGACACCGCCAAACATAAGAGTTTACCACTAGATAAGCCGTACAGACAATACAGGGTTTACTAATAAACCGGCGGACAGCTGTCAAACACTAACCAGTGCAAACTAAATAATGGTTCTCAGGCGCCGGTGGACAATGACTGAACAGCCGATTATTTTATCTAGTGACGCTGACCACAAATGGAACTGTGATTACTACTGTAAAATAAACAGGTTAATGAAACTGTCTGCATTATCCAGCAGAACAAGAACTTTGACTGGCTTATGGCTTTTGGAGAGCTGCTCGCTGGTAACATAAAACCACGGACTCGTAATGTTAAGGTAATGAGTCCTGGCTGCATGACATACTGAATACAATCTGCCGACGAATTTCAAGAAGATTAAAAGGTCATACAGGAGCTCTCCGCATGTCTTGGCTATTCGGTTGCTTTCGCAAATGAGGAAACTTCTCCAAAATAAAACCAGTCAGTGTCAATCCATTAAGGTTGACAGCTTGAAATCGGAAGGTACAGAGAGATACCGAAATATTAGTCTCGGGTGTAACTGCTTTCTAATCTGCGACAGGGACAAGGGATACGAAAATAAGGCATACAATTTGAACACACATCACAATGTATGCAATAACGAAAGTACTGGACACGTGCTAACGATAATTGCTAGTAACACGAAACGCATGTAAAGGCATAAAGTAAGTACACCAAACGCAGCCTCTGAAATCAAAGATTCAAGCAATCGTAAACCCAAGAGCCGGTATAGGAGATGGCTTCTGACCCACCCTAGGAGAGGACCATCAATATCACATGTAATGGGTTAGGAAAGAAAAAGACATTAGCTGGTGAACTGTTCGCTGAGCTTGGCAATTTTGTTGCAAATGGTTCGTCACCAATCGAGGCGACATCATCTGTGCGTAGTTGCGTGGCGTGCAATAGCGTGGAGTAGCATAGAGGAGCCTTGGTGAAAGTGCGCTGAGCATGATGTGCATTCGCTTTTATACCGCCGTGGTTGGCCGTGGAACCGAGCAATCCTACTGGTTGGAACTTCGATCCGCGTTCAACTTTGTTGATGGGCCGATGACCTTTGACCTCGCCTACTTGTGTTTCGTGGCCTTTGTCTGATTGCTGTTGCCAGCGAGTCTGCCGTCAGTTCTGCTTGTCTAGTCACACGTTCCACTGGATTCAATCGATCGAGTTGGCGGTCGTTCATCAGTAGTGTGACGTATACTGCGTGCAGTTCGATGTGTCGATTGATTGAATGCGTTGCAGAGTAACAGGCTTCTAAAAACCCTGGCGTGTTTTGTACTTCCATGTGCTAGGATCTTTACATTCTCCAGATCAAAATGGTGGCCTTCTTGATCTTCATGCGCAGAAACCAACGAGTGTGGCTCGTGTCTTCTGACGGCCGCCTTGTGTTCGGTAATTTGTGTACAAAGTTTGCATCCAGTTTGTCCGACGTAGTTTTTATCGCAGTCGCTGCATTTTATCTGGTAGATGACAATGCACTAGTCGGCTTGATTGACTTTTCCTTTGGGTCTTGAGATCAATTTCCTTAGGGTGACAATTGGCTTGTGGGCCACAGAGATTCCATGTGATTGTAGCAATCTTCCTGTTAGTTCGGAGACGTTCTTGATGTAGGGAAGCACTATCCGTTTGGTTGCTTGATCAGATGGTTGCTGCTGCTGTTGCTGAGACATTCGTTTTTTTAAGCTGCTGCCGATGAAATTTTTCGGATAACCGTTGCTTCTAAACACTCGATATAGGTGCTTTGCTTCCTGTTTCCGCGATTCGGTATTGCAGCAGTGCGTTTGCGCTCTTCTGAACAGAGTTTGAATGCAGCTCTTCTTGTGATTCATCGGGTAGTTGCTGTGGTTGTTTAGTATCTGGTCCGTATGCGATTTCTTCGGATATGCGCACGTTTCCATAGATCTAGCTTTCTTCCTAGTGACCAGTACATCCACATATGGCAGCTTGTTATCCTCCTCTAATTCAATCTTAACTTTGATATCCACGAAGGTGCGGTTGAGTAAATTTTGTGTGGCCTGTACTCTGTTCCGTTTTACGATGACAAACATATCGTCCAAGTATTGTAGCCATAGTTTTGGATTAATAGATTGCAGTGCAATGCGCTCCAATTTCTGCATTACGCAATTTCCGCAATGAGCCCCGAAATTGGTGATCCCATGGGTATTCCTCTCAGTCGCTGGTACATTTGTCCATCAAAGCGGAAATAAGTGGTCATGCAGAAGTTCAGGAATTCCTAAGAACTTTCAGGTCGTATGGTTGTCGTGGGGCTTAGTTGATTCTCAAGTAGTTCCAGCGTGGTTTATTTGGCCAATTCGTGACCGATTGAAGTGAAGAGTGCGATGACATCGAATGAAAGCACTATTTCGTCGTCTTCTATGCTGAGACTCCGATGTTTGTTGAAGAAAGGTTTAGACATCTGCGAATGAAGCAGCTTCATCCGCAGATGTCTAAACCGTAAACTTATGAACACCGAGCCGATACCAAATGCAAGCAAGATGTTCGTTTTGCCATATATGAAGAACATATCTGAAATGACTGCCAGATTGCTCAAACAATACAGCATGGTGGTCGCTCATATGCCAACCGTTACTTTGAGAAGAATACTGTCAAACCCAAAGGACATTAAGGATGCACAAGAACGAACAAACGGCATGTGTAAAATAAATTGCAATAATTGTGAAATGAACTATGTGGGGCAGACAGGAAGGAAATTGTCCACATGAATACAAGCACATCAAAGGGCTTGTAACCAACAGTGTGCATCGTCTCTTGTCTCAGCGCATGTGGATGAGGAGGGACATAGCTTCAATTGGAAGAAAACGGTGATTTTAGGTTAAACAACAACACAGAAAGGAAGAGAGTTCCTAGAAGCATGGTATTCCTCAAATACTTCGATCAGCATGCGCACTGACGTCGACCCCGTGTACCATCAACTCAGAAAGAAAGACCTCCGGCGCATCGCAAGACGTGGTTCAGCCGTGGGAGCAAATGGGCAGAGATCACGTGGCGCAAATCGAAATTGCCACCTTCAAAAGTCACCTGCTCGTGGATGACGGACTGACAGTTCAATAAGCAGTATTATACACTGCCTATTACCGCACTGAAGATGCCACCTCGCATAGTGGTGAAACGTATGCGATCTCTTTACCAAGCTCGGAAAAACGATCAACAAGAGTAAGGTTGCTTGAACTACGACATGCAGTGTCAAAGGTAACCCTCATCACAACATGTCATAGTCCATACGCGGTATTAAGCATGTTATCGGCGGACCGGATAAACCGACTTCGTGGGCGGGATTCGGCCGGCAGACCGTAGTTTAGAGACACCTGGACTAAGGAAAAACAAAACCAGCAACTGCTTGTCGCAAGCCAAACTGCATTTATGAAACGAATGAAGTACAACTCCTCAGCCGCCCGATAAAAGACGGACAATCCGCAGCAAGTCTCCGCTGAGTGATTAAGCATCAGGTATTCTGTAAAACAGTCCGAAACTTCCCAAAGCGGTAGGCAACAGCTTTATCTAAACGGTTGTCAGCAGACCCTACAAAAGTCAGCATAAGTTTGTCAGTAATGTTTACGTGTTGGAATAAGCTTCTGGTATCCGTAGCTCTCAATTATTTTTATACGAAGGCAAAGTTATACTCATCAAATTGGCCGGGCTTCGATCTCGGCAAACCTGAATGTTTTTCGACCTAGTATGTCGCTATTATGAATCCACAAACCCGTTGAAGAAGGTGATCAAATTCTTAGGCACGGTTTCAACTTACACGTCGGCTGCGTTAACAATCCAATTATTTAAGGCGTAGAGAGAGGGCGATTTATGCCTAGTGACAACTGTTTAATGCTCACCATTGTCCAGTTTAGAAATGGACCAGGCTCTAGCCTTCGCTATGAAAAACCTAATGGTATGATGTTACACCTACGTTTTTCTGATGTGGTACTTCCACCTTCATGGCCTAGGAACATCAGCCACTCTCGGTGAGCAGTTCAATACGGAGCTGCAGCATCTAATCGCTGGGTTACCGCTGTAAAACTACTTCACATCACCAACACGTTTAGGACAAGGAACAAACCGATCATCTTGGACCTCTTTTATACTAACGAGAAACTTATCATGAACATGATGACAACATACACTCGATTGGTCCGCAGCGATCATGCGATGCGGGTGTTCTGCTACACGTGATACGCATAATATGTTAAAGAAAGTGCCTGGGTATCTGACGTCACTGCCTACTATGATAACCCGTCCGACCACATTGCTGCAACTAGCTGGTCTTTCCTAATCGATAGGTCCGCTGATGTGGCCTGAGGGGAATTTGACAATAGATAAAAGGGACTAGTGGCTACCGGTACACAAGTGCGTATTTTTATTTTTACTTTCTTCACGGAGTACATCAATTCTAACTGCCCCCATGTAGTCTCACTGACCGCATTCAATTCTCACTTACACTATTGTTATTCAGCGCCGCATCTGTACTTGAGACCCTCAAACAAATAACTCACATATATCTTTTGATACTGTTGTTTTATCCCTATCATCATTTGGGACTTGCCAAGCAAGTGCATTTTTACCCGTGATAAATCACTGTTCGTTGTTCATTGCACTCCAGTCATTGGCGCTATAAGTCTGATTTTGTTACCATACTTCTGTTCGTTGTACACCTCATCTCCCTTGGCTGTTTCAAATATCCTAAAGGAGGAGCTAACAACCACTGGTCAATTGCGACCTCGATATTGCGAACTGACGATGGGACTGTTACAAACAGAAAAGTGAATTTGGTCAGTTCCGTGATCTTTTCGTGTGAGTTGTCGTAAAGGTAGGCAAATCAGCTGACCGTCACTCGGATATTTTCATCGCAAAATGCGACAGGGCTAACGAGAGCCAGGTTGAAAGTCAATGTGGATAAACTTATGTATGTTATTGAGTCCTAAGTTGCTCTGATAGACGGTAAAGTGAAGATTTCCTAAATGGGCTTTGGGTTAGCATTCAGTGTAATGCCTTGTGAACGGCTCTCTCATAGGACCGCATCACACCATCAACTGGATGGAGGCCCAATACTGAGTCCAGAACTTCTCATTGAGATTAGATCATGAGCTACACGTTTACAGAGAAGTGAAGTTACTCCGAAAAATCAAGAAGCATAGAAAATGCACTGCTGCTCGATATCATTTTTCACCTCCTTGTTCGACAGATGATAAAGACCAACACTAGCTGCAATCACGAGGACAATTTGGGCAACTGGCAAGTATCAGGTGTTTGAAGCTTGTTCAATATTGCTGCTCCACTACATATGAAGATCAGGGCACGGCGCCGACATCCGCAAATCAGATGTAGACTGTAATGCATGTGAAACATTCATACATTCAGTAGGTTAAGATTTTGGATTTTATTATTGTTCGTTTCTTCCGACCGTCCATTTGTTTAATTGCGTGTACGTACCAATCACTTATTCCTCTGGTTAGTTACGCTGCATGCTGCTGTCTTCTTCTGTTTACCTGCCCTCCATCCTTTGTAGCTTTGTCAATACACGTTGGGTTCAGAAGATCTAACTGTTCTCCCTACTTCCGTACGCAGCATGCCTCTTACGTGCCACCTCTTGCGATTAGCGCCTGAGTATCCCATCGCAATTGACGACCCCGACTGTGAGCAAGTTTCCACCATCGCCGATATACTTTTTGCAGAGCTGGTTTTTATCTCCTTTGAATTGCGGTTTCGCAACTATTATTTTGTAATGTTCTATGATCCACTCAGATACTAACACTTCGGCTCATCTACTAGTGTCCCATCGTTGTCTGTCTCTCCTATCCTACGTGATGACTATCCTTGTTGGTTTGTCTTATAAGAGCATAAGCCTTTGCGTAATAATATTATTTCCCACCAATCCAAATGTAATGGTTTACTAGGTAGCCTTTCTAGGGACCTCGTTTTACAGCTCAGAGATACTTGAGGTCAAATACAATCTTTCTTATCAGTCTCTTAAGAAGGAGCTCGTGACCAAACTGAAACAGTCAGCGATTACGCAAATACAACAGCTATTCCATGGCTTGAGTCTAGGAGACACGAGGCCATCCGTCCTATTCGGTGAGATGAAATGACTCCTCGGCTTATAGGAAATCGGGGTAGACGGATATATCTATGTGTTAACGTGGATCGTATGGTAAGTCCACAGACGTGTCTATTACTTTGTGTAACTTTATTGAACTAACGTTATTCCCACAAACTATCCCACGGACTTGCCAAGCCTTGGTCTTTTTATCCGTATTATACCATTGCGCTGTTGTTTCCAGTGTTCCATTGTTCAATGGACGATGCCATCTTTATGGAGCTTTGTCTTCAGCAACTACTCGGGATAACTCAAGCTATCTTCATATCCATCAAGTTATCTTCCCTCAATCTAGTCGCGCAACTGGCTGACGCCAAGATAGATCATCTTCCTAAGGAAGTAGCTTATGCAACGCCACCCACAAGACATCCGCCGAATAGCCCTAACGCGTCTTAGCAGCCAGTTACTTCATGCAGGTATCCTTCAGCTCCTCCCTCTGAGCTTGCCATATCACCTAACAAACTGTAGGCATTACGCAACGCTCTCCATTCTTCTTCAGCACTCGACAGCTCACCAGTATCTAAGAGCAAGCCGGCCAAGTCCAGCAGCCTAGCAAGTAACAAACTATCCTAGTATCATCTCCGCTTTGTCCCTCGGGCGAAGCGAGGTACTGCGCCCTGCACCTCCCCTCGACTCAGTCGGGGAAATTTCAATCCCCAAACCAAGTATCAATAAGGTCACCGGCCGCATCTCCGGCAGTGACCTTTATGTTTAGGATTGCTACGCTGGAACCGCGTTCCTGGTTGATACCGGGGCTGAACGTAGAGTGGTTGCGCTCGCACCTGGGGAGGCGACGCAGCCTTCTACACTCAGTCTTCGTACCGCCAACGGCACACTCATCCTTACTTACAGCCAACGCTCTTTAACCAATAACTTTGGTCTCCGTAGAACATTGCGCTGGGGTGCTTTATTGCTATAACCGGCATAGACTACCTTAGACATTTTGACCTCTTGGTCGATGCGAGACAAATGAGATTAGTCGACTCCGCAACGTCGTTCAGCGTACTGTCATCAACACCAGCATCACATCCATCATCCCAGTCTACATTCGCCCATGGACAGTCTGTTCTTCTTTCTCTTACAACTGATGCATCAGACGTTGCGGTAGGAGCTGTTCCCCAACAATTCGTTGGTGGGTAATGGCCTCCACTCGGTTTCTTCTCCAAACGCCTTCAACCAGCGGAATCCCGCTACAGTACGTTTGGTAGAGAACTGCTCGCCATCTACCTTGTCATTCGTCGCTTCTGACACACACACACACACACACACACACACACACAAAGCCTGCGCTATCATGGTGTCCACTGACCGTAAACGCCTCAAATATACCTTCAGCTTATCTGCTGACAAGTATTTCCCACAGGAAACCAGAGTACTAGATTTTGTCACGCTGTTCACTGCGGACATACGCCATGTCAACCGTGTCGCCAACCCTGTCGCTGACACGCTCTCGTATCAACCTCACTCTTTACTCTTTGCCTGCTGTCGAGCTCGCCGCCACGGCATCGACTCAGGCCCAAAACAATGATCTCCCACACACCTAGTAATCCAATTCACTGCATCTGGGACCCGTTCCGCTCTAAACTACGGACGGAATTATCCATTGTGATTCTTCCATAGGTTGCTCTAGACACCTCGGGCCCGCCTCTATCAGACGCTCAGTCTTGGATACCCATCACTCCTTCTCTCAACTCAGTATTCAGTCATTTTTAAAACTGGTCAGGGAGCTTTTCCTTTGGCCAAGCGTGAAGAAAGATGTTCGTAGCCCGACTCGAGCTAACCTTCACTGCCAGCGCTCCAAGGTACATTAACACACCTGTTGTCCTGTCGGCTCATTCCCTGTACCGGATTCGCACTGCTCTCACTTACACTTACACCTGATAGGACACTTGCCTCCCTCTCGTCGATCCATATACATACTGACATGTGTCAACCGCTTCACTAGATGGGCTGAAGTCATCTCTGTATTAGGCTGCATGGCCAAAACGGTCATTGGTGCGTTTTTAAACATTTCGGTGTCCCACTACGAATGCACATCTACCATTACTACTGACCCTGGAACGCTTTTCGGACCCTCGCAATTCGATACGTACTGCTACTTCTTAGGCTGCCGCCGCATGCACGTGATGGCTTATCACCCAGCGGCGAATGGCCCAGTCGAACACTTTCATCGACAAGTTAAATCATCTCCCTGTGCCACTTCGGACCCAGACTGTAACGAAAACATTCAGTTAGTACTTCTAGGTATCCGCAGCAGCATCAAAGCTGACCTGCAGTGCGCACGAACAGAGCTGGTCTACTGCACAACGCTTAAGCTGCCAGGATAGTTCATTGCGCTCCCCCACTTCATCGTGTATGTCACCGTCAAACTTCGCAGCCTCCCTTTCTCAACGTATACGTTCGCTGCGCCCGACCCCGCTCGGGAGTAAACCAGAGATGGGCAAATGCACAGTGGACTCTACGTGCACTCACGTTTTCGTCCGCACAGACGCAGTGAGTCACCCTCTTCAGCCTCCCTACACCGGCCCCTTCAGAGTTCACCGACGAACTCCTAGGCACTTTACTTTAGACCAGAATGATCACCGAACAACAGAGTCCATCGATCCTCTCAAGGTTTCGTTTTTCGAAGATTCACCTACAACCTTACTTTGTACAACCGCACAAACAAAGCCACTCACAGCTGTACGTGCTGCACCAGGCACGCTAGACCCCTTTGTTATCCCTGACCCTTCGCTAACTCAGCCCCAACCCCAAGCAACTGACGGACGCGGCAGACAGGTCAAACCCCCGGTCCGTTTTCCCGATTTTGTTAATTTTTGCCATACTCCTTGAAATGCATACTTCCCATCTTTTAGTATAATCGTGTGTTTTATTCACAAAACTTTTGTCAAACAACAAAAGAAACAAACCATTTTAAAAAGTCAAATAAGCTAAGTTTTTTGTTTCATATGCGTGCTGCTTTTCCCATAAGGCACCACGCCGCCTGTTTCTATCAAGTCTCACTTCCCCGAATTTCAAATTCCAGAACTCAAATCACCTGAGAAGCCGCGGAATCTCCTGGCCCACCAGTCCAAAGCCTCCGGGCCCAACACCCTGGTTCCAAGCGACCGCCAGTCCCTACTACCGGTGGGCCAACCGTATGCCTGGCCCGAGAGCTCCAAAGTCCGGGATTCTACGTGGGACGAGGATCGCCATCGCAGTGGACTGGAGTGCGGTGGGGGAGTGACACCTCACAAGTGCACCGTCGGATCTGCAGCGGAAGAAATGCACTGTCGGCACTTTTCGTGGACTAGCAGGTTTTCGGCAGTCCGGCCAGCCCGCCCCGGCGGCCCACTAGTGATGCACTCCGGTTCACACCCAAATAATAAATAACAAAGAAGCCTGGAACCAGCGAACTCCGCGCGCGCCTTTTCTGTCCCGTTGCCCCAAATACAATTGATACCTAACCCACGCGTTCTCAAAATGTCCCCTTCCCTGACATCTTTATCGACGGCTTCTTCATTCAGCCGTCTAGGTGGAGAACCCTGTAGTGAACATGAATCATTCACGCATTCGGTATTTTGAGATATAGGATTTTATTGTTGTTTATATATTCCGACCGTCCATTTGTTTAACTGATTGTACTAAACAAACACTTACTCCTCTGTTTAGTTACGCTGCATGCTGCTGTCTTCTGTTTACCACCCCAGCATCCTTCGTAGCTTTTGTCAATGCATGTTGGGTCCAGAAGATCTAACTGTTCTCCCTACTTCCGTACGCAGCACGTCTCCAACGTGCTACCTCTTGAGATTAGCGTCCGAACAGCATCCCACACGACACATTCAACAGTACAATTAGTCCATTCGTAACTCGGCATGGCAAAACAGAACAGTGGAAATTTTGCGGGTGAAAAAGCAAACGCATACTTCCTGCCGGAACTGAAAAAAATACAGATAATGATGGTTTTAAACGTAGATGGGGTTTGTGGGTGGAACCAACGTAAGGCTCAAATACAAAACACATTTAGATTACTTCAAGTTTCGGCTCAATGAATCTGAGCTAGATTATGCAAAGTATGCGCACAGTCAAGAAGCTTTTTGTAGTTAGAAAACGTTGGATGAGAAATTAGTGAAGTTAGAACAGGATTGCGCGGCTGGCATCCGAAGAGGAAGGTTACACTCCGGAGACATTCCAGTAGAAGATGTCGTGACCAAAATTAGAAGGCCCATTCTCAGAGAGATAATGTACTTGGTTTTAAATAGCACAGTATAAATGGGTGGTTCCCTGAAAGACTGAAAAATCATTTTAAATTTACCCCTAAAAGTCCAAATTTTCTGTGTACACAACACAGGTTGACAAGCCCTAATTAGCAGAGCTTCAATAATTGGCAAAATTATCGGATTGTTGTTGCGTAATAACCCCTTGAACGCACTATCCTGGTTCACCTGATATCGAGTTGCCAAAAGAAGCTTGGTGATAGATAATGCTGGGCTCCGGTTCATCCTTGGATCCACTCTGTTTGCTTGCGTCATCAGTTGTTCTAACCAAATCAGCACATGTTCGGCTGCCCCATGAGCCAACTGACGGTCAGTCCTGCCTATGTAAATGTCACCGCATCCGCAGGTGGACAGGTAAACGATGTGAAAGGTCGAACTGACTGATAATTTGCTCTGACGGTCATGAAGAACAAGGCTTCACGTTTTATGTATGAGTCGCAACTGGGCGGTCGTGTAGGTGCGTGTAAAGGCGGACTGGAGCTTATGTCCGATAACAGTTCATCTATGGTCTTTAGGCAGCAAAAGCAAATAAACGTACTTTTCTCTGAAGTTGGTAACACAATGGTCCCCTTTAGCCATTTCTTCAGAGTCGTGAGAAGACCACACGCCAAGATCAATGAAAGATGCGAGGTGGTTCCGGACAAAAATGTTAGATATTGCGAAACAATGCTTGAACACACCGATAAGCCGGAAATGCTGTCTGAAAGCCGAACCCTATATGGCGATCAAAGAGTTAAAACAAATGGGACACAAAATGTTTCTGCAGCCGGATAAGCGATCAGGCATTTTGATAATGAACCAGCCTGACTACATTTCAAAGACGGCATCTGTTTTGGGGGACAGAGGAAGTTCCAGTTAGACAAGACTGCAGAAAATAACATCTTGGTCGAGAAGCAAGTGGCAACGAAACTGCAGCTTCTCTTACTAGATGGTTACATAGATGACTCGCAATACACGCAGTTGAAACCGACTGGCACTCAGACACTCAGAATGAAGAGCGCTACCAAATTAAACAAGGCAGGTAATGCACTACGATCGATTATGTGTATGAACAACTCACCGTATCACAATGTTGCGCGGTGGCTAGCGAAAATGTTGGAGCCGGTGCGCAAACTCCTGGCCACGTATTGCCTGAAGGAAGCTTTGAATTAATCGAGACACTGGAACACGTGTCGCTGGGTGATGAGCACATGTACTCAATAGATTTTTACTCCCTATTCGCAAACTTGTCTCTTCGTGAGACGGCTGACAATCTGTGTGATATCATCACAGGTCAAAACATGTCTGTTGGCCTGCCCCTGGAATATTTGAGGGATGTGATCCGATTATGCACAGAAAATATACGGTTCCAGTTTGAGGGGACTTCTTATAAACAGATCGACGGCGTCGACTTGGGTAGCCTTCTGGGACCAGTATTAGCAGACATCTTTCTCGGTTTGATAGAAAGAAAAGTTACTACCGGCACTGGTGAAGCTAAGTTGTACCGATGGTATGTGGATGACATCCTAGTGTTTACCAGCAACGAACATTTTGCTCAGCTGTCGACAGTTCTGAATTCAATTCATCCAAATCTATCGGTGTCCCATGAGTTGGAGCAACACGATGGTCTGCCATTTTGGATATACTCATTAGGAGACGAACAGATGGTACACTATAACGCATGGTTCATCGAAAGACAACCTGGAGTGGGCAGTCCCTCCATTGTTCCAGTTTTGCCTCGGTCGTATACAAAAGTAGCCTAGTGAAAACGTTCTTCTACAGAGCCAGACGGATATGTAGCCTAGAAATTTTGCAAGCTGAAGAATAATTGTTTTACAGGACATTGGTGTCAACTGGGTATCCTGAGAAGTTCATTAAGATCCACATTAGGACACCCAAGGAGAAAATACCGCTGTTAGCTGCAGAGAAAAAACCTTTATTTGTTTTTACTGTCTAGACCATAGATGAACTGATATCGGACATAAGCTCCAGTCCGCCTTTACACGCACCTACACGACCGCCCAGTTGCGACTCATACATAAAACGTGAAGCCTTGTTCTTCATGACCGTCAGAGCAAATTATCAGTCAGTTCGACCTTTCACGTCGTTTACCTGTCCACCTGCGGATGCGGTGACATTTACATAGGCAGGACTGACCGTCAGTTGGCTCATGGGGCAGCCGAACATGTGCTGATTTGGTTAGAACAACTGATGACGCAAGCAAACAGAGTGGATCCAAGGATGAACCGGAGCCCAGCATTATCTATCACCAAGCTTCTTTTGGCAACTCGATATCAGGTGAACCAGGATAGTGCGTTCAAGGGGTTATTACGCAACAACAATCCGATAATTTTGCCAATTATTGAAGCTCTGCTAATTAGGGCTTGTGAACCTGTGTTGTGCGCACAGAAACTATTGAGACCATCAAATATCTTACCGTGGTCTGTATTGTGCCATATTGACTGGTGTGCCAATTTGCCCAGTATATTACGGTTTCTGAAAGCCGCTTTTATTGTGTTTTCAGCTGAAGAGAACCATCGAAGTGTTGACTCGTCGCAACTTATGTCTTCTCACTTATCTCATCACGTTTTTCGACAGAACTGGATGGTTCTTCCCCATGTGGCCTCATTTTAATTCATGGAATTTATGGAATGGCGGTAAAGTTAGGCTCTTCCTTCCATTTGAGTAACTAAAAGCACATACACGAGCACTCTGTGTCCATCTGGCCGGAAACAAGACGCAAAATATATGCTGCTAGCCATTACTTTTCTCTACTTTGGCATCGTGTTTCCATATCATACACTGGGCTGTATTTCCCAACCATCTCCACACAAACCCATTTTTCACCAATACTTAAATGTGTTTGGTTGCTGTCTTGATGGGCCAACATATTTTAGTTCACCAGTAAATAGAAGCAATTTCCGGTGATCACGCTCATTATATTGTTTAATATCTCCAAGAATCGGTGTGGCCTCAGATTCGCGTCAGGTGGAACGTCTATCGTGATAGACTAGGCGTTAGGAACTCCCTAATTCTGTTGAGGTTGACGCATGACAAAATAAACTCCCTAACATGGTAAGTTTTCGGCATGTTAGCGTAAACACTATAACGCGACGGATCGGCATTGCTCAACAGGCGCTTCTAGCCTAGATCTATTGCGAAGAGACTGGAATCTAACATGGCGCGTTGGTTCACCTGAGGTATACCGGATGATGCTTGTCACACATTCAGGGTCACTCATACCAAGTTGGTCAATGTGTGGCGACCTGGAGATTTCTGCTTGCCATTTGTAAAATATTACCAAATTGTAGTTTCATTTTGACAGTTTTTCTGTCACAAGTTGACCGCTTTTTTGATGTTCACTCACTGCCGGCACGCGACCCGTACAGTATCTCTTTTCCTCCCTAAAAATTTGTTCATTCTTCTAGCCTTAATTTAAGTGCCGGTTAGCTTATCGAGCTTGTACGTTTCGGTAATAAACTTACATCGTGCCTAATTGCATTGTTTGTTTAATTTATTCTACGGTTGACGGGCGGCGCGGATATAGCGTAAGCCCAATGAGCACATTGTAAATGGTTAGAAGCATGACAAACTCAGTCTTCTGGCCCACCAAAGAAAAATGAACAATGCATTTATACGGGATAAGAAGCGTTGCTTAAAAAGTCCCGTTGGATATTTGGTGGGGATATCGAAACAACACTAATAATAATAATGATAGTAAAACAGATAGTACTTCAAATATGAAAATAAGGACTTATCGTTTGCTGCGCCGTTGTCCCGCAATCCGCTTAGATTCACAGCACCCGCAGTTAACATCAAATAATTCCATGGTAAACTCTAGGTGTAGAATGGAGACGTAGCGCTAAGTTAACAAAGTCTAAGTGGATGAGTGCTTCATCCAACCGTCTTTTAAATACTGTTAGTGTCGGTATCGAGACGACCGATACTGGGAGAGCATTCCACGGGTGACAGACACGAATGGAAAAGAAATTTCTGCGGCACTCCAAGCGGCTATACTGTACAGCGAGTTTCAATGAGTGGCCCCTCAGGTTTGTTTTGCTGCTGAGTTGCAGTAAAGGGCGGCACACATGATGTGGGTCTTGCAGGACCAAGTATGTCAAAATCAGGTCGCCTCGTAGTCCGCAATTGATACCGCTGAATACTCCCAATCCTTCAAGCCCCTCCTCGTATGAAAGATTGCGCATTCCAATTACGTATTCAGATAATCGATGTTGTGGCTGCTCCAGTGCATTAAAGTCGTGTTTCAGCCATGGATGCCAAACTTGAATTGTGTCCTCGACATGGGGGCGAACATACGCACTGAGTATTTGTCGAAATATGGAGCTATTTATTTGTCCAAACGTCCATCGAAACAGCCTGACGTGTTGGTTCTCAGTCTTCCAGACATTTTCAGATTGCCCGCAGCAACCCAAGTCATCTTGAACCAGGAAACCCAAGTCACGTTCGACAGTTGATAGTTGTAGTTTATTCGTTCCGAGCTAGTGTGAGTAGCTGCTATGATGTCGGATGGAAAGTACCTTGCGTTAACTGACGTCGAAATGCGGTAAGTTTTGGGTTGGCCATTGATACATCATATCTAGGTCACTCTGAAGCAGATGCTGGTCGGCCTTCTCCTGGATCCTGTGACAAATCTTGATGTCGTTGGCAAACATTAGAAAGTTCGAAGCGAATCCCTGTGCGAGGTGATTAATAAACACCGAAAACAAAACGTGGACCTAGAACTGAGCCTTGCGGCACACCACACTCGATTTGTAAAGGGTCCGACCAAGAGCTCCGAACTCTGACCACTAATTGCCGTTGAAGTAGAAAGTTGGTACTTCAGTTTAAAAGGGGTGGCCGATCCCGTACTGCTGGAGCTTGGAGAGTAGTATCCGATTGTCTAGACGATCGAAGACCTTCGAAAATTCAGGTAGATCACATCAACGCCTTCTCCAGCGTCAGTTGACTCGGTTCAACTACTGCGTGCCATTCGTAAATTCTTTGTGCATGATGGCTGTCGATGGAAAGCGTGCTGTTCATGCGTGATGATGTTACAGTTTTCCAGATAGCACACCAGTGCATCGGCAACTATGGATTCCATGACCTAGGTGAGTATAGGAAGAAGGGATACTAGGCCGTAGTTGTAATGTTCAATACTTGTTTCATCTTTGTGAATCGGGGTTATCATTCCAAACATTCACATAGCGGAAACTTATTTGTGGTCTAAACAGCGCTGAGAAAACTGCGCTAAATATCCTGCGTATAGTGAAGGCTTGTATATCGAGCGCAAGTAAGCGAATGTGTCACCCATAGATGGCAATGACTGCAGCGCACTGTCTCCTACCAATCCGTTACGTAACCAACAGCCTATTAGTAACATGATGCATAGGACACTGCTTAACTCCCCAGCTCCCACAAGCTAGTACAGTAATCATGGACTCTTTTCTCCCAACCATTTTCTAGAAGGCCATACTCAGTCGCAATCCCTCTGCTGTGGCCACCAGCAAATCATTTTCCACTGTTGGCAATACACGCATTTTTTCAACAATTTCTAGCCTGGTTCCAGGGGCACGGCTTGAAACCCCGGTGTTTAAAACACAACCTTAACAATGTTCCTCATAACTCACATTTATCTCAATATTTTTGATAAACATTCCTTCTCTTCACTCTAAGATCCACACCCTACTCTCATTTGTTTTGGTGAATAATCCTGATTTACTTTTTTATAACCGAATTTTGGTGCCATGATGACATGTCTGACAATCAGCTAACTATTTTCGGATATGAAAAGTTTATGGGAAATCGTCCTAGTCCTCGAGGTTGTGGCTGTGTGATTTATCTGAACAAACCAGTCGCAGCAACTGCTTTCGAGAACCCAGTGCTAAACGATGTCCAGGAACCACTATGGCTTACGATATCTGTTATCCAGCAGCAGCCGCTTATGTGATGTACTACAGCGCGCCAAACTGCAGCCAAAAACACCCAGAAGTTTTGTTGCTTGCATTTGAATGCGCCGCTAGTCTATCATTTATACATGAGATTATTGGTGGTGATTTCAATCCACCTTTGGTTTTATCGCCCATGGGATTCACTCCATTGAAACGCCAAAATCTTATCTCCTGTATCCAAATGAATGGCTGGCAGCAACACGTCTCCAAACCAACCAGAGGTGAAATTACTCTGGATCTCTTTTTTAAACTCGTCAAGTGGAGATAGCCTCGGAATGACCGAGGTTTACCTCAATGTGAGCCGAGGTCTTACCCAACCACACAGCGTGCTCCCTAAATGCAGCTTTGAATTACTCTGTATCTCATTTTTCAGTTGGCATAGTTGCAATCAGTGTTAATGTTCTTGATGAACTTCCCGGAGCGATCATCGCGTGATCAAATGCCTCCTAAGAGTACGCTTGGCCGATGTACAGAACATAATGCATTATCCTGTTCAGTCCCGTCAACTGGAACTCTTTCAAGGACCTGGTTCCTTTGATGAATTGGGATAACTTCTTTTTCTTTTCATGTCCTCAACATGTGACGGACCTGTTTTATAGTATAATTGACTTCTGCATCGATTCAGCAGTACCATGAAAACGTGCTTACCAAACTAAACATAAATGCGATCTTGAAACACGGAGTCCCCTTCAACCACTTCATTAACGCAGTAAAATGACATAGGTTGCGAAATGTTAACATTTCGATTGCTCTCGTCAGTCGCTACGCAGTACAGACGGAACAAAACACGTATTATATGCGGTTCACACAGTAACACAGATAAACAGATAAAATTGACGTGAATGAAGTGGCCAGGTCCAAGCCAATCTAACTGATTGCCTCAATTGTTTCTGGGCACAGAGCGCTGGACAATTCAACCTTGTCAGTAGCACCTCGCCAACTGCCAACATCCTCGGGTTCCTGTTGCGCAATAACACCTTGAATGAATCATTTGGGTTCACCTGGTGAAGTG
Source organism: Dicrocoelium dendriticum (assembly GCA_944474145.2). Lineage (NCBI taxonomy): Eukaryota > Metazoa > Platyhelminthes > Trematoda > Plagiorchiida > Dicrocoeliidae > Dicrocoelium > Dicrocoelium dendriticum. The sequence continues at coordinate 141,540,368 of OX104064.1, forward strand.
TCGTTATTAGGCGTTTGGTGATAGACGGGTCAGGGTTCCGGTTCATTCTTTGGTCCACTCCGCCTTGGTAAGACAGCAACTGCCTTAGACATAATGGGAAGTGTTCCGCCACCCTTTGAGCCAGCCGGCGACCAGTTTTGTCGATGTAAGAGTCACCGCAACTGCAAGTGAACTGGTAGGTGATGTTAGAGGCCGAACTGATTGGTGAGCTACTCCGACGGCTGTGGAGAGGAATTTTTCCTCTAGTGTGGATAAGTCGTAGTTGGGCGGTAAAGCGGATTTGAGCTTGTGGTCAACATCACTGGCCACATGATCCTCCTTGAACGGTAAGAACAAATAAACGTCCTTCTTCTCCGCTGTTTGTACTGGCAGCTTCTCCTTAAGGGGTCTACTATGGGTCTGAATACATTTCTCCGGATGCCCATATGGATAGCAGAGTCCGGTTAAAAAGCGCTTCTTCAGCCATGAGCAATTCAAGGCGGCAAATGCACTTGGCCCTGTAAAACAGAGTTTTTACCTGACGGCGCTTGGTAAAGTCCCCCGCACAGATCGTTTTGCTTTACACAGTGCGATGCAGTGTGCCACCGGTCCTCCTCTTGATGAGCACGTCCAGAAACGGCAGTCTGTCCTCTTATTCCTTCTGCTGTGATACCGAAAGGTTAGGGTGATGGCAGAGCGGTGAAGGCAGCACAAAGCTTTAATAAGATTCGGAAGAAATTCAGGTAACTCCTGACTTGGCGCTATTGTTGCAGCAGTCCAAGCTCATCGAAGAACAGTGGCAGCAAAATGATAAATCCTTCTAGAAGAGTATAAAGCTCTGGACGTCGCCAGCAAAACACCTAAGCTGGCCAAACTATTCGTGCCCGGGGTTCGCATTGCAGCAACAATTTCAATTTTAATTTTATCATCACGCCTGATGGAACATAGTACGATGCACCAGTTGATATCTGCGCAGCTTTCAGTGCTTATATTGCTGAAGCAATGGTTAATGAAACATCAGACACACCAGCACTTATTATGCCGCAAAACAATGAAAGTCCATGCACAGTGGAATTCACTATGGCGAAAATCACTGGTCAAGTCTCTCGCTTTTGCGCTTCAACGTGCATAGGTCCTGATGGGATCCCTCCTTGCTTAATAAAAAGCAGTGGTAATGAGTTCCTTCTGATTTTGCTCAATATCTTTACACTCTCTTTTAACAACCGAGTATACCCTACTCAATGGAGAACTTCTGTCGTTCTCTCTCGACACAAAAATGACGCTGACCACGAGGTTAAAAACGTTCGTCCCATCAGTCACACATTCATCTTATCTAAAACACTGGAAAGAATAGTAAAACATGAACTATTTGTATTCTTGAACAAAGCTAACCTCATCAGTAATTTGCAACACGACTTTATGCATGCTCGATCCTGCGCAACATTCCAGACAAGCTTTTTAAACCACAGGACAGCTGCAATAGACAAAGGAAACAGTGTAATTCTGTTCCTAGATTTGCAAAAACCTTTGATAGAGTACCTCGTAGAAGGTTACTGAACAAACTGAAAGCTATAGGCATTGGAGAACCGACGTGTTTTTGGCTGTCTTCATATCTGATCGGTAGACAGTAGGTGGTGCGCATTGGCGACCATTTCTCTAAACCTAAAGAAATCGCCAGTAGAGTGATCCAAGGGAGTGTGCTTGGTCCTTTTCTTTTTCTAATATATTAACGATATATTCCAGAGGATAAGAAATGGTGTCACATTTATTTTTGCTGATTACATTAAAGTTCTCCACTCACAACCACATGCAAATACCTAGGAAGCTGTACGTTTCATTCAGGACTACCTATCTGCATTTGACTCCTGGTGCCAACTGTGGTAGATGTCATTTTTCGTGAACAAGTATAATATTTTGTCGTACTTATTGCCAAGTACCGCCAGACAGTTTATTACTACAAGGCGCATATATCTTGCAATGCAGGGCAGTTCGTAACTTAGGCGTGCAATAATCAGTCACATGTAACTTTTCTGAACATTGTGACTTTTAAGTTTCGAAAGCCATGAAGACCATCTGTTACTACTGCCATCCTTTTTACCTAACGGAACCTAGCAACTCGCTTTACAAAACCTAAGTATTGCCGTGTATGGAATACTGTTCAGTGGTCTAGTCTAATCTGCGGAAGTCTGATCAGCACGCTCTTGATAGGGTCAAGAGACGCTTCAAGAGAAAGTGATATGGATATTCCTTAAATTTGACCTACAGAGAGAGATGTGGTAAACTTGGAATTGACCCAGTTTGGCTTCGGTGAAGGAAGCTGAACCTATGTTTTCTCTATAGAATTATAAACCGTCAGATTCACAGTCTTGATAACGGTGTTCACATATCTTTCGAGAGCAGGTATCTAATCTGTAACAAAGCGCTAAATGTCATGTTTCCAAAATTTACTACGAGAATCAGAGGTTTACTTATGACCCACTACTCAAAAATTTGGAACAAATTGCCAAGTGATATCAGAAACTACTATACACTTTGTAAATTTAAGCTTGCGATTAGCAAGCAGTTAACAGTCCAAAACGTGATTAATATGTTCAGAATATCACAGTACCTAGATAAAGCTTTGCAAAAAGTTGTCGATGGTATCCAAATAAATTTTCGAAACAAATACACATATCATTTCGGACAACAGCCACTTTCATTTCCTTTCATTCTTTCTCATCCCAAAAATTGTCAGGTGATTGTGAGGAATCCTGGTCCAATGGTAGAAAAAAATAGCACAATGATTATGACTAGTTTGTGTTACCTAGATTGAAATTATGCCAATATTTCTTTCTGAAACGTATTAATGCAATGTCCTGAAAATGTAGTACCATTATTTGATCCGTTCCTTATAGGGAACAGCTTCTCGCAGTATCGAGGAATATACCATTTATTTATTTAGTTACTTGGATTGTTGCAGCTTCCAGTACATCTGAAAGAATGCTGTTGACACCTTGCGAGCTGTGCTTGTGTAGAGACGTCAGTTTTGCAATAGAGCCTCCGCGGTAAAAGTGATGTGGGTTGGTTCTGGCGGAGAGAGGACAACGGTTGGAAGATCGCTTGGTATTAAGATCCTCTGAAATGTGTGGGCATATTGCATACGCAGCATCTTTGCCGCATCTGCAGCGGTTCTTTTTGGGCCATCCGCCGTCTTGAGTGGAGGAAATCCTTGTCTCACATTTCCTAGCCGATTAACGTGCTTGTACAGTAGTTTGTTGTTGCGATGTACTGCTGTCGTTCGGCTTTGTCGTTCTCAAACACTTAAGCTCAGTTGTTACTTTGGGCTACGTTGTTGTCCCAAGCTTATTGTGCTGGAGCTTCTCTGTACAATCGCCATGATGCGTTGCGTATTGTCATCCATCTTCGAGTTCTGCTCTTAATGAAAGAAACTGATATACACTTATTACAAACGCTTATTCCTGAAGCCTCTGCAATCAGCCGACTGAATTTGTTGACGAGCTCGAGACAGGTGACTTCCGGGGATTCTTCGGCAAGTAACGACGGTTGTAGGGCTGATGAGCAGGACTAATCGATCTTAGCTTGTGATGGTTCGCACAGTCTCATCGTTCTCATTCCGACATTCCGCATAGCAGACGAAGTTGAAAGCAATACCTGTGTGATCACTGCGATTCAACGGGCAGTCTAAAACCAACACATCAATCATATGCGCCTTGCTGGCAAGCACAAGATCCAGCACGGATGCTCTTTTACCTGTTCTGAACCGAGCGGGCAGTGATGTGATTGTAAAGAGGAACAGTGGTTGGAAAAATTTTGGTGTTGCTCATCCCAACACTGTCAACCTACGACCGCGGTTGCGTCCTGGTTTTGACTCATCAGGTGGTGATAGTCGGTGCTGGCTGTTTATGGCGTCACACGTGAACCACTAGGCACTGATTTCCACCCCAGATCAGGCTATCTCCACCTGATGAGTCCAAATCAGGACTAAAGCGCAGTCGTGGGGTGCCAGTGTTAGGATGAGCAACACCAAAATATTTCCATTTTACATACGGTCCTTTTGATCGGAATGACCAAGTTCCACCTCAAGTGAACTGAGGTCTCAATGGAGGTTGCTTGTAGCAACCCAAACACACAGCGGATTCTCCAAATCCAACTAGGAATCGTGGTTACGATAACTAGTATATCGCCTTTGAATTGTTCTCCAATCGTGGCAGCAGTTTCTACACGATGTACCTTGAATTCACCCATGATAATTATGTGGTTGTAATTTCGCTGTAAACTGCATCTTAAAGCAGCCGCTAGTTGGCAGTCGGTTTCGGGTGTAGAGTTAGGGGGCTGTACACTAAGACCATAAGGCAGGCGTCCCTGCCTTTTAACTGCCAGCGGCTCCAAAGAGAGTCAGGGAACTGCAAGTGTGAATCCGTTACGGCTTCGCACTGTAAGTCGCTTCGAGAATACAGAATTACCTCTTCATTTTTGTTAGCCTATCGATCCGGATCAGCGACATGCCCGGTAGTCAGACTTCATCGTCCGTCATTCCTGTGTGTAACCACGTCTCGGTGATACCAATGCAATCATATGACTCGGAAGATTGGAGATCTTTAAGTTCGGCCAGTTTATTAAAAAGACCGGGAGCATTCGTATACAAGCAGGTCAGGTTCTCGATCTCAGGGAGCCCACAAATTTCTAAAGAAGTCACATATGTATAACATCAGACCGAAGGCAATAAAAACAGTAGCCATGAACCTTTCTAAACCTTTAGCCCATTTATTCCAACGAAGTCTTGTGGAAATGCATGTTTCGACCGTGTGGAGACAGGGCATACTTACTCCTATTTTCAAGAGTGGGAATCGTGCGGAAACTTCCGACTAGCGTCCAAGCACCCTTGTTCCAGTGTTGTCAAAAGATTTGGAGTGAATACTCGTAAAGGCGCTCATGAAATACCTAGAGAGTAACCACATCAATGTGTCGCTGCAGCAACGATTGTGACGGAATCTGTCCTGCCCCACAAACTTGTTACTAGCCTGAGCAAGCTAGACGTAGTCAGTCGATGTCTGACAATGAATTGATGTCGTTTACCTGGACTTCTCCAAAGCATTCGATCTCCTATGGAATCGGTGCTCCTTTACTATGTTCAAGATGCAACTTTCTTATTCAACGTCACCTGAATGTGAGGGTCCACATATGCACCTCCCACCCGATTGAAGTCCAGTGTGATGTACCCCAAGTATCGGACCTTGGACCGATCTCGCTAGAATGCTCCCGTCATACTTACTATCTGTAGCTGACGTCAAGATTTGGCATGACATCAAGACATTGAACGATCACCGCACACTACAAATAGATCATGAAAGGGCCTAAACATATTCCTTCGCAAACTGGAGAGCAGCTGCCACAATATGCTACGCAGGGAAGGAACTCAGGATAATCATGCAGGACGAACTTGCCTGCTCGACACCTGTTGAGAATCCCACAAGAAGAGCCAGTCATCACATTGGTCTCCTAGGAAGGCGGTTTGGGAAGTTCGAGCCATCAATCTTTTCACGAATGCAGAACGCCTACATGAGGCCCCACGTGTAATACGCGATCCAGGCCTGGCGAACTTGGTGCGAACACGATGCTTTTGGGCTCGAAGCACCATAACCTGGGGCAGCAAACGCGTTACAGTATCGTTTCAGCTCTCCTACCGACACAGGTTGCAATCCTAAGCTTGTACCTTGGCGAATACTCACGCCTGCGAGGAGACATTAGTATGGTGTACCCAATCACACACCCAATCACACCTGTCGCGATCTGTTGCAAGTCAGCCACCATACCACCAGCTCAAAATGACCACCACACACTACAGTTGACTTCATTGTCGACAAATCATTTTTCCCTCTGCAAACCAAAAACCTGGAATGCATTTCCTTCTCACGTTAATTTTGCCCCTATATTAACGCTTAAAAATCCGTTGGACCACAGTTTATCCCATGTAGCTTACATCACATATAGTATGTTTCCATTGCAAGATGAATTAAGGCAAACAGTGCGCTCATCAGCCTTCTCCGTTACGTAGCGGTGGGCAGACCAGCACGTGTTTCTGTGAATAGCGCTGAGTCACCTCAAAACAAATTTTTCCTTTGTCCTGTCACTTTAAACCATGATTTTTTAATCACCATTCCGGTCTTCCTACGGGACTTGTCAAGCAATGCTTTTCTGCGCGTTATTAAGTATTTTTCATCTTATTGTGTTGCAGGTTTCCTTATCCATCCCCGTCAAAGTTAGCTTCCGCATCTCACCATGATCTCATACCGGATGATGATGATAATGTGTAATATTATGTTGTTGCTTTTCTATTTTCTCAGTCTGTAGTGTTTAACGTTGTATTTTTATGTTGCGGTACCTTGTCAGAGGTGTGTTAATCACCATTTCCTATTGTGTGAGTATGATAAGGATGATGGTGGTGAAGATGATTTAACCTGGACAGAACAAACGGATAAAACATGACAAACCAGATTAATGAGTTTTGACATCGGTGAGCTAGCTGAGTTGTGCCATCGCTGGTACCGCGATCAGACTGCCACTCCTGTCATCCATGCTTATTTATCCACTTAGCATGGGAAAGAGCGGTATTTCTTCATTGTCACGGCGACTTGCTTTTGACTTCATTGGGGACCACAAAGTTTACGTTGTCAGTGTTGTATTGTGATTTCTGACATTTTACAAAGAAGTTTTACAACCATATTCAGCCAGATAATCACCACAGTCAGCAACCGCCTAAGGATCATACATGCCACCACAGTTGTTAACAGCCTACAACGTAGCTCTGGGCACCAGCCCTGCCCTATGCATGCTCGTACGATACAAAACGATGGTGGATGTGCTGCGCTATGCACAGGCAGTAATCAGTTATGCTAGCTCACCACCGTCATTCATGGCTCGGTAGCTTATGTCACTGCCTCATAAGAGTAACTTCATAGGTTCGGGTCCAGCAGGATTTGGCGTAGGTGTGCTACGAACGGATTCCAAAAAGGTTAAACTGTTGTCAATCGCATTTACACGTTTGTGGCGTCCTTCTAACAGAGTTAGCTTAAGACGAAGCTTCACTAAAAGCTGATGTCACTGGCCGGTTATGTCTGCTATTTTCACCCCAGTCGGGTTGTGTAAATGTCCTGTCACGTCTTCCTGTGCTCAAGCTAGAAATGAGCCACTGTATGGTTCCTGCATTAAGGGGGGTTTTACTACATTTTAAGCGGTTGCGCTCTAGTAAGGAGTATAAATAACACGCATGCTGTGAAGTTCTATCCTCTGTTGCTGAGCAAGCCACGGCAAATTAATAGAAACAGCAACCGATTACCCGCTATTTGTCTATGGTTCTTCCGCCAGAAAGCTAACAAACCAGCGTGTTGGAATTTATGATCATCAAGGAGAGACCTACGGTCGATACAGTGTTAGTTGCTTGTCTCTTCGATCACAATGCATAAGCCATATTGTTAGTTCTTTAAAACTGGTAGGTTTAATAGTTCGAAAGGAAAACCGGAACAGTTCAGGCCGCTCTACAGTGCGATATCCAATCTACACTCACATACTAAATCTCTCCGTACTCCTAGCCAGTATACACCAATATCACATGGATGCAACTCGTCAGACACCTTCACGAGGTTTACAGAATCACATGAGAAACCAAGAGCCCCCCTACTCAAACAATATAGTCTATTTTAGTGAGTAGGATACGAAAATCAATGACCATGACGGAATAATTCGGGCCACTTGGTAGCCTGTAATGCAGCGTGGCCGATGTCCCAAATTATCCCTCCAGCGTTGATTCGAACGGCAAGCGAATTTCGCAATGTGATCCCATTCATAACAGAAATCGATATACAGACTGGCGAGCCGTTCAACTCACATATTCTGCATCACAAGTGCACTCAAATCGCTAAATTACGTTAGAGGAGGTCAGTTTCGACGGTCAGTCCTTATTGCGCACAGGAATAAGCGGGTTGGTGGCAAGTATACACCGCAGTTCCGCAGCTGGAAACGTGTTCCTTACTGACTGCGTCAGTTTTCTTGTTATAGGCTCCGCAATTGTATCGCGTTTAAAATGAGGGCGAATGAAGTGAGCTTTCTTTTCAGTTACTTGCTCAACTACCGATGTTATGTTGAGGTGCATGTTCCGCTGTTTGTATCTCTCTGGATGACCATTAAGCTGTAATGTATTCCGTGTGGATTTTATTTCATTCTCCAGAGCATCATCAGAACAGATCTTTTATGCCCTCAATAGCGCATTAAGTGTCTCTTGTATTTAAGCGGCACGAAACTACTGAAGCTTGTATATTGACAGCGCACCGTGCAGCGCAACATAACATCAGACGTTGAGAAAGTAGCTGAAAAGAAAGCTCACTTAACTCACCATTGTTTTAAACGTGATACAACTGCGGAGCCTATAACATGGAAACTGAAGCAGTCAGTAAGGAACACTTTCTAGCTGTGGGATTGTGGTGTATCTTGGCCCCCAACCCGCTTATTCCTGTGTGCAGTAAGGACAAACCGTCAAAGCTGACGTTCTCTTACATAATGATATAGAGGCTCGTTAAGAAACCATGCGACATACATCCGGAAATTTCCGATTCAATCAGAGAAAGAAAGGCATTATTTGCTTATGCTTGTTACATTCATGAACCTACAGCTTGTTCACCCATAGGGAATTGTCAAGAATATTCCTTTTCTCATGTAAAAACTCGCAGTTTATTAGTCCAAACCGTCCTTGTTCAGATTGAGCAGCTTTCCCAATACAAATAGGTACTCAGGTAACGTCTGAATGAATGAGATTAAGCTGAGTTATTTGAATATGCAAGTTGGATCTTTAAACATTCCATAAAATAGATCCGGCACTACGATACCGACAGAATTATCAACTGTATTAAGACATTGGGGCAAGGCGCTATAACTGTTGAGCGCAAACTATACCACGGATCATTTTCCAAGCAAGCGAACAAAGAAGATTGTCACTGCTTGAATGTTTGTTGGTGGCATTGAATAACCATTTAAGGTGGTTACATGGTTTTTTACAGTGAGATGCGCAAAAAGTGAAAGGTTAATCTGTATTGACTTATATAGAGTTTGAAATTGCGCTCGGCCGACAGTGAAAACACAAAGTCTTCCTTCCTGATAACTAATCGATTGTGCCTACAAACATTCTTCTCTAACGGTTTTATCTCAGTGACCATGGTAGCCACTGCCGTTCTATTCGCGTAGCTTCGTAAACATTTACTGGCGTCGCTTCCATAATTTCCGTTGTTATATTCCTTCTCTCAATGTTACGCTTTACTACTACGTCCACTGCCGTGTCTCTTCGACACAATGAGGTGCAGCATCTCCCGTCGTTTAGTTAAACCCGCCAAGCACTTCATTTTCCAAGTATACTTACCAACATTTAACCTCATTTGAGAAGACACACACAAAGCTCACCAGCAAGCCCTTTATTGTCCCCATCCGAAATCTCTGCGGTAGTTACCTTCACTGTTCAGCAGATAGCTCTGCGTCTGTTTACACAACAGCAAACTTAACAGCAGCGCAAAAATCGCATCCGCTGACAACTTTCGACGAAGTCGCGGGGTGTTTCGGCGTGGGTTGTGTAGCTGTGTTAAGTCGCTAATGAGCTCACCCTAAAGAACGCTGGTCTAATTAACGTGCGCATCCCCTGTAAGCAGCCAAATTGACAACGTTTGGGTTAGCTCTCTTAGACAGAGCTTATGGCAAACGATATTCACAGAAACTCGACTGAAATGGCGACCACTGAGTCACCTACTACCTGCCCACGGAAAGCTCAGGTTTAATTGGGGCAGAAACAGTGGTACACTGTCATGGACATATATCCTCCTACGTTTCGTAGGACCAGGATTTGTTAAACAGATTTAAGCTTTTGATAGCATCACATCGTGACTAACTAGTAACTGCCCGCATGTATTGCCTAGCGTACTCTGCCATGCATTTTACGGGAGGTTAGCTGGAGTGAATGTTTAATTAAGGTGCCGAGAGAAGGCATGTGAACTGATTACTTATAATGCCAAAGCATGTACAGAAATGAGGAGAGAATAGGAGAAGTTTGAAGGTACACGTCTGTTAGGAAAATGGGAAGATTTTGTACTGCCACCTTAGAACATCTAACTGACGCTTAAACTAACCATTAGTAGATTCCCTAACCACTTGATGTGGGAGCAAGTTCCAACTTTTCATAACAGGACGCAACAGACAAGTTTCCATCCCAAACCGGTTGGAACGCGGTTTGCGCAGCTTCGGTGTGTGGCCCCGGCGATTGAGGGACTTCATATGCCTACATAGCCAGGACAACTGTGTATGTTTATTTCTTTTAAAATACGGTAAGTGATGATCAATTTCTCCTTAATCCTTCGGCAACGCGTTAAGCACAAACTTTCGGGATATATTTGTCCCTGTAATCCCTGCATTAAACTAATACACTTCATCAAATCTCACTTAAAGCTATTTTTCTTCGAATATGACACGGTGTACCAGTCTGGGCGCAGTTTTACAAGTAGATTCGTACGGAAGCCGAAAATAGCCCAAAAAGCATCGGTCGTTAAGAATCTGAATGAGCGGAGATTATGCCACATAATAGGGAATCTGTACAAGCAGACCTGTTCCATTTGTTCCAAGAGCGTTGTACCGCATGTTAGACCACATCCAGGTCAACGGGCTGAGTGAAAACATGGGCTTCATTTCCGGCAACAACGTATCTCATGAAGACCAGCAGGCCCGATGCATAGAACAGAACAATTCGCTTGATTTATAAGTATAAACTATAAGGTTAATGAATCTAAGGGCTAATCCAAGGTCCTCGGAATTACCTCAGAAACCCCGGAGCTTAACTTCATCAGCAGACAGGAACCATGGTACCTGAAGCCATTTAAGAAAAGCATTTATATATATTAGGAACAGTAACGGCCCCACAGCCGAACTCTGTGGAGCTCCTTTAAGTGTAGCTTGCGTAATCAAGAGGCTACGCATAACGCATATCCACTGTCCTCTCCCCTGCAGAAATGTGGACAACTCCGCATGTTTGCGTAACACGGGAATACGACAAATTGCAAACTCTCCATTAGTAAATGTCGGTTTGCTCAAATTTGGCTCACCCCGTCACAGGGTTTGTTGAATGGTAAGCACGGATGCAGCGCCGCTACTGGTCATGTAACCGGGGATGGGCAGACAGACCAAACCGTCGTCATTCTGCACTGGATAAGGAATACACGGTCAGAGCAGCCGCAGCCCACGGAATGGTCGTGTCACGATCGATGGGTACACGGTTTTCAGCCTGATTAATAAGCAAGCAAGATCGGTCCCTGTCATATGGTTATTGGCGCGATTTTTCGCGATGGTGAACAACAGCATGGCACTGAGCAATAAATGTTCGATAGACGCCCGCTTTTGTCTCACTTGTTGACGAAACTCAATCATGGCCAACGCTGTTATAGCGTCATAACTCGCTTCCAACAAACCAAAAGCTGTTATTAGACTGCTTTCTCTACCAAGCTAAATCATACTACTTGGGGCACTCTCACGTCTTTTATTCTCATGTTACCATCCTGTTTGCATTAGACAAGGCCTTTACCATTCATTATACCACGAAGCACTAATGTCACAATTACCCACCGTACCAATTGAGTTCTGAATTCATTCGTTACGAAGGATATATATATATATATATATATATATATATATATGTACATGAAAGCTGTTTAACGATCATGAATATCAACAAAGTAGATGTCCAAAGTGCCCACCGTCGTCCTACTTGTAGAACAGCATTCGTCGGCTGCGACTGGCCAGCAGTTTTTGCAACGTCTTCACCGCGATCCCGCGACATTCGTTCGATATGCTCCGTATCACTTGTTCAACTCAAGTGGGTTCGTTTTTAATAACTCTTTGTTTCAAGTTCCCCCATAGGAAGTAGTCCAAAGGGTTCGTATCAGGTGACCGTGCAGGCCACTCTATGGGGCAACCCCGACCGATAAAACGGTGACCGAACGTCTCGTTTAGGTGTTACCGTACGGCTAGTGCATACTGAGCAGGCGCACCATCCTGCTGCCATCAAACGGTACCCAGTAACCCTTCGATCTTCTGCTGTGGAATGACGCAGGTCTGAAACATTTCCTTGTACGAAGATGCTAAGAAATGTAACGCATAGGGGTTGCTAAACAACAATTTACTGGGCACATTCTTAGAAAAAGTGTCCTACGATTTTTTAGACCAATTAACACAGTTCAAGCCATGACGTATGAGCCATTTGGCACACGGAAAGCACTGCCTTGTCGGGTGTTATTTTTAGCCCAAAATGCTGCTCATCTGCGCCATGCCGACGTAAAACTGTCACATCAGTAAACATAATGGAATGTACCTCCATGGTCCTTAAAACTGGTGAGAGAATTCGAGACAATTCTTCGAAACGCGTGGGTTCAAAACTTGACACCGTAGTACACCAGACCTACGGAATTTTCTTTCCTTTATTATCTGATGCACAGCATATGCCGTGGTAACACAAACAGCGGTTCGCCGAAATCCGAGATCCCTCTTTCTCGATGACTCATCCATAACCGCGCAAGCTGAAACTTTATTCGTGGAGCTGCTGGGGCGTCACACACAGTCTCAGTTTTATCACATTGCTTCGCAAGTCGAAGCATGTACCGGTCGTTAACAGGCCTCATTGCGTAGTTTCTGATCCGTGGGATCCGCACTTACCATAGAGCCGCACAAGCATGCGCACTAATCTACAGGCTCGTTACTTGACTGCGGTTGCAGATAAATATATAACACCGGTGAACGCCCTTGCTTCCTTTCTAAGACAGCGAACCGATAGCCATATGACACGGACCGATCTTGCTTGCTTATTAACCGATCGCGACACGACTATTCCGTGGGCTGCGGCCACGCTGACCATGCATTCCTTATCCAGTGCAGAATGATGACGGCTTGATCTGACGGCCCATCCCCCGTAACATGACCAGTAGCGGAGCTGCAGCTGTGCGGGCCATGCATTCATCATCCCTGTGACGGGGTGAGCCAAATTTGAGCAAACCGACATTCACCAATGGAGAGTTCACAATTTGTCGTCCTCTCGTGTTACGCAAACGCGTGCAGTGAAGTGCGGCTCATGAAAATCCAATTACAGTTAGCAAACATACGGTATTTAAGGGCCCGACCGGGGACAGCTCTGAATTCGGAACGGAAACAAGTGCTTTTAAAAAGTCAACGCAAAGCACATCAATGGCTCGATCGCTGTCTAGTGCCTCAGCTCAGCACTCACGTGCTACACTGAATCTGCAGTCAACAAAACCATACGGAATTAATGTTGTGTAGCACTGAGAAGGTTAAACCTATTCAGACAACATTCCACAGAATTCCTCTCAAATTTTCGAGCAAATTGGCTAATCGCTTGCAAAATTGGTAGTCGTGGTTAGATTACTGTCACCAATCTTACAAACCAGACAGATTATAGCATCTGTTTTAAGAAACTGGTGCATTGCTATAAAATGGTTTTGAAAACAAGTATGTTAAAGGACCACTTAATTCAGCGACCAATTCAAGCAGCAGCTGGAATGAGGATTATGATCGGAAGCTTTAAAATGATTTAACCATTTCAACTGCTCTAACACGCGAGTCTTCGCTAGGAATAAATCCTCCGGAACACTTGTGATAAGTTTAATTAGCGGTAAAGGGGTTTCACTAGCAAAGGTCTCGCTAAGTATACAAGCTGTATCACAGTCCGTATCGGTGAAGGTCCCTTCCGCTCGCAATACCGCTGTATAACCGCTGCATTTCTTAAGTAAGAAAAGAATTTATTGGGATTATGTGAAGCTGAGTAGGCAAAGCCCCTCTGGTATTGAATACGATCAGTCCTCAGGGGTTGCTTATATTTATTTCCAGCTTTTTGTATCTATCGTAGGTGCTGGTTGATAAGACCGTTCGATAACTTCACCAACGTATAGACTGCTTTCTGCGTGAGTAATTGCATCAGAAATCTATCTATAAATGCCTTGCTAGTGCATCCCTTTTCTTCATGTGTGCCAAGTAAGAACTTCGGTGAAAAATGCCTTAGAATTCTCCAGGTCAACTGAGCGATATCGCCGACGGATAGCTCAGAATGCAATACTGAACCTTTGGCTAGCATTGCGGTAAAGTCCGTCCGCCAAATGTTTGGGTATACATCAGCGGTATGCTGATCATGCCTAGTAAAAGCACTCCGGAAGGATATGTAGGTATAATCACTGGTTAAAGGATGCTACTTTTATTCTTCTGCCCAGACCGTGTGTTAATTCTAGGTTTATTTGTTCGTAGATTCTAGTTTAGATTTCTTACGTCGTACTTAGTTTAGGCTTCGCATCTTTGGTACACAGTGGATAAAGGCCACAAGCTGGACGTGCTTTTCGTCGACTTTTCGAAGGCATTTGACAAAGTACCCCACTTAAGTCTCACACAAAAGCTGACCTCATACGGGGTATCTCGAAGCGCCCTTCATTGGGTGAGTGCCATCGTGGAGTGTATATATATGTATATATATATATACGTATAAATATATATATATATACATATACATAGATATATATACCTTATGCTGAGGCTGATGTCGCATTCATGATGCTTCTTCAGCATAGTTGGGCTAAACCGACTTACACTTAAACCAAGTCTTTTTAATGTGGATACCATTCAATACATTTTATTTGGTTTTTTCTGCGTACTTGACAATCACCCAAATTACACACGTCGCTCATGCAAATTGTGGTAAGCCTGCGCAATTTTATCACGTGGTATTTTAAAATAACTTTCGGAGATTTTGTACTTTTTGTGTATTCATATTTAACCAATTTCTTCCGTATGCTCATGTAGCGAGTATTTGTGTCGTCATAGGCGTTTACTTTACTCGATATCGGCATTTCGAATGATTATCTGTTGCTTGACATCCTAGGTGTGGCTGCGCTTGATGTGCATAATGACAAGGTGCCTACCTGTCTATTACCCACTACGTCGTCCATACTGGCTCTAAGAGACAGTTGGTCGTTGCTGGAGGAGACGGGGTGCACGGTCCTTGTGGCCGTGTTAGGCTCGAAGAGTGGTTCCATGCACTCAGTGTGGAGCGGACTACGGTCCAGCCACCGCCTTGTGTGCGCCTGATTCCCGAAATACAGCGTGCTTGTGTTTGCCTGTGAAGGAGTGTGGGTCGGCTCCGTTGATGAAACGTGGTTCCCATCCGCATGCCTCCCGGTCTTATTCCTTCGGGTTTACACTGGATATGGGGTATGTGGTTGGAGCTGTGGGTAGTGCAGCGCAAGCCATCCATGGTCCCTCTGTAGGCGCAGGCGTCCTGTGGCTGACCACAGTGACAGGCAAATCCGAATCCGGATGCCGCTAACCATATATATATATATATATATATATATATATATATATATATATATATATATATATATATATATATATATATATATTTGCACCAATTTGACCAGGGGCTGCCTGGGTTGAGGCGGGCAGTACCAAACTATTAAACACCCGTAGGTGCCCTCGCACCGTCAGAGACAATGTGTGCTCTACGCCACAAATGCTGTGAGCTTATAACCCATATACCTTTTGTCTTCCATTGCTCGGTTTTCCGGGAAGATGGTCATCGACCAATTCCTAAGCTCCGAACAGGTCGGACAAGGATACTGCCAGGGAGCCCACGCTTGACAGGAGAATGACTCGGGTCCTTAGCCAAAGCCTTCGGTTAAAGGTACACCCGAAAGGCAACGGGTCTACCACTTGGTCAGTTCACTATCTCAGGCGGATTGGTGTCACGGATCATAGGAGGAAGATGGGCGAAACCCAACTCCCACCCAGCGGTTGCCACGAGGAGGCGTCAAGGACATGAGCCAATGGCGCAAAAGTAGCAGCAGTGGGTAGATCATCTGCCAGGTTCTAGCCGACACCAGTCTAAGCTACATTTATAATATAATATTTGGTTAGCTGAGACTAGTGTCGGCTAGAACCTGGCACATGATCTACCCACTGCTGCTACTGTTGCGCCACTGGCTCATGTCCTGGACGCCTCCTCGTGGCAACCGCTGGGTGGGAGTTGGGTTTCGCCCATCTTTCTCCTAAGATCCATGACACCAATCCGCCTGAGATAGTGAACTGACCCTGTGGTAGACCCGTTGCCTTTCGGGTGTACATTTAATAGAAGGCTTTGGCTGAGGACCCGAGTCGTTCTCCTGTCAAGCGAGGGGGCCCTGCCAGTATCCTAGTCCGACCTGTTCGGAGCTTAGGAATTGGTCGATGACCCTTTTCCCGGAAAACCGAGCCATGGAAGACAAAAGGTCTACGGGTTATAAGCTCACAGCTTGTGTGGCGTAGAGTACGCATTGTCTCTGACGGTGCGAGGGCACCTCCGGGTGTTTAATAGTTTCGTACTGCCCGCCTCAGCCCAGACAGCCCCTGGTCAAATTGGTGCAAATCCGCCAAAACGGTGGTCGCAGGTGTATCCTACTACGGTCACAAAATATATATAAATGGTTCCAGTATCTAAAGGCAGGGTGTGACGGCCCACAAGCAGATCCTAATCTGTCTCTGTCATCACATTCCCGAGCTGGATCTGCACCCCACTGTCTTGTGGGTTAGATTATTGAGCCAAAGTCTCCGGGCGGAGTCCCGCACGCAAATCTCCAAACCACCCACTGTCTTGCGGGTAAGGCTGTGGAGCCAAAGGTTCCGGGCGGAGTACCTCAAGCAAACCTCATAAGAACAACGACCAACTCGCGTGCGATTACGCACCAATGCAATCGTTTACCTGCGCGCAATGCACTCAGCATCAGGTGCTGGAATGTGCGCACACTACTGGACCGGAACTCCAGTGAGCGTCCCGAGCGACGCACTGCACTGGTCGAGATGAAATTGGCGCTTTGCCACGTCGTTATTGTGGTGCTCAGTGAAACTCGGCTCGCTGAACAAAGTATTTGCATGAAGCAGGTGCTGGCTACACATTCGACTGAGTGAGCAACGCCGCCTCAGCACCACGTGATCATGGGGTCGGATTTGCAATATCCGATCGCCTCCATAGTCAGCTGGTGGGTGAACCAACAGGCATCACCGCGCGACTGATGGCTGTTCGCATACGACTCGGGGAGGTAAGTTTGCCACTTTCATGAGCACCTACTGTCCGACCACGCGTGATCAATTTTACACTCAGCTATCCTCCGTGATACGGTCTGTGCCGAGGAGCGACCGGCTATTTCTGCTGGCTGATTTCAACGCGCGTGTTGGGCGTGATGCATCGGTGTGGACGGATGTCATCACTCCGCATGGCACTGGTTCAGCTAATGCGAACGGTGACAGGCTGATCTCACTGTGTGCCACTCACGGACTGACCATCACAAACACTCGGTTTGCACTGAGTGCGAGTGATGTAGCAACTTGGACGCACCCACGGAGTGGTCACGCTCAATCCCTCGACTATGTCATCGTACGTCAGCGTGATATGTGTGAAGTGCGCATTACACGTGTACTGCGTGGAGCTGAGTGTGGCACTGATCACAAATTGGTGCGGACCAAACTGTACATATATTTTCGGAAATCTATCTATTGCACTCCTGCCGTGAATCGGCGTAGATTTAACATTCTCTCCCTCGGTACTGTGGAGAAACGTATTGAGTTGGAAAGGGCGATGGCTGCACTCCTGTGTGATGTGGACTTCATGACCGCGGTGGGCAACGTGTGGCACCACATTCGCGACCAGGTGACAGTTGCTGCCGAGGAGACTATCGGGATCGCAAACTGTATGCGGCCTGATTGTTTTGATGACAACAATGCGACGACCGGCGCATTGGTGTCGGAGAGGAATGCAGCATTTGCTGCACATGTGGCAGACCCCAGTGACTTGGGAAAGAAAAGTCAGTTTCGCAAACTTCGACGGCAACTGACCCGCGAGGTCCGTCACATTAAAAATGCATGATGGACGAAGAAGGCTATGCCGACGGAATGTTACGCCGAAGGCGGACGATAAAAGGGATTCTTTAACTCCTTGAAGGCGATGAATGGACCGAGACTGGAGTCACTGAGGACGCTGATCGATGGTAGTCCAGGCGCTACCTGTACACAGACTGCAGACATAATGTAGATCTGGCGAAAACACTTTGACTGTCTCTTGAACAACCGTTCAGAGATCGACTGGCCTACATTGAACGGCCTCAAGCACCGCGATGTGAAGACGAGTCTGGCGTGCACGCCGACACTGGATGAGACGCAGAGAGCACTTACTCAGCTGCGAAACGGCAAGTGTGCCGGAGCCGACGGGATATCGCCTGAAGTATTGAAACACGGTGGACCCGCGTTGTTGACTGCGCTGCACCACTTGGTGCAACGCGTGTGGATTGAGGAGGAGGTGCCTCCTGAGCTGAAGGATGCCCTTGTGCTACCACTGTACAAGGGCAAAGGTAGCAAGCAATGTTGCACGAATTATCGTGGCATCAGCTTGCTGAGTTGTGTGGGCAAGATCATAGCCCGAATCCTGCTTGACCGCCTCGTAGTCAGGTTGTGGAGCTAAACGTGGTGGAAGAGCAGTGTGGATTCCATTCGGGTCACAGCACTCTAGATATGGTGTTTGCGGCTCGTCAGTTGCAGGAGGTGCAGAGAAGGAAATCAGTCGTTGTACTCGCTTTTTGTTGATTTCACCAAGGCATTTGATACGGTGAACCGTGAGGCATTGTGGTTGGTGCTGCGTAAGTTTGCTTGCCCGCGTAAGTTTGTAAGTTTAATTGCATGTCTGCATAGTGGTATGCGAGCGAGGGTGCAGCTGAGTGGAGAGACCTCGGATGACTTTGCAGTTATCTCTGGTGTGAAGCAAGGCTGTGTCTTAGCTCCTGCCCTGTGTAATATATATCTGCATGCAATGATGTCTTGTGCTTTTGATGCGACTTGTGCCTACGGTGTTCGTGTGGAGCACCGTATTGATGGTGGGTTGCTGAACATCCGTCGTTTCGGTGCGAGAACTCTAGTCTGTGAGACAACTATCCGTATGTTGTTGTTTGCTGACGACTGTGCGTTGTTTTCACACAGCGCGGATGTGTTGCAGCACATGACTAGTGCTCTGGCTTCGATAGCGGCCAAATTCGGGCTCACCATCAACACAAGCGAAACTGTCTGTCTCCTTCAGTCTTCACCGGAGGTGCACTCTTCAATATTGCCGCAAATCAGCATTGGTGCTGACGTATTGGAAAGCACCTCCGGCTTTTGCTACCTTGGGAGTTTGATGTCGACTGATCAGCAGCTACACAGTGTGCTGCGTATCCGCTTGTCGGAGGCAGCGGTAGCATTCGGGAAGCTTGAGTACCGAGTGTGGAACAACCATCAGCTTACCATTGTCACGAGACTAATGGTGTACAAATCCATGGCGCTCTGTTCTTCTATACGGCAGTGCAACGTGGACGATGTACCGGTGGGATGTGCGATATCTCGAGCGGTTCCATCAGCAGTGTTTGCGACGAATTTTGTGTATCATTTGGGGCGACTGAGTTGCAGACACTTAAGTGTGGCGCCGAAGTGGGATGTATGCAGTTGATTGCATACTTTTACTGAGACACCTGAGATGGCTCGGTCATGTGAGCCGTATGTATTCTACGCGGATACCGAAACAACTATTATATGGTCAGCTGAGTATAGGGAAGCGGCATGTGGGGAAGCCAAAGTTACGTTGGCAGGCCATGACCAAAGTGAGTCACTCACGTTCTAATTTTGCTGGCAGGTCATGGGAATCGAAGGCGGCTGCTCGGCGTGCATCACGCGATCTAATCATGAAGGC
This sequence comes from Dicrocoelium dendriticum, assembly GCA_944474145.2. Classification (NCBI taxonomy): domain Eukaryota; kingdom Metazoa; phylum Platyhelminthes; class Trematoda; order Plagiorchiida; family Dicrocoeliidae; genus Dicrocoelium; species Dicrocoelium dendriticum. The sequence continues at coordinate 141,560,163 of OX104064.1, forward strand.
AGTTGCCGAAGTGCGGGAGAAAGACCTCTTACATGCAGAGAAGAAGCGGCAAATATGGAAGCGACCGGCGCCGATGAGTTGTACTCCATCGACATCGCGTGCATGGTGCTGTGGCACATGCGGTCGCGAGTGCCTGAGTCAGGCAGGCCTAGTGAGCCATGAGCGAGGCCACTCGGGACCACAACCGAAGCGACGACGGGTCCTGCAGAGAATGTAGACAGAACCAGTGCAGCGTTTGTAGTTACGCTGCATTCGATTTACTAACCGAGTGATTGCATGCTAAGTCTTTTTATTTCAGGTGGTGGATTTTCAATTTTGCCTAAATGCTTTTCTTTCTCATATAAATGTCTACCTGTACTCTCTCCTATAAACTTACCCACGTCGCTTAAGCCAAACGTAGTTAATTTCGATAACATTTTTGTGTTTGTGTCATTTCAGTAAAATATAATTTCCGACCTCGTGAACTGATCTGGCATTCGTTTGTAAACAACATATTGCATATGCGCTTTATTTAAGATTTATGTCACCGTTTCCTTGTGCATAACTCGATTTATTTTCTTTGTTCTCTTTCTCTAAAGTGGTTCGATGTTGTTTGATATCCCCGGTGGGACTGAGCTTGATTTGTACGTTAACAAGCTGCCTACCTGTCTATTACCCACTACATCGTCCATACTGGCTCTAAGAGACAGTTGGTCGTTGCTGGAGGAGACGGGGTGCACGGTCCTTGTGGCTGTGCTAGACTCCAAGAGTGGTTCCATGCACTCAGTGTGGAGCGGACTACGGTCCAGCCACCGCCTTGTGTGCGCCTGATTCCCGAAATACAGCGTGCTTGTGTTTGCCTGTGAAGGAGTGTGGGTCGGCTCCGTTGATGAAACGTGGTTCCCATCCGCATGCCTCCCGGTCTTATTCCTTCGGGTTTACATTGCATATGAGGTGTGTGGATGGAGCTGTGGGTGGTGCAGCGCAAGCCATCCATGGTCCCTCTGTAGGCGCAGGCGTCCTGTGGCTTGCCACAGTGACAGGCAAATCCGAATCCGGATGCCGCCAACCTATATGTGAGCCTTATGTAGGGTCACCTTACTACTCCGAATGACTTCTCAACTAAATGTCAAAGTTAGTCGGCAGATAAGCGTTCATCTGCGAGGTGGAAAGATCCATGAACTGATGCGACAGCAAGTGCTACCTTCGCTCGATAAGATCCGAAGAAAATGATGCGTCGCTCAACTATCAAATGCTAATCGCAGCCGAAGTCATAGAGGTCGTATGCCCACAGTAGCAGGCAATTATTCGCAGTCTGCGTAGCAATAGTATCCATCACGCCCTTAAAATTACTTTCATAATTCCATGTGACATCAACTGTAACCTAAAAGAAAATGGTGCACATTAAACTGATCGGTCTACGACAGCCGTATCCTATAAATAAGAACAGGTCAACTACATGAATATCGTACACCTGGTTACCTAAGCTACGCACATTGTGAGTACTACCTGAAGGAACTCAGAACGACCAGACAGCAGTCCCTGAAGCTGGATCGGTATTCTTGAAGCTGTCGTTGACATTCCTGTGACCACACTGCTTGTCGCGGAATCTCTCGAACCCAGCACACTGTAGGCATCAACTGCTATTCAATTTGGGCTATTGTAAGCGCTAAGGACAGCGCCTGTCAACAGCGGGGATACTGTAGCAAGTGCCTACGTGACCTAGCGTTTATCCAAAAGTAAGGAGATCGTTGTACTTCGGGTAGACGACCACTGGTCCTTCCTTTTCCTTTCACTTTCCCGTTCGGTTTACTGTGGTCTCTTGCTAGGTGCTTGAGATATAAGCATCCCGCCACCTACGAGGTATTTGCTATCCTTTGCAGCATCCAAGGTCTGATACGACCAATGTGCAGGCTGGATCCAGGTGCCCTAGGAATCTACGACCGCAAGTATACTACAATCTCTACATCCAAATGAACATTACAAGTCAGATACGGATGTAGTTGCACGTCGATCGAAGTAACGAATTATGTTATCTTCAGCCTATACGCCATACACAAACCGGGGGAAAAGATGCAGAAATGTAGAGAAGATGTTCGGGCTCAATACTTACACAAGCTATCCTCAGTAAGCTAACTGGCCTTGGCATTTGTCAGGTTTAAACGGTCTGGAGCATAGCTGTGAAAACTGTAGCATGGTTGAGTTCCGAGATCCCTGAACGTGAGAAATCCCTGTCCGGCATGATTCTATTACGAACTGATCGGCCTAGTAGACGAAAAGGAGTGCTCTTGTATTACCCATCTGACTTGTACGTCGTTTTCATTGATGACCCAGATACGTACATTTTCTATTATCTTTGGCGTCGTCTGCATCTGAAACATGGTCATGTGTGTTTACCAGTAGTATTTTACCGCCCTCCAAGGCCCAACTATGAAATGGATCATCGTCAACGGCTTTTATGAGGCGCATCCTCGCAAGGTTAAACAGCCACATCCTACTGGTGGGAACTTCAACATGGACGCCATCAAAGTCCAAGTTAAGCGAAGTAAACAATTCAAAATGGACTTACAGAACTACTCCCAGAAGTACCGCTCTACAGTCATGTCACCGCTCCTAGGAGATTCAGAATTGGCGAAGTACAACCTGGCTTGGATGTTGTGCTTACCAACGAGGAACTAAGAATCCATACCTTCAAGGTAGACGCATCCCTTTCGCCGACGCGATCATGCGACGCCCCTTTCCCGTCACATCCGCTATGTAAGATAAATATGTGAAAACAACGGGAAGTCCACGTCATTACCCATTACTGCATAATGTCAAGCCTCGTGCAAGCAACAAACTGTAGTGGAAAAGGACCACACAAAATGGCTAGCTAAAAGCTTTTGTGTGACTGCATTTACGACAGGTGGGGTTTGAGGAGGTGAGAGTGCACTGGAATCACAGATCGGATTGTTGGGTGGGGTGCTCTGCAGCGGAGTGTTCAACTTCAGAAGTGTCAGAAGTCTGTTGCGGCGACTGAGATTCAACCTAAGCTGGTTTAAAGCGATCAATATTGACAGAATCTTTAGAACCGTTTCTGTCCAATACGAAATAGTTCTCTTTGTGAAAGATGACTTTAAAAGGGTCTTCGTAAGGCTGTGCCATAAGTTTGCGAACTGTATCGAGGCACACGAGAATAAAGAGTGCACGTGTGCAGGTCGGGATGAAGGTGTTGGCTTCGAGAAGTGAATCATGGTGGAGCTGGACGAATGGCGCTAAAGTGTGGTTTCAGTCTTACTACGTGTGACATAGGATCAACTTCGCCGGTGACCCTGGAATCCAGTATTAATTCTCAAGGAAGTCCCAGTGCCATATCAAAAACTAACTGTGGGACAACAACTGAGATCATCCTTTATGGTGTTACGAATACCAAGAAGCATGATAAGTAAACGCTCTGACTATTGGATATTCTATCGCGTCGCAGTGACTGCTGCCTTGAGTTGGCGGTGAAAATGTTCAACTACATCGTTAGCGACCGGGTAATATGCTGTTGTGCGTAGATGAGAACAGCCAAGCATGAGGTTAAGGTCGCGAAACAGGGCAGAATTAAACTGTGGTCCTCTATCCGTGGTGATAGTGGCGGGGGTGTCAAACATGGATATCTAAGTTTCGAGGAATGTTCGAGCCACGGTTTCGGCTGAGTCATCTCGCAGCAACACGGTGTGTGGCCGACGTGTGAAACGATTGAACAACATTAACACGTAAGTAAAACTGCTGAATGGCGGTAAGGGTCTAACGATGTCGATATGGACATGCTTGAATCGAACCTCGGGCAGCGAGAAGGTTTCAGGAAAAGTAACCGTGTAGCTATGTACCTTGATGTTCTGGCAAGTAACACAGGGTTTTGCGCGTTACTGGATATCAGAGCGCATGTTGAGTCAGATATAATGGTCAGTGATCACCTTGATCGTAGCGTGGATGCTAGGGTGGGAGATACCACGCAAGTGGTCAAACCCAACTCATCAATACTGTTGCGGAACGGATGGTTGAGGCTTTCTTGTGGATGGATCACAACAAATTCATGAGTTCGAGTCGAGAACAGGCAGTTGAGAAAGTTTAATAGAGGAACTTGACTTCAACTGCTCAAAATCAGCATTTGTTTCATGATGGGTAGCCATGTCTTCTAGGTTGGTTGTTTGGCGCGAAACCTCGTGCAGACCAATGCGGGATATAGCGTCGGCTATAACATTGTAAGCTGCACCAAGGTGTCGGATGTCGGTGATAAACTGCGATATATAATCAAACTGACGCATTACTTGACTTGAGAAGTGACCAGATGAACCACACAAAGCGAAAGTGAGTGACTTATGATACGTGAGGTCGGTAAATGCACCTCCTTCAACCAAATAGCGAAAGTGCTTAAAGGCGAGTTAAATGGCTAAGAGTTCTCGGTCGAAAGTACTGTATCGCGTCTGAGCGGCTTGTAACTTTCGAGAGAAAAAAGGGGCTCAGGTTGACCGTTTGCGACCTGTCGAAGAACAACATCAACGGCGGTCTGTGATGAGTCGGTTTTAAAAATTAAGAATGTGTTGACATCGATTCCCAAATGACTAGAAGCAGTAGCATTAGATAGTGCGTGTTTAATCTCGTCGAGTGTTGCTATGGCTTCCGCAGTTGGTTGAAACTTGCTAGACTTGCATTTGAGCAGATCTGTCAATGGCTGAAAAAGCTTAGAGCCTTCAAGAATGAAGCGACTGTCATAGTTACCATACCAAGAAACGGCGTAAGCGGTTGAATAATTGAGGCATCGAATAGTCTGCACTGACTTGTGCCTTGTCAGGAAGGGGGAGAATACCATCGTTATCAATTCGGTAGCCAAGAAAGTTAACAGATGACTGGCCAAAGACACACATATCGGCGTTGATCGTAATGCAAAATTGGGTGCGACGCTCGAAAATTATGCGAAGATGTCACAAATGTTCATCAAGACTCGAACTTGCTAACTAGTATATCGTCAATATATGCGAAGAGGAAAATCAAGACCTCTGAGAACTTGGTCGATAAGTCGCTGAAATGTCTGCGCTGCCTTTCGCAGACCGAAAGGCATTCGGATTAATTGGTAGAGAGCAAACGGTGTAGTTATGGCCGTTTTAGGTCTGTCATCCGAAGCGACAGGAACTTGGTAGTAGGCTCGGACAAGATCACTTTTGGAAAAATGGTTTTGCTATGTAAACCGATGGAGAAATCGTGAATATGCGGTATCGGGTACCCGTCCAGTACAATAGCGTTTTTAAGTGCATCGTAGTCTCCACATGACCTCCAGTCCCCGCTAGACATTTTACGGACCATGTGGCGAGGAGATAACCATAGGCTGCTGGTGGGTAACACATTTCATAGGCGTATGTGTTCGAACTCGACCTTGGTAGTAGCGAGTTTGTCTGGTGTTAGTCGTCAAGGTCGCACATTGCCCAGAGGTCCTTTCGTGACGATATGGTGTGTAATCTCATGCTTAGGGTCTGGAAATTCGCTGAACGTCTGGCGAAGCACAGGAAACTGGCGGAGCAAATCAGTGAACACGTTGTCATTAGGTAGTGCCAGTCGAAGATCGATCGAGCTGATCGACGTGACTCTACGTTGTACAGTAAGAGATGTGGAACTCTGGCGAAGCTTCCTGCAGCTGTAGTCGGTTATCAGAAAACATTTCGTGAAAAAAACAGCACCAATGATAGGACACTGGACGCCTGCGATCAGGAAGGCGAAGCGAAAGATTCTTCTGAGTCCTAGATCAAGTGTGAAGAGCTTTAGACCTAATTAAGGAGCTTAGTATTGTTAGCCGCCTGCAGAATAATATCGGTAGAAACAAGGTAGCTGTTTTCTAATAGGCTACGTAGAAGGCCGACCTAGGCACTGGTGTCCGCCAAGAAAGAGTGGTTGGTTGATGAGTCGTGGACGTAGAGGAAGCAACTAGGGGTCTGGTCAAACACAGGCGTCACCGTTACGAGCTGGCTCGGGCTTTTTCCTGTGGAGATTTACACTGTTTCGATATGAATACATCCTGGTCGACACTTCCTGGCATTATCGTCAAATCAACGATGGTAATAATAAAAATGCCGTGATGGGTTTCTGTACGTACGGTGTCTGCTTCATGAGGACGATCTCCGACCTCTACTTTGCGTGCGCTGTATACTCGGGATAGCGTGCTCCAGTTTCGATACACAGTGACACAGAGACTCATAAGGGTCGTCTCCTAGGGCGCTGAGTGAAGGAGAGTCTATCGCATGAACAGCGGGTTGTTTGAATGAACACTCATGGACTTCGTTGGCAGTCTCTGCGGGGTTGTCTAAAGATATATCGTTAGCGAAAACAGCGAGAATATCAACAGTGGTGGATGGAAAACATTTAATCCATAACTGACGTAAGATGCCGTCATAATTTCTTGCTGATCGGGCACGGGAACGCGTGTATCGTAGAAGCAGCGATGGTGCGCAGTCGCCAAATTCCACACCTGACAGTATTTGATGAAATCTCGCTTCGTCGGAAGCTGCGGTTTGCTTCAAAATGGCGGATTTCAGTTTATCATAAGGCGCGTCGGGTGGGATATGGGTGAGTAGATCATAGCTGGATAGGGAGATTCGAGGCAACGTAAGAAAACATGGTAAACTGGGAAACGATACGGCTGTATTGAAAAAGTGCTTCTAACTATAAAACCAAACATGCCGCTTGGAAGCGTCGAATGGAGGAACTGAGAAACCAACAGTATTTTCGGAAGCAAAAGAAGGAACGCGTTTGGAGGACATTTGGATTAGAAGAAGAAAAAGCAAGTTCTGAGCTTTCAAGCAAAAGAAGTAAAAAGCCGAAAATAAATTCAAAAGGGGATCACCATCTATGTAGTGGAAAATGACCATACAAAATGGCCAACGAAACTCTCAGTCCGTTATGAACGGAGTTTGTACGTAGTTCGGTTATTGCTTAGTGTTCCAAATGTCCGAAACTGACCGTATGCCTCGACAAGAACGCAATTCGAGTCAGTAACGATTTCGCTCACCAGACACCGAGCAAGTAAGCCGAACAAGCATGAAGAACAGACGCGCATCGAGCCGAAGCTGGAACGCCGAATGAAATTCATAGAATTATTGTATATATTCAGATAATTAAAACAACTATACAATAAGTGGAGGAAGGTAGAACAATAACGTATACTTGCAAATGAAGTAGTTCATAAGCGCTATAAACTGGTTTTTACTAACTGAGAGGTGTCCCGGTCTCGCCTGGAGGAAATTTCTCACGCAGTCCTTCGGATAAGTGGCATATACTGTGGAAACTGAAGTCATTGGCCCGAAACAAGCAAAGTCCTCCCGGAGAAGCCGGACTCGATTAGAGTGTTCATGGAGTCTGTCCTTGCATGTGAATCTGAACGCCTACATAACAACGACATAAGTTCCTCAAAAGGTCTCGCGAGGAGAAACTCAGGCACAAAGGAATCAATGATAGGCTTCAGTACTAAGCGTTGCGCACACTGCAGGTAGGAAAACAACCTCTGCAGAGTGCATGGTGAAATCTGCTACGCCAGGCGCTCAGATGCTATAAAGGTACAATGTTCTCCCCCACGTCTGACCTTGAACTTCACTCTCACCCACTGCTCTACTGTCGTTCATGTGCATGGGACCGACGACCATGCGGGAAGGCCTGTCTGACACTCCCTCTCACCTTACTCTCCATTGTCGGCTGTTTCGCCTGTTTCATGTTTGGTTAATACACTGTCCGGTATTATGTAGTCATTGTTCTACCGGTTCTATACCACATCAGCCGCGACCATAAGATTGGCGACGGAGATGGCTGAGCATGCACAGCTAACCCAATTGCTACAACAACAGCAACAGCGGGTTATGCTTCAGCGGAACTCTGCTATTCCAATCGCTCACAGAGAACATGTTAGTACTAAATCTAACACGCACTACAGTGAAAAGCTAGACCATTTCAGCTGGAGCATTAGCAAATGAAATGCAAGGCTTCTACTACGATGCGGAGAACGGGATCAGTTTCGCAACCTGGTACAGGAGGTATGGAGACATTTTCCTGGTCGATGTGATCACTACTGATGATGCGGCCAAAGTACGGTTGTTGGAACGAAAGCTGAGCGAAAATGAACAAAACAAGTATTGTAACTTTATTCTACCGAAACATTCCTGTGACTGCCATATCCAGGAGACTGCCGATGTCCTTACTTCGATTTCTGGTGAGTGGTCATCAATTTTCACATCCCTTATTAGCGATTGAAGCTGCTTAAAAATAACTAAATAAATATTTTATCCTCGACTATGTTTCCTACGCAGACAGAAAGAACCATTCGTGAAAGGCTTCATGCTCAAACAACTTACAGGCGATCAGTTAAAATCACTCATTATTGTATCCGGCCTAACTTCTGCTTCTGACGCAGAAGTCCCAACAAATCTGTTATCCAAACTGGACTCTTCTCCAGAGTTCACAATTCGAAACGTTCCTGTAATGTCAGTGTCTGGTCAACCTAAAAATTTACTCACAGGTGTTGCAGTCGAGACAACAAATGTCAGAGATGGCAATGGTGGATACAATTTCTACCCGGATACAGATGGACGTCCATAACACTGCAGGACAGAAAACCCCTTGTGCTTGTTGGAATTGTGGTCACTGGCATTTTTCTAGAAACTGTCCGTTCGTCAGTCACCGGTCCACCGTATGTTACGAGAAAAACCATAAAGAAGCACATTGCCGATCGACCACATGACTTTCTTATTGTTGGGGACACTCGAAACCACCTCAGAAACGTGAAATCAAATGGGAGTTCAATTTGGCGCATGTAAATACAAAGAATGGAAATTTGTCACTTTGTAGGTTCATCATTCGTCACTCTGTGGCCTACAGCTGGACACCGCATCTCACATTACTATCATTCCAAGCACGACAGGGTCGGCTATCGATAGACCGATGCTACGCAATGCGGAAAATTATTAAAGAATGCATCGAACATTATTCTGCGACTACATGGTAAGTTTTTTCCGTGATTATGTTTATAAAACGATAATCAAACTTGAGTTTGTCAACTTGCTACGCAATGCGGAAAATTATTAAAGAATGCATCGAACATTATTCTGCGACTACATGGTAAGTTTTTTCCGTGATTATGTTTATAAAACGATAATCAAACTTGAGTTTGTCAACTTGCTGACCAGGTCATCCACACACGCGCGTGACGTGCGTGCTCCTGGTTCCTTTGGATTATTCCTCTCTATCCTCTCACCAAATTGTCGCAGCGTTGTCACTGTACACTCATCGAACCGGATTTATCAGCCCTACACAGGGATCCATCATACGTTGAAATATCTTCCACCATTAGAGTTCGTGCCATCATTAACCGTTTTCACTGGCATCCGTGATTAAGCGCAAGCGGATAAAGCAATCACATTGAGCTGACTGCCTCTCTGTGTGACACCATTTGATACAGACTTCTCAAGGTTGTCCGAAAATACTAAGCTTATTCCAATCTGGTGTTTCTCAACACAGCTGTGAAAGAATGTGTGATCTCTCAATCTGTGTCCAGCGCTGTGTTCAGATTCAGTTACCAGGTTCCAGTCCCTCGCCATTCCTTGTGACATTGTCAGCTCGGGCGCCTGCATAACCCATTACATAGACCGCGCGACCACGCCGACCGCTCATTTAACCTTGCAACCGCCACGCTCGCCTGACCGATGCGTGCCGCTCTCAAAACTGGAAGCGTACAGAACGCCAACCAACTCCTGGGCCAGTAATGACACCACGTTGAATGGCATAAATGCGAATCCGATAAGGCTCCAAGTGAAAGGCATTTACGGGTTAAGAGTATGTCAGCGAGTAGTTAAAATCGGTCTGGCTTCCTCGCGCGGTTTGGAATGGTATAATCTGAAATGTGCAAACGAGTCCCAACGACAGGCGCGAGAGCGAACTAGCTCCCATGATGCATTTTGGTTCTGTACTGCGTGCTCCACCATCCCATTCGTGAAGTGCTTGCTTATCCTTGTCCAGAAGTGAGAGCGATTCATCGCAGAAGCCCAGCAGAGGATAAACGATTAGAATACTTTAATGGAAGCGAATATACACCACGGTAGCGTAGCGGCTTTTATCCAACGGAATGCAGCACAATCCACTTCCCCTGAACCGCAATCAGCCACGTCCTTATCGCCGTTGTCTTCTCCAACTTTGGTAGAACGCCGAGCGAACACTGACAGTACCTACGAGAGTCGAACAGTACTCATGGCAACGAAAATCAGACGCCACTCGAAACGACTGTTTAAGCAAATTCCACTAAACATGTTGTATGCTCGAATGTCCCTGAATATACAGCCATCACGTTGCGGGATAATTTATCGGACGACCAAGACCAGTAGAACTCATTGTGCGTTCGGATGAGCGTCAAAGCCAAACCCATAAACTTATTACGAATCACTCGCCAGCCGAACTCGCTACACTATGGAGAACGTAGACTTATCTGAGTAACATTAGAATCCTCCACCCATGTAGAAAATGTTTTGCCCTCCGCAGGAGCGCCAAAAAGTGGATCCTGTGGTATACGCATCTATCTTGATGTCCGCTGGAGCGCGCGACAAGCAAAAAATAATACCGAAGAGGGACACAGCAAGCAAGACTGCCTAAACACAATCTTCATACATGGCGTGCCAGAACATCATTCTAACCATCTTCAAGAGACCGAAAAGTCCAATTTAGAACAGTGGCGGTTCCTTGGTGAAACATTTTCTTTGAATTATATTGTGGCGCTATCGCTCGCCACAATACGTCTCTCAACCATTACAGAGGATGCGGCCCTGGAATCCTAAAACATTTGCGTCAGTCAGAGCAAAAAGTAACAGATGTTTTGGATCGGTGGCGGGGAAATCGGAAAATGCTTTCTTTTGAACTTTAGTAAAAGGTCGCAGAAGCTTTGCACCTGAAGCAGTAGGCGTACCGACGGATGCACATAAACGTAACTTGACTGCTGCTTTAGGTGACTCCGACGTAGGTCTAAACGAAGAATGGGACGCACCTTGGCCGAATCAAGTTGCAAACGTGGTATCATTATCCCAACAAAAACCGAGTAACTGCCAACCTCCCATCGGTCGGCATTTTTCCACACTTGACCCATTTATCACTCTGTTGAATCCTAGAGACCGAGAACCTGGCCTTTTTGTATACGAATGCACAGAGTTTTCAATGAGTAAAGAAACTGAAAGCTTGCCATGCTTCCTGGTTACATGATGTGATCGGTATCACCGAGACGTGGTTGTACCTGGGAATGACGGGCGCTGAAGTTTCGCTACCAGGCATGTCGCTGATCCGGATCGATAGGCTCACAAAAGGAGGAGGGGTAATTCTGTATTTCCCGAAGCGACTTACAGTGCGAAGCTGTGACGGATTCACACTTGCAGTTCCCTGACTCTCTTTGGAGCCGCTGGCAGTTAAAAGGCAGGGACGCCTGCCTTATGGTCTTAGTGTACAGCCCCTTAAGTCTACACTCGAAACCGACTGCGAACTAGTGGCTGCTTTATGATGCAGTTTACAGCGAAATTACAACCACATAGTTATTACGGGGGAATTCAAGGTACATTGTGTAGAAACTCCTGCCACGATCGAAGAACAATTAAAAGGCGATCTACAAGATATCGTAACCACGGTTCCTCTTTACAGTCACATTACTCGGTTCAGAACAGGTAATAGGCCATCTGTGCTGAATCTTGTGCTTAGCAACGAAGAGCATATGATTGATATGTTGGCTGTAAACCGCCCGTTGAATCGAAATGATCATGCAGAAATCGGTTACAAATTCCTCTGCTATGCGGAATATCGGAATGAGAACGATGAGATTGTGAGAACCATCACAAGCTAAGATCGATTAGTCCTGCTCATCAGCACTACAACCGTCGCTCCTTGCCGAAGAAGTCGCCTGTCTCGAGCTTGTCAACAACTACAGTCGGCTGATTGCAGTGGCTTCAGAAATAAATGTTTGCAATAAGTATACATCAAATTCTTTCGGTGGAAACAGAACTGGAATATGGACGATAATACTCAACGCAACATGGCGATTGTACAGAGAAGCTCCAGCATCATAAGCTTGGGACAACTACGTAGCCCAACGTAATCACTGCGCTCAACTCTTTGAGGAGAACGATGTCGAATAACAGCAGAATATTGTAGAAACCTTCAGTGCAAACCATAAACTGCTCTAGAAGCACGACTAAAACCTACGAAATATGAGACAAGGATTTCCTTCACTCAAGACGGCGGATGGCCGATAAAGAACGGCTGTGGAAGCAGCAAAAACGCAACGGATGCAATATGTCCCCACATTTCAGAGGGTCTTACTATCAAGCGATCTTTCAACCGTTATCCCTTCTCCGCCAGAACCAACTCCCATCACTTTTACCGCGGATGCTCTATTGCAAAAGCTGACGTCTCTGTTTAAACACAGCTCGGCGGTTGTCGAAACCATTTGTCCAGAAGCACGGCAATCAACAGCAAACCAAATGACAGGACCTTCAGCTCAGTATTTTAAAGAGGTTTAAATCAGAAACAAGTTCTCGCTATGCGGAAGCTTGGATTAATAACCCCGATTCACAAAGATGAAAGACGTACTGAACCCTCCAACTACCGCCCAATATCCCTTCTTCTCCAAGGCCATGGAATCCATAGTTGCCGATGCACTGGTGGGCTATCTGGAACACTTTAACATCAACACGCCTGGGCAGCACAGTTTCCGTCGACATCGGTCTTGCACAAAGAATTTACTAATCGTACGCAATAGTTGAACCGAGTCAGCTGAGGCTGGAGAAAGTGCTGATATGATCTACTTGGATTTTCGAAGGCATTCGATCGTCCAGACCATCGGACACTACTCTCCAAGCTCCAGTATTACGGGATCGGCGACCCCCCTTTTAAGCTGGAGTACCAACTTTCTACTTCAACGGCAATAAGTGGACAGAGTTCGAAGCTCTATATCGGACCCCATACAAGTCGAGGTTGGTGTGCCGCAAGCCTCAGTTCTAGGTCCACGTTTTGTTTTCGGTGTTTATTAATGACCTGGCACAGGGAATCGCTTCGAAGTTTTTAATGCTTGCCAACGATATCAAGGTTTGGCACAGGATCCAGGCGAACGCCGACCAGCATCTGCTTCAGAGTGACCTAGATACGGTGTATCAATGGCCAACCCAAAACTTACTGCATTTCGACGTCAGTAAACGCAAGGTACTTTCCATGCGACATCAGAGCAGCCACTCACACCGGCTCGGAACAAATATACTACAACTATCAACTGTCGAACGTGACTTTGGTGTCCTGGTTCAAGATGACTTGGGTTGCTGCAGGCAATCCGGAAATGTCTGGAAGACTGGGAACCAACACGTCAGGCTGTTGCGATGGACGTTTGGACAAATAAACAGCTCCATTTTCCACCAATGCTCAGTGCGTATGTTCGCCACCATGTCGAATACGTAATCCAAGCCTGGCATCCAAAGCTGAAACACGACTTTAATGCACTGGAGCAGCCACAACATCGAGTATCTAACTACGTAATTGGAATACGCAATCTTTCATACCGGGAGAGGCTGCAACGTTTGGGGTATTCAGCAGTAGCTATTGCGGACTACGAGGCGACCTGATTATGACATACTTGATTCTGCGAGACCCACATCATGTGTGCCGCCGTTTCCTGCAATTCCGCAGCAAAACAAATCTGAGGGGCCGCTCATTGAAACTCGCAGTACAGTATAGCCGCCTGGAGTGCCGTAGGAATTTCTTTTCTATTCGTGTCTGTCACCCGTGGAATGCTCTCCCAGAATCGGTCGTCTCGGCACCGACACCAACAGTATTTAAACGATGATTGGATGAAGCACTCATCCCCTTAGACTTTTTTAACTTACCGCTACGTCTCCATTCTACACCTAGAGTTTATCATGGAAGTATTTGATGTTAACTGCGGGTGCTGTGAATCTAAGCGGCTTGCGGGACAACGGCGCAGCAAACGATAAGTTCTTATTTTCATATTTGAAGTAGTATCTGTTTTACTATCAATATTATTATTAGTGTTATTTCGATATTTCCATCAACCCTCCAACGGGAGTTGTGGAGCAAGGCCTCTTAACCCGTATAAATTCATTGTGTATTATTTATTGCACTCGGCTTAATCTTTGCTGCCATAAAGTTTCATCGGAGTTTGCAGGGTGAGCATTTGTATTGGGTCCTGATCGCAAACCATTATTATCCATTTTCGGTTCAAAATTGGGCATACCTATGTACGCGGCGAATCGCCTCCAACGTTGGGCAACGTTGTTGCTAAGATCTAATTTCACAAAAGCTGATGTGCCTACGACAGGTTTCAGCTACTCCGATGCATTTGCTTGACCTTTTGCAAAACGGCCAGGCATAGGAGAAGACCAGATGATCGCGTCGGTTGCGCTTGAATCGGACGTGAAACCTTTTGTGTAATTCAACGAGAGTTCGTCTGAATACTTTTGTGGGCATTCAGAAGCACACCAGCCTCGACGCTTTGCAAAACCTTATTCGTTTTTTAAACACTAAGGTGCCAGACCACAGTACTGACAAACACCTTGGCCAATTTTATTGTCGACGTGACTCGCTGGCACTGATTGATGACTGGGTTATGTTCGGTGAACGCGTGGTTGTTCCGAAGTTCTTGCAAGCAAGTGTATTAACATATTTGCACCTACATAAGCCCAAACTATAACTATTAGAAGCTCCAGGCTGATGTTAAGTATCCTGGCTTTTTATTGACAGCGCTATCCATGATTATGTGGCCACGTGTCGCAATTATTTGCATCAGCAACGAAACTTCCAAGCAAAATCATCCAACCCTTGAATGCCAGCCTCTAAGCTTTGGGAGAGACTTCACGTTGATTTCGCTAGTCCAATGCAAGATCAGGATATTTTAATTGTGCTTGATGTGTATACCAAGCGGCCGGATAAACACAACCACTACAGCGACCAGAGTAAGAAAAGTACTACAGTTATTTGTGCAGTTCGGTTCACCAAACACCTTGGTTACTACAAAGCAAAAACAAGCAGCAATTTGTGAGATAGACTGAATTCCGTTTATTTTGTGTATTCTCAATTCGTAGCTCACAAAAGTACAGTAGGAGGATTTAGTGAGTGCATATGGCATGAAAACAATAAGGCAACTAATTTGAACCTGAGGCGATCGGCGTCGTCTTTTCCAGTGGTTGAGCCTTACCATGTCAAAGCTAAGCTGGACACGAGATCCACTTGCTGGCACAAGTTGGGTTTTCGACGCCAGATTGCGGAACCCTCGGCAAACGGGAGCAGTGTTGGATTGTTCCACTTACTGACGATCTTAAACTAGTTAAGTGCCTTGAAATTTCAAGGGAACTGGTTACGCTAAACCTTGGTTTCAGATAACGGTTCACAATTTATGTCCAATGAATTTGGCGTTTTCTGTCGGCGCAATGGCATCATGCACTGCCGGTCACCTCCTAGTCATCCCCAGTCTAACGGGTAAGCAGAAAGATTCGTGGATACCTGCAAGCTTTCACTTCTAAGACTGCGAGTGAAAAACCGGCAGAGGTAATCATACAGCTGCTCCTCTTAAGTTATCTGGCTACGCCTACTCCCGCTGCACCAGGCGGCAGATTTAAATCGGAAGCCATGTTTGCGTTTGAGGGGCGTCTTCTAATTGACGCAACACACCCTAAGGTTACGCAAACGTTACTCACATCAGGTGTGAGCAGGCATTTTCGGTCAGGGATCCGGTGAAGGCGTTAAATACAAGGCCGAATCTCCAAACCTGCAGTGACGCGAAAAAGGAAATGCACTGTGCTGTATGAGGCGTTTATCAGACCGTTGTCTTTCATTCGACATGTTAAACAGATACACAAACGACGGATCGAACGCACAATAACTTCTAATTCCGAGTTGTCGCTCGGTGTGCCGCTGACATGTTGGAACTACCAAAACCTGGAGCTCGGTGGGCCGACGGAAACGCATACAGGGCCATGCCACGTAGTCACTCGGAAACCTATGCGGGAAACAACCGATTTGACATTTACAGGTAAACCCAGCACTTCATTCCTACTAGTCGGGAGAACATGCTTCCAAAGGAGAATATGTTGCACCAGGCGATGCGGTGCCCTAACTGTACAACCTTGTCTCACACGTCTGACCGTGAACTTCACTCACATCCACTGCTCTACCGTGGTTCATGTTTATGAGGTAGCCTACCATGCGAGGCGGCCTGTCTCACACACCTCACTTTACCCTATATTGTCGGCTGTTTTGCCTGTTACATGTGACTCGACATTTGGTTACTACACTGTCCGGTGTTGTGGGGTCATTGTTCTGACGGCTCTAGGCCCATCAACCGCGGTCATCAGTTAGTCCGGTGCTAAGTACGCAGAAATCGGCCACATCGATTCGGCTTCAGTGTCTGTACGTTGCGGCGTGTGTCATCACCGCACCCGCACAGCAGCTCCAACCGCCTGCAGGTTTAATCCACTTATCCTTCACTGTGAGGAAAGGTTCTCGTCTTAGTTGTGCACAGCTCTCCTCACGTGGACGATATAAGACCCACGACCGTAATGTTGGCAAGCATAAGCACCACTGAATCGGTTCCGTCTAGATACCTCGAAGTAATCAAGATTCCCACAATGTGGAAGCGTAGAATGGTCATTCCTATTTACAATAGTGGCAATCGGGTGGCGCCCTTGAAATATGATAAGTGTCATCCCGGTGTTATCTAGCTTTAAGGAAGGTGTTATTGCAGTGGCGCAAATAGCTTGGGAGTAACCACCATGGTGTCACGGCCGTACGGATTTCACGAAATCCGTCCTGCGATGCAAACATGCTTCTAACCTGAGCAAATTAGAAGGAATCTTTAGGAGTGTACTACAGTTGATTTACCTACGATTTATGGACGACGTCAAGATCTGGCATGAATCAAAACAGTAGATGACTATAAGACACTGTTGCGAGATCTCGACAGGACCTATAAGCGGTCATCCGAAAACTGGCTGCTGTTTAACCTAGTGAAATCAAACTCTTATGCATACGCCATCAGCTTAACCATAAATATTGACTTGGGGAACACCAGTCGCAACATGCAATATACAGGAACGCTATCTCGGAGCAATTTTTCAGATTGACGTTTGCAGTTCCAAACAGGGCGAAGGTCATCGAAAAGAGCCTATCTGAACCTAGGCCTACTACGGAGGGCTTTCGGAAAGTTCCGGTCATCCATCATTCCGCAAATGCTAACTGCCTACATGAAGCTTCATGTGGTATAGGCCATCCAAGCCTGGAGTCCCTGGCGCAGACACAATATTGATGCGCTTGAAGCTTCAAAATATAGAACGACCGGAAACATAAGGCATTTTTTCAGCTCTCTAAGCAACGCAGACTGCATGCCTTGCTATCGTACAGGGGTGAATATTGGTGTTTGGGTGGAGACGTCCTCATGAGTTATTTACTACTGACGAACCTAAATCACGCCTATCATAATCTGTTGCAACTCACCCACAACAATGAGCTGAGATGACATCGGCTCAAAATTACCGAGCGTTGAATTCGACTTGGTTGCCGATGAAAGGATATTTTCCTGCGTACGTCCAGAACGTGAAAAGTATTTCCAACTCACAGCCTTTGTACCCCTACATTAACCCTTTTCAGTAGACGGTATGACGACAAGCTATCATATTTGCTTGCGTAAAATTGTTTGCTTTGTTCAGAAGACGTACTAAACACGAACCAAACCGTGTGCTCATCATCATTTTCGTACAGTAATAGTGGAGCAACCTACATCAGTGTTCATGTGAATAGCTAGGTGAATGGACTAAAATCAGAAGGTTTCCCTTTCTTTTTATCGTTAAGTTTGTTTGATTTTTGCTCTTCATTCCTGGCATCCTAGGGAATTTGGCAAGCCCACATCATTTACCGTTATAATTCATTTTTCCTTGTTATACTAACACTTCATTTCTCCGAATTCGGTATAAGCTATGGGTCGTATGGACGTCATCAGCATTGTCTAAACATTGGGCGATAGGAGTTACACGAATTATGTCTATTTGTTATGTAAGGTCAGCTGTACGCCGTAACGGCGCTTCACTGCCGTACGACCACCACCAGACAGACGCGGGCTGGGTAGACCGCGAGAACGCCCAGTCCTTTGCGGATTGGAACCCGCGCCGCAAGATTACAAGCTCGTTACCTCTAGGCTACGGGCCAATCAGCACTTCCCGCCATTCCAACTAATTTCATTATGTTTCTTCATAGAGTCCTTGTTGTAGACTCTACAGCGACTCCGGGCACTGCTGGAAACGTTAATGTGCAGGATGACTAACGCCGTGACCGGAGAAAAGTGTAGAGTGCTCAAGTAACGGATAAACAACGTCGTATTAAGAGTTAGATATCTGATGTTACATACACTCTGCCGGCGGTCAAGTGATTCGACGACCATCAAGTGAACTTGTCCATAAAGCACTTGTGAGCACACATGTCTCATGTGCGTGAGGTGCTGAGGTCAAACGCACATCTACCTCCTCGTTTGAGCCGTAATACACATTCTAGCCGGTTTTTGAACCGGCACAGCTTGCAGTCAGAATAGTCATGTGGTCGCTTGAAGCAGCATTGTGAGTATTGGAAACAAGGGTTACAAATCTGTCGTAGACCGAAAACCTGCTTACAGTTCTCTCTTCGGGTTCCTGATACATAATCGTTAGAAGGGAATTAAGGTCGCCACATTGGTTGTTACCGGCCAACAAATGGACCACCCTTGGGTTAGTGTAAACGTTGCGTTTAACATTCATCCCCGTTACGAATCTGGATGGACAGTTGCTTCCATCAACGCTTGTTGGAACAAAGGAACTATTGGTAGGCCATTGTTGAAGCACTCCTCTTCTTCACTGTTATTGTCTCATTGATCGAATTGGTCAGAGTTCACGTAAAACGGATGCGCCATCCGCAACGGTATTACGCGTCGCAGTCCACTCTCATACAACGAGTACATAAAAATGAACCACCTAACTGCCTCTAACTGTTATGCCAAGCATTGCCCGTTGTGACCCGGTGGCTAAATGGGTAGACGCCCAAACCAACATTTCGGTGGTTCCGAGTTCGATACCTGCTATCTCCATCTGCTGAGACCAAATAAGCTCGAAAGGCGTCATAGGAGTTCAGGGTTTTCGGGAAAGGAACCAATTCTTCGCAGAAGGCATCATCAACCTCCTCATACAGCGCACAAGCTACAGCATCTGGAAACTCTGCGTCAATAGTGTTAATGGACAAGACAGCATTTGCAAGTTTAGAAAAAATTGGTGACGTAGAGGTGAATACGATGGTTTAACTGCAACACGTGACTAGTGAACGCGACTTAGGTATAATCATGCAAGAGAGTCTTGGCAATTCGCTCCAATGTTCGAAAGCAGCAAGTGTGGCGAACTTGACTTTGAGACTTTTGAGGTGAGCTCTCGGCTAGTACCAATGCTTATTAACTCTTATATTTGTCCTCATGTTGAACATGCAGTTCAGACCACGTCTCCATGGTTAAAACGAGACATTCGCCTATTGGAACAATTCCAAAGAAGAACCACGAAGACGACGAGTGGACTATCCGGTCTAAGTTACGAACTGCGTCTTCGTGTAAACGGTGTGCTCTCCTCAGAATACTGACGGCTTCGTGGAGATCTTATTCTCACATACCGGATACTAACTGAAAGCGCGCATCCATGTACATCACTGTTGAGCCTGCCTCCTAATAAACAAAGCCCAGACAACCGCCTGAAACTAATGACGCAACACCCCCGTCTGAATTGTAGAAGGTATTTTTACTGCCTTAGAATCTGTTCTCACCGGGATGCATGACCAAGATATGTAGTAAACGCACCAGACACGACGAAAGTCCAAAGACTCTTGGACTTTCAACTTAGTGCTAAACAATACACAACGGTTTGTTAAAGTGCTATGGTTTAACCACTGATACTTTACGTTCCACGTTGAAACATTTTGAGTTTAATTTCTTTCGCATATCTATTCCGTGGGTCTTGTAGAGTTGCTACTTTTAGTCCATCATCCATAATTGAACTATTGAACTTACGACACCTGAGCACCAGAAAACAGAAAATACGTGCTTATCCTGATTTATCGCAGTGCTAGGTTCCTGGCCTTCACAACATTCATTCTTTAATCAGATTGTCTAATAGAACGCATTGTGGTTTATCCGAAGAGTTTCTCACACTGTCAGTATATGTCTCCCCATTTGTATCTCATACCTACGCTTTGTTGGGATATGTGGCTACTCACCCATGTTCAAGCCTCCAGTGGTCCTCTAGGTGCCAACACGCAAGGGTTTCTGAGTTCGTTTGGCTTACAGCCCGCCTACTTTGGATCCCTATCAGGTATCGGCAAAGTGTTAGAAATGTAGTATTTCGACTGGCTGCGCAAATCACTCCATCGCACTTGTGTCGGGTGACCCAGTGAGAAGGACTGCGCACACATTCTGTGTATCCATCTCAACACTCCTTCGAAAAATGTGAGCTAGCACTTAGTTTCCACGGGAATCAGTTATCAGTATTAAGCACGAAGTTTGTCATCTTTGCTACACCGGTAGTTAAAGCTAACTACCAGGCCGCCTGGTTGGTCTGCGCATCTAAGACTTGCGTACCAATGGGAAGTGAGGTATATATTTATATCCAAAACGTTAGCAGTTACAATTCCGTTGGCTGAGGGCCACAACACACAAGAGGAAAAAATAGTGTGAAAGGGAAAACAACTGTTAGAGTAGAAGAGTCTCACATCATGTGCGCCACTGCGTACGGCTTTTGGCCATATTCAGTAGCGATTGCAACCACATTTGCTCGGGTCCCTTGGTCCCAACGACGGATTTCCTAAGTACTGGTGTGATGCTACCATCAAACAACAGCAATGCTTCGCAGGCAACGGTAATCGAAGACAAACAGCCGCCGAACATCGCTTCTGAAAACAGTCCACGTCTCACAGCCGTACAGCAGAATCGCTCATACCGTATCATTATAGACTCGCTCTTTGAGAGCGAGGTTGAGGTCACGACGAAGCCACGGGTGATGAACGTTAGCGAAAGCGACTCTAGCCTTCGAGATACTCAGGGAGATTTCATCTGTCAAACGGCCAGTATTAAGACACCTCCCAAGAAAAATGAAATTGTCGACCACATCCAAAGGAAGCCCCAAAAGGGTGAAAGAATGATATGTACTTGGCCAGTCTTGTAATAAGACCTTACATTTGGAAGGGGCAAAGGTAAACCAAATTGGGGGGCGGACATCTCCAGACTGAGCAGAACATGCTGGGCGGCTTTGGAAGACTCACAAATCACAGCGATGTCATCCGTGTACTGTAAGTTTCAAAGGCGGTCACCAGGGAGCAGTTCAACAACACAGGACAGTTACCCAGGGCACTATCCTGCATCTCGTCAATGGTGAAGTTGATCAAGCATGGAGAGGCTAAGCAACCCTGTCTAACACCACTAGTGATCCTAAAATGGAACAAAACGTCTACATTTAGTCACAGGCGGCCCGAAGTTTGCTTGTAAATGTCATGGAGAATGGTGGTGAATTTCTCAGGTACTCCATCTTCAGTAAGCAGTCACAAAGAGTCACACTGTCAACAGAGTCAAACGTGGCTTGAATGTCCATGAATATGACTATAGTTGGTCGTCAAAGCAGAAAGAAGACATAGATTGCGATATGTCAACATTTCGATTGTCCTCATCAGTCGCAAACACAATACAAGCAGAAACACAGACACATTTATATACATGGGAAAATATTGGCACACCGATGAAACTGTCAAAATCAAGACCAAGGCAATCTGATTGATTGCCATAAGAGTTTCTGTGCACATAACGCAGGTTGATAAGCGCTAATTAGCAACGCCTCACTGATTGCCAGCCTTATCGGGTTCCTGTTACGTAATAACACCTTGAACGCATTGTTGAGGTTCACATGGTAACCAGTTGTCAAGAAGTGTTTGGCGATAGATGATGACGGACTCCAATTCGTTCCGTGGGGCGTTCCGTTCTGTTGCGCTATCATTTGTTCGACCCACTTTGGCAAGCGCTCAGCCACCCTCTTAGCCAACCGACGGTTAGTCTTGCCTATGTAAACATTACCGCAACTGCAGGTGAATTGCTAAACCACATGACTACATAGTTGGTCGACTGAAAGTAGGGCGATGTTCAAGCGTCTGGCGGATCATAAAGACGTGCTCGACTCAACTGCTACCCGGGCGACATCCAACTCGTTGTTCACCCAGGTGCTGATCTCGTATACAACTGAGCCGCCGCAAGAGTAGAGCAGAAAGCAGTTTGGGTGCGGCACAAAGGGACCGCTGCCAAGGTGGTTGGAGAAAATGGTCCGTTCTCCTTTTCGTAAACAGGTACAACATCCCCTACATTCCAGTTGGCTCAATTCGCTTGCTTGTATGACATTGTTTCGTCCACCTTCAGCTGCGCTTAAGCAACATAAATTAATTAGCTTAGTGTACTCATGAGTAGGGGATTTTGGTATAAACAATTGGGGTTCATCACAGCCAGCTTCCAAATCAGATAGTCGTCCACATACCCAGTTGGGCATCATCAGTAGTGCACATCCATCGGATCCATCAGGATTCCAACGCATGACCACCAGAGGCTTGCACCATCATTCATCAGCTTATGCCACTGGGCCACGGGGGCAGCTTCGGACAGTCATGATGTATAAGCTAATTGTGATATAGCGCGTCTTATCCTCCAGTGCCATGCAAGTTATAAACGTTTCAGAGGACAGGATTGGCCCCAAAAGACACCATGTTCACTAACAGTAGCTATGTACCACACAACATTTAGAAACTGTTAGGGCTGAAACTGCAGTAGTGTTTTTCCGGGCATGTGGACAACTATCTGATTTGGAAGCTGGATGTGATGAACCTCAGTTAATTAGGTTAATATTGGTAAACCCAACCTAGCAAACATTAGGAGCTCCAGATGCATAACTGATTCTTCCTCTGTGGTCGTTCGAGCTTACGGTGAAAGTTTGATCAAAGCTAGCAGTGCATTTGGAATGAGGAGTTTGGAACTGATCTTTGTTTATTGACAAATACACTACCGTCATCACTCACATAAGCGCATCCATTATAACGCAAGTCGGTTACTTCTGACTGTTATACCTCCTTTCCCTTACTCGAGGGTAGTTGGACTTTGGCAGCCTTAATTGTTAGGGCCATTCCAGAATGCGACATGGTTGATGTGATTTTCCATCGAGTTTATCGGTAAACCCCCTCGGTCAAATCGATTAAACGTGGATTCAGGTCCGTTAATTAGGTTCGATGTGCACTAAATTGACTGACAAGCCATCGATTGTGTTTCAGTGTCACTATCGATGGGTCCGTCAACCGTTTTAAACTAGTGTCCTGGAAGCGGGTATAACACTGAATCACGTGCCTAACTCGGCTCAACTAGCCTAATCGCTTAAGCGGTTCGCTTCAAAATCCATTGCAATCGTACAGCCTTGTCCTCAAACAGTGGACTATCCTAGAGTCGGTTAATGTCGATAAAACGCACTTCCCCACGTTACTAACACTAAGGTTCGGAAACACGAATATGCAACTATCACTGTGACTACGGCTGCCACTAGCGTGTGACCTGCGGGGGAAGGTCGAGTAAACACAACTTGGCCCTGGTGACGAACCGATACATCCGTTCACAAAATTTCGTGAAACCACTGAAGTGCCAAACCAAAGGAAGAATTGCACCTTATGGTGCATTGTTGATTTTCCTGGTTAATATCAGTGAATGTCTTGTTTAGGATCGGGTGACGAAGGTACATGTTGTACAGTCTCGAGAACAGAACCTGTTTCCACAAAGACCGTTTACTGGGAAATAATCAGGCGTTTTCGGTTACTAAAGGAGGAAACTATAGGATATTCATGCCCATACTAATTGTAACAAAGTGTATGCATTCGATTTATTAACCTACATTAGAGAATCTCTGAGGACGCTGGAGAAAGATAGAAGTGTGGGTTTAACTTTATATAATATAACGGTTGTTTTCAATAGTTCATAATCGTGCATAACTCACTTAAGACCAAATAAACGCGGCCTTGTCGCGTTGAATGTTGATTTAGAAGACACTATCTGGATGCGGGTTCATGTGAACCACCGGTCCGTTAAATTCTTTTCGCGTACATGGTAAATGAAATGCGCCAAGGGGGTAAAAAGCCAGTCTGATAGCGCAGTATCGAAAATGTTAGTTAACCTATTACTTTGGTCGGCGCCAACAATAGCACCAAAGCGTGAACTTGGACTTAGTGTAGACGTTAGTGGCTAAGCACGAGCGTTGTTACTGTCAAGAGAAGTTAGAGTAAGTTTGTTTACGCGACTTCTTTGTGGGACACCGACGCCTTAGAACATCTCTTATTCAGTGGTGCGGCAAGTGCGATTGCTCAAAAACCACTCAAACCTGCTCTAGTTTGAGAGCTTCAGGGTCAACTAGTCGATAAACTACGGGTAATAATTTGGACGGTGGTGGTTTTAACAAAATGATTTGAGGATCCCATTTTACTTAAGGCAAACCAAAAGACTTGAACACGAATGGAACAATGGAACAATTGTGTATTACGGGCAAAAAAGTAAAGTTTAACAAGTCACGTGGGATGTAAATTATTGCAAAAAACTGAACTCGTGATAAAATGGATGGCGTTTTGGTGGACTCACCATAAAAGCGGAGATGTTCGCGTATTAAAAATGTAAATCTATAAGTCCATTAGTTGGTAGTTTGTTAGCACGCCGGTTGCTTGAGTTTGGTAGCCCCCGGCTAACAAGTTTTGAAATGAAATGTTGATAAGACAACGCTTCTTCAAGTCGTTTTTTAATGTCGCAAGATTTGGGGCAAAGACGACGTAATTTGGGACAGCGTTCCTAGTTTGACACACTCGGAGGGAAACCAATTTCTATGTCATTCAAGCCGGCTATACTGTGTTGTCAGTTTCAGAGGATGACCTCTTAGGTTAATGTTGTGGTTAAGTTCCATCAGCGGGTGGCAATGAGTTTTGGGTTCTTCAGAATTAGTAAACCATTATGAGACCCCCCAATATTGCTTCACTTCCTTAGAGACTGCAGTCTGAGCTGAAAGGGCAGATAAAAGTGGCCCTTGACATTGTTGGTTGCCCTTCGTTATGGAGTTTCGAAAGCAACCAGATCCTGTTTCTGCCACGCGTGTATAACACGTTCCATGTGACTTCGAATGTAAGTGTTAAGCATTCGGTGGAAGATTCGGGGGTTCAAACCGACCAAACTCTCTGCGAAGAAGGCCAACGTGTTGATTGCCGGTTCGGGACGATTTCGCTGCCAGTTTGATGCATCCGAGATATTCCTGCACCAGTACACCCGGATCACGCTCCTGAGAGGCTTGCTGCAAGTTTCGATCTCCAAACAAAACCCCAGTAAACAGCCGGAAACAAAGGTTAACCGAAAATCACATACCGATGCTCCATCACATCCGGAAACAAAACTATACAGCGTTTGTTAATATTTATCCCTAATTCAGGTGCTTATCCGGTTACCAAGAAGCTATGCGGGCAAAAGATATTCTCTCCCGCGTATCGCTCATATTTTGTCTGGTGTGCTGCCTTCCGTCAATCGTTGATATACTTTTCTTATAAGCACTATAAAATCGAAAACCATTTTTGCAGTATCTCACTGAAAGCTGGTTTGTGTGTGTGTGTGTGTGTGTGTGTGTGTGTGTGTGTGTGTGTGTGTGTGTGCAATATCATTTCGGCACTCGATGAATGAGTGAATCGTCAGTGCCACGAAAGGCGATTTTGAATGCACTCAAAGGGGTGAGGTTGATCACACTGCAGCCAACAGTTGGCTCCAGATCTGCACTATACAATTTTGCACATGCTAATTATCATCCGAAGTGCAGAACCAAACAGCGTTCAGTAATACATCGCAATTGACAAAAAGCACGCACAGTTTACAAGACAAATGACCAACGAAACGCGAACACAGTATCTCCAAAGTTGGTTGCATCGTCTCAACTGATCACTGTAAATTAAATAACCTAGTAGCATTGGTGGCCTGAAGTTACATTATTTAATGTATGGCTATGAATCCACTATCAACCAAATGTTCAAACCAGGTGGCATTTTATTAGGTTGGTAATGCACTTATTGCACTTTGTAATCTTTAACATTACATGTACATTTCCTGGCTCCGATGTGACATTTTATTCTAAATGAGAACCAAATAAATTGACACACTTATACCAACGGGATACAAGTTTATTTTACTTATGAGTAGAAAGATTTTGGAGAGTATTTTTGTTCGTCGCAGTCAGCCGACAATTCAGATAAGTCAACTACCTATCCGGAAAAGCACCGGATAGGTAGTTGACTTATCTGAATTGTCGGCTGACTGCGACGAACAAAAATACAAGTTTACTTATTTCGGATGAAGAAATTTCCGCAATTCTTGTGTCGATGAAATCGAGAAAGGCGGTTTCAGTATCTCCTTGGGTTTTAAAACTTTCTTCTCGTGGAAAGTTATCCAGCTGCTTGTAAAAGTGTTACTCGGTAAGCTAGAGGTCAGGGGAGTATGGTGTGTGAGGCAAAGTTTCGTAGCCCAGCTCGTGCGGCTTCCGCTGCGTTGAACCTGCGACGTGCCACCGACCGCAATGATGGAGAAGAATTGGCCCCTTTCTGTTGCTAGTGTCGGGCACCTGTGTTGAACGTTTCGGTGCATTTCGACAGTTTGTTGACAATACTTCTCCAGTGGAATGATTTCGCATGGGTTCAGAAAACTTGATGGAGCAGACTATCCGCAGAAGACCAGTCACCATAACCTTATTTAGTTGCAAGTTCGGCTTTTGGAAGTTTTCTGGAGCTTGCTCGTTTTACAACCATTGAGACGTTCGTCGTCGATGGTCGTACAGGATCCACTTTTCATAACAAGTTACAATCCTGTAAAGAAACGGTAGTTTTTATTGCGTGGAATGAGGGCTGATGACGCCTCAAAACAACACTTCTTTGATTTTCACTCCAATCCTGCGGGATCCACTTATCAATTTTTGCAACACTTCAATCGCCCGTTTAGGTCTCATAAATGTCATTTACGTTATTACTAATCCAGCAGCAAGGACTCTAGTAGTTCTACGCCGATCTGCTCTAACTCTGGCCCTTATTTGATTGTTGTTCACTCCTAATGGCCGTCCAAATCGATCTTCATCCTCCAGCTTCTTGTAACCTTTTGGAAATCTTTGAATCAACCATCGTGCAGTATGGTTATTGGTGATTCTAGCAACAAGTGCACCGTTGATCTCATAAGCTTTTTCGCTGCATTTCGACAGAGTTTAAATTGGTACCGGAAAATTGTGCCAATTTGTTTTCTGTCCATGTTGAATTAAATGTTCTGTAAAAATATGTGTGTGTAAACAATGTGTTTCTGTGCTAAACTGTCACCGTAATTAAGTAGAGCACAAAACAGGCTTCCAAATGATATACAGGGTCAGGTAAACTGTTCGCAAATTATTAAAATACACAAATGTTAAAATTAAATACAAAATAACGGATAACTTTATTACCGATCCAATAATTATAAGGAAGCAGACTGAATGGTTACATGGGTACCGGTGACGACTACAGCTTGGATGACTAGGTTCATTCGAACATGGACAAGAACGTCGACTTCGTTTTCCCAATTTCCACGAAAGGTGCTGGTCGTACTTTGCTGGCGCCTATGCGACCGTGCTGTGCTTGCAGCTGCTCATTTAGAATTAACGGGTATTACCATTATTCAAAGTTCTTAACCGGATGTTTACTACACTGCTTCTGTATCTCCCGTTCAGTCTTTTATGATCATGGCTCATGACCTTGGACATGGATCAGAACGCCTGTCGAAGATAGGATGAAGAATTCGTCCACTTTTCGTACACTTAAGTAACTCAGACTGATGGTTCCTCATCAGCAATGTTTAGTTCATCACCACTATTTAGTCAATTGTTCACTTTTTCTCCGAGCTTGGCGATTTTCTCGCAAACGTTTCACCAACATGCGAGGTGGCATCCTCAGTGCAGTGATATGTAGCGTGCCAGCTTACTAGAGTAGGTGCGCGTTAGAGCGGAACTGAGCTTGTGACCAACTTCATTTGCGAAGTGATCCCCCTTGAACGGTAAGAACAAAGAAACATCCTTCTTCTCCGCTGTTTGTACTTGCAGTTTCTCCTTCGGGGGTCTGCTATGAATCTGAATGAATTTTTCCGGATACCCATTGGTTAGCAAAGTCCGGTATAAAAACTCTTCTACAGCCTTGAGCTATTCCGGACTGCAAATCCGCCTGGTTCCGTAGAAGAGAGATTTTACGAGGCCGCTCTGGTATGCGACTGGGGCGAAGCTAGAAAAATGTAGGTATTGTCCCCCGCAGGCCGATCTAATCTAGAGTGCAGAGGTTAAAAGAACGAACGTAAAATAAAACTCCAGGTTTGATGGAAGAACTACGTGAATCGATGATAGCAGCTGCGAGGTCAGTGGCAGCCTCTTACTCATTAGACAAGGAGCACAGTTGAGAGGGAAAAGACAAGAAGAAGAAGGGGGTATTGTCGTCGTGGTCGAGATGACAGCTGCTGTAGTGACCTGGAGATTCCCCTGTTTGGCTGCCGCATGCTGCGTAAAATATTACAAAATCACAAAATTATATTTTCTCGATGTACACAGCAAATTAGCGGCTCGCCTGTTTGAACGTTGCTCACAGTTGTTTGAGTCAACATAGCATCCGCCTTCGAACGGCGCGACGCTCATCGGCTCCGCGGTCATCTTTGCTCTCCGCGCACGCGACTATACCTTCCCCCTAGCTAGCTATCTTTCGGTGCCTTATTTTTAGCACTAGATAGCCTTTCGCCCACTTAATAAATTTTTCCTAGCGTTACCTTTGGTGTTCTCCACTCATCGGAGGTTGGCCTTATATACGCGTATTGGTTCTAAAGCGTACCGATTCTGCTACGCGCTTTACTGCTACTCTCCGGCTTCCCATTCCGAGAGATGTCATTGTTCGAGGTACATTATTGTCGTGTGGCCCTCCGGGAAGCAAGAAGACTGGGCAGTGATCACGAAGTCATTTATTAAGATTACGCTCAAATATTTATAGAGTATATATGTTATTTACAACAGCCCATTGCAATGGCTCATCCCTGTTATTTGCATTGTGTCTCTGGCTCCTTTTCCGTTGGTTTATGCTTGCTTGCCACGTTCACTCTGTCTAGAATCACATTGACCTTCTTAGTGGATGTGCGATTGGCGGGATTGAGTCCGCCCGGTTCTTCTCTCGATCCAATGCCACAAGCCTTGGCTCAAGGCTGCACTAGTATGCGCTCCTTCGCCTGCTGGCGTCCGATTGGTCAGTTGCACGTTCAGTGAATGGTTTCAGGCTGGACGCGATCACGGGTCAACTATTTCCTGATTTGCTGACCAATCTGCTTCCAGCAACATGATCAGTCCCTATCGATCTGGCCTGTGACGTTCGATCGGCATTACAGCATTTCCAGACCCCAGCACATCCTTTCCTTTTTCGTTTTTCAGGATGGCATTACAATATGTTCCGTATTGCCTACCATTTCGTGTGCGTTTAATGTTCTTGGATTGGGGAGCATTATTCCTCTCCGGTTGTTGTTGCTGACCATCTCCATATGGTGTCCACATCTGACGCACTCTTCACAGCTGCACCCGATTCTGTCGAATGAGATTGCCCTCAACCTTGACTTCATAGCTCCTCTCTCCCTTCTGGCCTTCGATCACTTCTTTCATCCAGCATCCACCGGATTCAGGTAATGGTTGCACCCATACTTCTCCTCCTGTACCTAATGGTGGGAGGCTTTTCGATCCGCGATCATTGCACATTTTTTAGCATTCTGTTCCGTAGTCTGTTGCGTAGGACATCGAACGGCGCTATTTCGGGCTGCAGTAGAGTTGTAGCGGTCGATATTAGCGTTCTTGTTCGACGACTGAATAGACGCTGTGCAGGACTCGCTCCGATATCAGTAGTTGGTGTATTCCTTCGGTCCAGTAGCATTATGTACGGATCTTGCTGGGTCTCCTTGGCTTTGTAATCACTTTCTTCGTCTCCACTGCCGACTCAGCCCTACCGTTTGATCGGCAATGATATGGGCTGGTTAGCCGGTGACGAAAATCCCACTTCTTGCTGAATGCACGAAACCTTGTACCATTAAATTGCTGCCCGTTGTCTGAAATCACCACCTGGGGTATTCCATGCCGAGCGAATTGGCACCGAAACTTGTTCACCACGGATTGCGTACTAGTCATTGTAAGCGCACCGATCTCTAAGTAGTCATTAAAATAATCTATCACAATCAAATAGTTCCTTACATCGTGAGAAAATATGTCTAGTGCAACCACCTGCTAGGGTATGTCAGGAACCTCACGTAGCATCATCGGTTCTTTTGGCTGGTGTACGTAGTTTGCTCTGCATGCTACACAATTGGGGAGGTAGTCACGTATTTAGTTTGTCATTCCGAGCCAGAACAACAGCTCTCTAGCTCTTGCCACGCAGTTATTAGTTCCTAAATGTGTACAATGTCTCAGCTCCAGCATCGAACGCTGCAGTGCCTTCGGAACCACTGTCCTGTTGTCTTTGAATAGTAATCCACCCTGAGTAATTAATTCGTCACGATAATGGAAGAATGGGGTCAGCTCCTTTGGTAACTTTTTCTTGTCTTCAGGCCATCCGCTCATGATCGTGTGCTTCAGTAGACTACACAATTCTTTCTCCTCAGTGTATCGTTGGAGATGCTGCAAGCGTTCCTCAGTGACAGCGATCAGTTGTGTTGCATGGACAAGCTCTGGGTCTTCTTCCTTTCCTGGCGTGTCTGACAGGTGCGCTCTTAACAGCATGTCCGCAATGTGCGTCTGGGATCCTGGCCGGTAGACAATCTCTAGAGCATACTTATGCAGACGAATAAGCATGCTTTGCAGGCAGCGTGGAACAACATGGAGCGGCTTGTTGGCGATCAACACTAGGAATTTGTGGTCAGTAAATTCGGCGGATTTGCGGCCAAAGGTATAGTCATCGAAACACACCACGGCGTAAACAAATGCAAGCATTTCTTTCTTTATTTGCGCGTAACGACGCTCGGTCTCTGTCAGCGTCTGGCTGCGAAAGTCGATAGGCTTACCGTTCTGCATGAGTACGGTTCCGATACCATACTGACTGCTGTCACACTGGATCTCGAGCGGGAGTAAGCGAGAACGGTGGCGCTCGTGATCAATTCCCTTATTTTCTGAAATGTTCTCGCCTGCTCCGCGTCCCAATGCCACTTCTCACTCTTATACATCAGTTTTTGATTTGGTACCATTACATCAGCTAATCTGGGCAAGAAACGATAGGTAATTCATTATCCCATTCAGCCTGCTAACGACTTTCACGTCAGTAGGAGGAGGCATCTGTTTGATGGCTCTGACTTTCTCTGGGTCTGGTTTCACTCCCTCGGCACTTAGCATGTGTCCATGAAATACCATTTCCGTCCTACGCAACTCTATCTTCTCTCGTTTCAGCCTGATGTTCCTTTCAAAACAGGGTTGCAAAAATCGAGAAAGGTTCTGATCGTGCTCCTCTCCCGTTGCGCCAAAAGCCAAAACTTCGTCTGCTACACAGAACGTTCCTGATAAAGCGTCTAAAACCTGCACCAGTCATTTCTGGAATATCTCACTAGATACCTGCAGTTTAAACGGTAAACGAAGCCAGCGGAAACATCCGAAAGGTGTCACAAACGTGGTCAGGTAACTTGACTCTTCGTCAAGTAATATATGCCAAAACGCAGAAGCAAGGTCCACTTTAGTGAATATTCTGGCTCTGGATACACCGGAAGTACGTCGTCTAGCGTTGGTAGCGTATAACGTTCCCTCCTGAGTACGGTGTTAAGTGGTTTTAGATGGAAGGCACACGCGTAGTTCTCCAGATTTCTTAGTAACGATCGCCATCTGGCTAACCCAATCTCTCGGCTCCTCCCAAACTAGTAAGACGCTGCGATTCGTCTAAAAGTTGCTGACGCTCACCTCTACATTGAGCTCCGCTTTCAATCGGAAATGAAGACACTTTAAGGTTATGGTAGGCTCCGCTTCTACCCATTCTACCCGATTATCCACGTGAATGTCAGTCAGTGATTTTCGACGTGTCCCCCAAGTTTTCCTTTAGGTTCTTTGGACTCTAACTCTTACTCCAACTTCGGCAAATCAGGTTGACATCTAACACGGGTGCAACCTGATTCTAAGCATCGCCTTCTTCATAGATGTTCAATATTCTCGCCTTAACCTCCGCCGGATGGCGCATGCGTAGGCCTCCTCTTGACATTATGTGTAGAGTGAAGTAAATGATGTTAAGTTGCACTGTATGATTAACTACCTGAAATATTCGCGCTGAGCCGTGTAACTAGTTACGGGTTAAGATAGAGACGAGTTCAAACTGAGACTTATGGGCAAGCCAACGTTGTGAGCATCAACCATACTGGGAACAGTATATATATATATATTGGGGAGCTCGTATTGGCCAATCTAAGTGCACCAACGGCGCAGAGCGGTAATGGATGGACCACGACTACAGCTCAGGCGGCCTTCGTTACAAGGTTAAGGTATTCAGTGTCGCAAAACGCGGGACAATAGGCCATCCAGTAGCAAAGACAGAAGATTCCGTGGCACTCCCTTCAGGGTGGACAATCGTTGCTGAGTTTGGGTGTCGAACGAGGCCGAAAATCTCCCAAACCGTGGTCGAGGTGTACGGCACGCCACGGTGCCGTAGGTACGTCTGGGTTATGGAATCATTTGGTACCCCATAAATAGGTGTCACTGCAATTACAAGTGAATCAGGAGACAGTAGAGCCTGGTCCGAATGCAGACATACACACGAAATTGACTGACGTTCTTGAACTGAGGTGCGCCATGTGTAGCCTAAAACAACAGGGTCAATTTGGGTCAACGTCATCGAGGGGTTCGGTGGGCACATGTGACACCATGTGAACGTTAGTGCTTGTAAGCAGTGCTGCCAATATGCTCATTGAGGTCAGCACATGGTTGTAGGAACCGATTGCCACTGTCTGTTCGGCATGCATGCACCAAGAAACAGCATTCCAAGTGTTGTTCAAAGTCCGAAAGGCGATCAACTAAGACATTCATGTAACCAGCAACAATTACAGTCTCAGTAGTTCCTGGTGACGATAAAAGCAGTCCTTCATACCCTCCGGACTGCAGTCACTGGGGGCATAAACAGAAGCATTGAAAATGCACGATATCCTCAGACGGTTGTTATTCACCGCAATAGAGTTTCGAAGTCGAACAGTACACATATGGCTGTTGACTGGCGTCCAGTCGAGTAGACTGCATTCTACATAATTGCTGAGGGCGATACGGACAGCATAATAACCTTGAGCTAGTTACTTCGTATCGCCAGAGGCGCTTAGAGTTTAATCGTTGTCAGCAGATTCGGAAACAAGAAGTGGAAGATTCCTCACGACGCAGTTATCTTGAATATATGTTTTGGAGACAGCACACACCAATACCGAGAGAGCATGTAGTGAGAGTTAGTGCTGCTGTTGGCTGATCTGAAAAAGTGCGTCGACGTCAAATGAACCATGGAGAAATGCGATTCTCGGTTTGATAGCTTCAGTTACGAGGTCAGTGACAGTCCCTTGCGCAATAAACAGGGAAACAAGAGAGTGTACGGGTAGCGGAGAAGATGTGTTGGCGACTGGGTCGAGACGGCAGATTGTACTCTCCTGCTGCCAATTCCGGAAGAGGGTTGTTGATTGAGGTGCCCTACCCTTACCCGATCACTCAACAATCTGATCCACAACGAGGCCACGTATATGGAGGTTCATTTAAGTGGATCCAACCAGAACCTTTGG
Organism: Dicrocoelium dendriticum; assembly: GCA_944474145.2. Taxonomy (NCBI): domain Eukaryota; kingdom Metazoa; phylum Platyhelminthes; class Trematoda; order Plagiorchiida; family Dicrocoeliidae; genus Dicrocoelium; species Dicrocoelium dendriticum. The sequence continues at coordinate 141,594,055 of OX104064.1, forward strand.
CTCAACAGCTGGACCCACAATATAGTGGGAGCTAGTCCAACTAGAGAGCGTGATTGCAGTGTCTCATTAGGATCTGCTTGAGGCCTGTCAGATACAGCCTTTGAGGATCTAGGGAAATTCATGTGTGACCACAGACAACCACATGTGGAAATAGTCAGGTTCGCCCCTATTTCACCAGCAGTTTCCTGGATTGAAGCGGGGTAGCAAACCATTAAGCACCATGAGGTGCGTTCCAACTATAGGAGGCAATGCGTGGTACTCGTGCTCTACGTTAATCGAGCTGTGAGATAGTTTAAAACCTGTTGTCTTCCGTGACTGTTCTAAGGGAAGAGGATCATGAACCTCCAGCAACCCTCGAAGAGGATTGTGAGACTGAGTTAATCCGACCCTAACTATTGACGCGTTTGTTATGAGCAGTCCTGATAGTACTTAGAAGGTCTCACTCAACGAAGCTCAATAGTTCATGAAAGTAGGCAAACCATCAGATCAAAATAAAGTCCAGTCGCGTCGCAATGGGCTTTGTTGCTCCGCCGTATCGCCGTTGTACTGTGTCGTATCAGTCTGAGACTTGCCTACGCTTGCGAGATCAGCTTACACTTTTGTGACATACTACGATTTATTGATGATAATAAGGTTTCTTTCTCAAAAATTTCACAATCCGTTCGAGAGCTGCGCAGCTGAAGGATTCTGTTCTCGTAGGTAGGTTGATTACCTGCATGTAAGATACTCTTCATACGAAACCACAGTTTCTACATCCAAAGGTTCGAAACGCAGACCCTGCAATTCTGTCGCGTCGAACGTTACCTACGTCACTGGTTCGGGATGAGTTGTTCTGGGCAAACGCAAATGGCATTGCAAGCTGGGAACCACCGCGAGGAACAAGCAATTCAAGCAAGGCAACCAAAACTGAAGCACGATATCACTGACCTGGGGCAGACTCGACATCGGGTTTCCAAGTGCGTCATTGGAACGCGTAATTTTCCATATGAAAAGAGGCGGAAACACGGCTATTGCTGATTAGCTGACAATCTGCTAGTGCTTAGATTGTTCTGAGTTAACCAAATCATGTGCGTCGCTATTTATCGTAGTTTAGCAATGAAACCTAACTGAGATCATTCCTTGAAACTGGCAGAATAGTATAACCGCCCCGAGTGTTGCGGAATTCTTTTTCTTTTTGTATGTGTCGCCCCTGATAAAACACCACATTCTGTCTATTTCGCAACAATACAACTCATGTGTGAGAACGGTTGGAGGAACCACTCAGCTATTTACGTGTCTTAACAACCGCAATCGGTACCATGAAGCAACGATATGAAATATTCCCCAGGAGCAAGCTCAGTCGAACAATGGCATAACAAAGGCAAGAGGCGAGTGAAACCTCGGTGAGGATGCCAATGTGCGTTTCGCGCGCACTCATCCAGATCCGAATCGCTACATCCATCAAACGCGAACCTTTCAATTTTGCGCTCAGTGAGCACGCGGCTTGCGGTCCACACGCTCTCAAGGTCTCTCCGGGATCACTATCCAAACCTCCATGCCAGCCGATCATCGACAACGGTATTTGTGCGCGACTTCAATTCATTATTCAAAAGGACCAATTCATTCGCACTCATTCATGTGGGTGCCTCGTAGTATACGGACAGCACAACGATGAAATGGGCGGACGCACCGCGCACTCATATTTCACGTATAAGTGGGAATGCCTGAAAGATTACCTGCCATCCACTATGATCAACCGTGACTGCTAAGCCTAGATGGTACCACGTGGGTTTTTCAAGTATACCCCTAACATATGTGTAGCTCCAATGTAGCCAATCATGCTTGAATATAAGTTTATTACGCGACTAGATACCCCAACAAATCGCACGCGATCTGCGCCACACCCAAATTTTCTCTGGTAACTCATGTCGCAAACTAGTCTGATATGGCATTTGTTGCTTTGGGACTGGTCACCCAACTAGGTGCGCGGTTTGGTGATTTCGCGTCAAGTGGATGATATTTGATTGCCTTAAGGAGGATTCTGAAAGATGTATGGACGAAACCTATTTCCTTAAGGCTGAGTTTGAAAGCGTTATGGTGGCAAGTAACTGAGAAAAGGTGTAGACACAGCGCCAATTCGCAGCGCAACAATCCGCCAATGGACGGACCGGAACCCAATGCTGTCAATGATAAGACACTTCTTGACCGTAGGTCGGCTCTCTGTAGGTTCAGAAAGCTTTTGACCGTTCAAAATACTCATTAATGGGCTGAATCTACCTAACAGCTTGGTTTTCTGAGGCTGTCGGCTGGTCACTCTCTGTAAGACTTGGTGACAGTTTCTAAAAAGCTCCACGATACACGAACATGAGTGTCGAGGATTACATCATTATCATGATGAAATTCCCTGATTGTCCATGATCGATTGAGACATAGAGAACTTTTTGAGGAATTTCAATATTTGTCAGGTGCATCAACGTAACAAAGCGCCTGATCCAGTACCCCTCCTGGCGGTGGCCAGAAAAGCCGTGGCAACGTATCCACTTCGACTACTTTGGGCCGATCAACCGAGACATGATTCTTCTACTTCTCGACCCACTTGCAAAATGGACGGTTGCGCATGCGATTACTCAAACGACATCTGAATCTAACATTGCTGCAATGCGCTCTCCTTTGCGACGTTTGGCTTGCCGGAAATCATATGTACGCATAATGGTTCACTTTTAACAGGGCTGAATTCAGGAAGTTTGCTACCAACAATGTGACCTCGCACACCTGAACGGCCCCGTATCACCTGGCACCAAAAGATCTAGCAGAATGTGCCTTGCAAACGCTAAGGAAAGGCCTAGTAAAGCAGCCCTTCGGAACATTGGAAACGAATTCGGATCACTTCCTATCTGCCTACCGTTCCGCACCCACTGAGACCTGCGGTAAATCCCCGGCGGTAACGACTTTCGGCAGAAATCTGTATAAGGCTCTGTTTCTTCTTTCGGGACACGCAAATCGGAATAGCGGAGCGACAGATGAAGTATGTGTACTCAGAAGTGCTAAAAGAGGAAGGCAGATTTAGCGAAGCTCAGGCAGTATACCTTCGGTTATCGCATGAGCCGTGCTGGCAGCCGAAAACTGTGTTTGGTGCTGCAGGAATTCAACACGATTTGCAACTTCCGGACGGCCGGATTGTCCGCCGACAGAAGGACCACGTACACACGGGGTACAGACACACTAGCCGAAGAGAAATATGACTCCCGTTCCATCACAGAGCAAGTGGCGGAGGGTTGGAAAACCGAGACAACAGGTGAAGCCCTACTTCGGCGGTCCAGCCGAATACGCAAACTGGTCGAATGTTTCCACACTGGTATTTGACTGCAGCCCTAACGAAAACGGATGTCAGGTATGACCTAACGAGCTATGACTTAAGCTGCTTACAATCTGTTTGGTCTCGTATGCGCAAGGATGCAAGTATACCTGCTCTCCTTCCGCTATAAAACATTTGCGTCATTTGTTGAGTATACTGTACTACTTACACGTTTTTCTTCCTGCTGTCTGGCAACGCACCTTTCACTTGTCAGTTTTCTACGTAGCCTTATAAAGAAGTTTGGCAGTTTGACTAGGGTATTCGAGTAGCTAATGAAAACCAGAACAAGGCTGCGATCATATCTCAGCGAGTCTATAGAAGCACCATCCTTATGCCAAGATGGCATTATAGCGCGTTGGTCTAACACTATATCCGATACTCAGATTTAGTGGCCGACCAAAGGCATGCTGCAGAACACCCTGAAATAGGCTAGAAAAATGTTTATTAGAAAGTTGCACCGGAAGATGATTAGCTAGGGAGTATGTGGTAGGGTGCTGAGTGCGATCGGAGAACCGAGATTCGTTTCGAAGTCCGCTGACAAAGTCCGGATGTTTTCCGTGTGTCACATACAACCACGTGCACCATACAAACATGCTAGCCACTTGCTTCCCTAACACATGAGAATACTATGGTTTCATAGTTTGTAGGATTGATTTACACATCAATCGGCGGAATCTCCAGGTCACTACACAGCCCTCCTGCTAGAAGAGAAACCGTGCTTGGCCCTTCGATCTACGTGAGGACCGTCCGTCGCCAGCCAGCCTTCTGCGGACCAAGTGGTGAGAACTGATGCAGCTGCTGGGGGAGCACTAGTGCGGTCGGACCCTAGCGATCCCCCAACCAAGTCCTCCCTAAAAGTGTCAAAAACACAAAATGGAGAGAAGTTGGTGAGAGTCAAGTGTTTGTAACCTAGTGAACGTCAAATAACGGTAGCATTTAGTACGCTCAAACCGACCATTACCGTAGAACCGGCGTTACCCTAATCGTATCGTGCATTGATGTACCGGAAGCACAGTTCATTAAAATAGAGGTGAAGGTGACAGATGATCGCGACAAGAGGAACTCCCTCTTTGATACGATCAGCAATTTGGCTGTACCCACCATGTTGAGATGAGTTACAAGCTGCCCAACTTCAGATTATTACAGTGAACTACGAATTCTTCGGATGACACTGAATCCCGCTAAAGGCTCAAAGGCTGTTTGGGGGTCTTTGATTCGACTCCGCATCACATGGAACTCAGTGCGCGTATTTCAAGAGGTACCTTGGAAATAAACTACAGATGAGACGACAACCGAGTGAACATTCGGAAACGCCACGATGAGTGAAAAATCAGTGTCAGAGGAGTTTCAAACTTGCTCCTCTGGGCAATGGAGGCATATAACTGAAAGCAATGTTGACTAGTTCACAAGGCCATCTCCCGATAATACCAGTACTATCTAGCTAACAAATTTCCAGTTACATTTAAATGATAGGGATGTTGTCATCCGCCCATGGAAGTGGGGATTCAATTTGGGAGCATGGCACCAGTCCTGTTGCAACTCTGTGTATAATACTCCAATTAGTGGCCTACAGGAATTCGGATTAGAACATTTGGGGCTCGACTACGGTACGTTAATGCGTCACAGTGGACAGCCACCTTAAACACCTTTTATCAAATACAGTTCTCCGAAACAACTGACATTATCTCAATAACAACATCCACAGAGATAAGTCGAAACGCAGGCAAGTATAAGGGCCGGAAAGCCTCATGCAGCTGCGTAGTCCTAAAGCTAAGTAGTCCTGACGTCCTGACTTTCACTCTATCAATGAAAAGCAGCACGTTCCCTGCCGCCTGGAAGCATGCTGATGTTCTACCGAGACACAAAAGTGGATGTCGCCAGAACATTGACAACTACCATCAAATCAGCCACCCTCCTATCGCATCACGATTGATGGAGAGGGTAGTAAAAGTACAAGTTCGTGAATTTCTGCTGTTGTACAGCTTAATTAATAAGTCCCAACATGGCTTTTTACCGGACAAGTCCTGTCAGACGTGTCAATTCGAGTTTCTAACTCTTGTAATAAAAGAAACTGATTCAGGCCATGCACTGGTCATTGGCTTCCTTGACATGAAGAAGGATTTTGACCCGGTACCGCAAGCTGGTCTATCGATTAAACTCCAGTCATTCGGTATAGCACATCAGCTGCGGTCATGGTTTATAGCCTATTTGACAGGGTGTACACAGGTGGTACAGCTGGATACAGCAGAATCACAGTACATGCCAGACACTAGTGGCTTCTGCCAAAGTAGTGTTCTAGGCCCACTACTATTCCTTCTGTATGTTAACGACAAATCTGATTGCTTCCCACATGGAAGGCAATTCCTCTTTGCGGATGATTTTAAAGTTGTTTTCTTTTTGCTACGAATGGAAAACGAAATGTCATACCCCATATTCAGATTGATATTTCTACGTTAGATCCGTGGTGCGACCACTGGAAAACGGATTTCTCAACAGCTAAATGTAATCATCTATCGTTGTAGTCTTCCGTCCGATGCATTGAGAATAAACGGATCACCAATTGCCAATTGCGTTGCAGTACCTGATCTAGGGATACACTACTCCCGTTCACCAAACTTTGCTGTGCACGCGGGATACAGTATAGGAAAGGCCAAATCAGTCACCGACTGCATCTGTAAGTCGATGGCGCTTAGGGAATCCACGCTTACTCTGTACAAATGCTACACCCGAGCTAGCCTAGAATACTGCTCTTTAGGATGAACTAACTCGCAGAAAAGTGAAAGAATATCGAGTGCAATTTTTGTTCACTAGGCGACGAGTGGAACCATCTACACTAAACTAACGTGGCAGATGCTAACAGCTCCAGCTAGACCCATTGTGGCTCTGGAGGCTCAAACTCAACCTGGTATTCCTCTTCCAGATACTGCACAAGTCAAACGCTAATACCGAGTTTTTGGTTTGACAGAACGTGGATGAACGCCGCCCATTACGGACTAGACCCTATTCGATCATGGTACCGGAAGCTCGCACGATAACCTGCTCTAGTTTCTTTCTTTATAGGTATACGTTTGCATGGAACAGGGTGCCAATAGAAATTAGAGCGATATGGACGGCTGCAGCAATCCGCAGTAATTTACGCCCATTTCTCGACTCAATCCCTATTGCAGAACTTCTTGACCTAGAACAGTCTGAAGATAAGATATGAGAAAGTGGTCCAGATCGAGTCTAACCCTAAAATCTATCAATGTAGCTAACCGAGTAACCCGTCGTCATCATCAGCAGCTCAAATCCGCGCATGCCAGTACTTAGGCCACATTGGCTTTCTTCCCCTAGATATCCCGGGATGACTTAGTCATCCTGCGCGACGCAGTGCCTTAGCGTCGTATGTGATACACAGGTAACCACCTATTGACTCCAAACGCTTTGGGTCCTCGCTGTAGACGGGCACCCAGCCCCCTTCTTGCTTCTATTACACAGCCTTCAATCCCTCACTTCTCCCAACAGGGAAAGAATACTCAATTACACTGCGTGACGCAACATCTTAGCTTCTACGCGTTCTTGCTCACTTGTCTACTTACCTGTCTCGACCCATTTGACTCTACACCGTAAAACGACATCCACCGCCATCACCTGTTTACCATCACTCTAGTTACATTAATTCTCATCTCTTTGCAAGATAGAGCGACTGATTCACCTTACACGACGCAGCGACAGCCTATTATATACAGACAATCACATATCCTTTACAAGCTGCAACGTTTACTACTCCTCGCTCTTATCGCGCATCCAACCCCAACTCGCATCTCTTCACATTCCCCGATGCTTATCCTTTCGTAAAAACTCATTTTTAAATAACATTTATGGAAACGCAAACACACAGTACGCAATGGTTTAACTGTTAATCCTTTGTAGCGTGTTCACTTCTTCTTGTAAGCTTCCATCACATTTCCGTCCGGCTCTGTTCGGCAGCTTGTTGTTCGTTACTCTTCTTTCAGTGTTTCAGACTTGTTGGCTGACATTTATGGAGCCTTGCGACGATGGTGGATGGTCCTACTTCAGCGATTCCGATCCCTTATCCCATGAATCTCAGGGTTCCTTCAAATGGATACGGAGAGGAATTCAACAAGGCCCAAGAAAATCTGAAGCCAGATTTTACAACGAGAGGGCAAAAAATGGACGATAAGCGACTGTGGATAGCACTGCAAGAAATTGGTTCGTGCTTAAATCAATCCGACTGACTGAAACAAAATTTGAGTCACTGATTCTACATTTACTTACGATAAATATCTAAATCATCATTCGCGTCCGCCAACTCTTTCGCATTCACAAAACAGTTTGCTATTTCAATACTTAAACTGTTATCACAATCACATCTTATGTCCTGGATCGCAAGAAACTCAGCACTTACCCTTGCAAAGGTTAATATTTGGTCAAACAGCAATTTCCGCACAGCCGATTGTACAAAACTGATCATGCATTCTATGGTGTGTCTCGTGTAACATCGATAATATACATCTTATTTATTTAGTTTGTTTAATGTCCAAGACCAGCGACTCCGGAAAAGGAACTAGTGTCCGGCCCCTTAGAGGTTGGCAAAGTCTCCAGAATCCTTCAGTAACGATCATATCACAGTATGCTACAGGGAAACTGTTCTTTTTTTAAAGCAGCACTAGGTCCTGCACGTAAGTTTCCCTAGCTCAGAAATCGTCAGACTTCAGAGCAGCAAGGGGTACTAATTATTACCTAGACGTACGATGAATCTGTAATCATCTTTTCGGTACATTTCCCATTCCGCATGATGGAACAGAAAGGTAAGGAGAGTACTCAGTTATAAAAAACAAATATCATTGTAAACTCGTAGACCGTTCACAAACCGCATCACATATTCACATCGGTGTCGGTTATGGCTGAGGATAGATAACATGTTTACAGTTTACTAACCTAACAATTCCAACACGAAAAGGAACCACAGCTTAACATCGGTTATGCATGTTTCGACGAGTAGAAGTTACAGTCTTGGATGTTTCCAATACCCAAAACCTGGAAACCCCGGCAAATATTAGTGCACTGTTCAAAGTTTATCTGTAAGTTCTTTATTCTATCACAATACAATCACGTCACCGCTCCCACCACGCTGTGAAGTGCTGATAAGCTATTGATTCCAGATTTGGTGTTCACCATTGAGGAACTCAAAGTAGGTAGGCCAGATGTACCCTGCAATTTGGGTTGTATTGCTCATATGATTCCACATTTGGGACTGATTATCCAAATAGTGAGGCCCAACGCGTGCATTCCAACACATACAAAGAGGTAAAGTTCACATTCGTTGAAAAACGCGTGCGGTGTGTGCGTGACCGCACACACCCCATAGTTGGCCTGGGAAATATAAGAGAAAATACGAACGTGTATGTGGTTCGGCACAACTACTATGTGCGATAAGTTCACATAAACAAGTTGACACATCAACCGAGCTAGTGCTACGACTATACTTCAACCACACCAGCCATGAATTTAGCTCGTCCAGTATGCAGATATTTCCGGCACTGTTTGGCAGTAACGAGGGTTTTGTCAATGTATCGTCATCCTTACACACAAGAAGTGGATCTGAACCTGCCAATTTCCGCCCGCAAAGCCTTCCCGTGTATTCACCAAGGCGTATCAGACATCATAGAATGCATATTTATATGTCAAGCTGGAAATCCTTTTCTCATCGTACCGTAGCCACGTGGCTTTCCTCAGCACTGATCCCGTACCATGAACCAGTTAACTGCAAGCTTCAGTTAGACTGAGACAGTTAATAGTGGGACCGGAACAGATATTATCTACTTGGATATTTCCAAGACGTTTGATTTCTTGGTTCATTGTACCATACTCTACAACCATCCGATCCATGGTATCGGTAATTTAATTCGCGGAAAATCGATAGATTCCTTCATAAACGGCGACTTTAGGTTACAGTCTGAGCCTCTTTATTTCTACCAACTTGAGTCGAGGGCAGCTACCATGGTGTTCGATTCTTGGTCGTCCTCTGCCCTTGGTCTTTATTAGCTATGTAGCAAGAGTTATCATCTTTGGGTTTTTACTATTTGCCAGCGATTCCAAGGCTTAGCTAACGATCAGCGATCGCGAGCTTTTCCACGGTGACCTTGATGAGGACTGCAAAGGATTGGAGAGGGACACGCTGTCATTCAATGTGGACACAAGTTGAGCTCATCAACTCGGAAAGATGATTTAAGTTGCGTTATGTAAACATTTCAACCGCTGTCGCTGTTCGCCACGCACTACACTTATGTTAATCACATACAGTTGAATACGTAGTGGTCTTAGTCGCACAAATAGGTTACACTGGTGACTGGTGAACACTGCGCAATCAGACCAGTGTGCTCTTACAGAGTGCATCAGTTGTTTCTGTGCGAACAACACCGAATGATTGGCCTTTATAACCAACGCCTCACTGATGGCCAGCAGATTTCGAGTCCTGTTACGTAACAAGAACGAATACACCGGATCGATGGGGTACGGGGTCGTCGTAAGTAGTCTGGGGGATACACGAGGTGGGTTCGTGTTCACACTAAGTACCGTTGCTTAACCTATGCATAGATGCGACGTCAAAGATTAATCATCATCACCAGCATCAATACAGGTTAGCCTAGGGTAAAAAACAGACCTCAGCTAATGTGCCGCAAAGCATAATTAAGACAATCATCGTCTGGTTAACAGCCTGTAGAGGCATTCCAGCCAGCGTAACCAGTGTTTTACCAAGGAATGGGGTATAGGGCTTATCTCCGCGCCGGTGTCAACCAAAAATTGGAGTTGTATCGTTGAATGAAATACGTACAGCAGGCGACTACTAATTTGGCCAGCGGCAGCCATCGCCGTTACTGGCTGACTTCGACGTTTCCCGGTTTGGAAACAGAAAGCCTTTGGATGACTACACCCTGGGCGACGGTTTCGTGTAGCATTATCAAAGCGGTAATAGGAGTAGCGGTAAGAGCGCAATGATCGTCTGCAGGATTCGCTGCTAGGCTTGCTTCTGGAAGAGGATCTTAGGTTTCATATTCGACCGCGGCTAAGGTGAAAAATACTGAGCGACAAAGTTGAGAGTATCTCACTAATGGACTCGAGTGTGGCACTCACTGAAGTGCTTGGAGTGGGTGCTTCAGCCACATGATTCACAGTATTTTTACAGAAAATTCCGTACGCATTGTCGGCTGCTTCCGCCAGCTTCGTCAGTGTAAGGTCAACAGCCAAAACAGCTAGTATTCTCATCTCGTTTGCTGGAAGACAATTAATCCAGAGTTGGCGAAGAATGGAATAATCTAAGGTTGGTGAACCGATAAGTGATCGCATTTGTCGGAGAAGCAGAGGCGGTGTACGATCGTCAAACTCGACGCCAGAAAGTAGCTGTTGGAGGCCTGTCTCGTCGGATAAGGTAGTGCGTTTTAAGATGGCTGCTTTAAGCTTGTCATAAGGTGAGTCAATCGGCAAGGGTGGAGGATATCGATAAATTCTGAAGCCACGTGTGTAGGTACGTGGGCAGTAACATATGAAAACATCATAGACTGCTAGGTGATCTCACCGAAACGAAACATGGGTTCCACTTCAATAAACCAGACATGCGGAGTGTACAGATCGAAGAATGGCAAAGGAAAAATATTTAGATAACTGCTCCCAACAAGGTTCATCAAACATAATGAAAAAATAACGTGTTTCCAAAAATACGGGGTCACCAATTAATGTCATCATTCATCAGTATACACATCAGCTAGAGGTGGGAAACATCTCAGCTAATGTGCCGCAATACATAAAGGAAAAGGAAAATAACTACAAAGGTTGCATGTCAGCTAAGCTACCAGCAACGGATAGGCGTCGTTCCGGTAAGCTACCAGCCAGCTACTAGACAAAAAGAAAAAAATTATTATGTTTCAAGTTACGAACTGAGTTCATGGGTGGAGGAGAAGGATAATGGGGAGGGGAAGGACAAAGAAACTCAGAGCAGGAACGCCACTGTGGTAGGCTCCTTGCCATATCAGCAAGTGTATCCAGCCGACCATGTTCATCATCTTTTAGACCCCAACCAGGGAGCCATGACGCTCTAACCGAGGCTAGCTCCGAAGTGAGGGACTTCATTCCACTGGATCAAATCATCGCTTGGCCACCCCTCCTTCTATCCACATCCCCGGTATGTAAACAACGCACGTCGCGAAGTCGGTGGGCTGGCATGCGTAAGGTGTGGCCCAGCCATCGGAGCTTGGTGCGGTAAAATAACGGTACTGAGCATCCAGATCTATTCTGTGCCGTAAACAAGGCGTCGAACACGCCCGTTGCTCACAAGGTGTTCCCACCTGATATGAGCCAAACTGCAACAACACGGATGGCCGAACGTAACTAGCCTCTCCATGTCCGCCGATCTTAGGGGTCAGGTTTCACAACCGTACTGTAGGATCGAAAGAACCGTTGCATTGTACACTCCACCCATCAGGGCGAGAGTGGTGTCGCGCTGCCGCCATAGGTGGCGAAGGCTAGTAAAAGCTCTCCTAGCTTTTGATATACGGTTCGTGATCCCATCTTCGATCCCAGGTGCACTGATACTACTACACAGGGAGTTGAATTTCTGAACAACTTCTAGCTGATCCCCAACAAGGGTCAGCGCAGGAAGCCATCCCTGCCAATCTTGGAGGAAAGCTTTGCACTTCGATGGTGCGAAGCAAAGCCCGAAGCGGCTGACAACCAGTGCTAATCTGTCCAGCGCGGCTTGGCACGTTTGTGAGCTGTCACAGATGAGGGCAATGTCGTCCGCATTACCCAAGTCAAGAAGTCGTTCTCTTGGGAGTAGCTCCACAACTTCAAAGTCATGTCCCGTAAAGGCAATTCCATGACTTCATCAATAGTGAAGCGGGCATCCTTGTCTCACACTTGTGGAGAAATTAAAGGGTGGCGACAGCTTGCCGTAAACTTTCACCCTGCCTGAGCTACGCGCATATAATGCTTGGATAATATTCACATATATCACGGGGACACCTTTCCCGAGTAGACAATTCCAACGCGCACATTGACCAACCGAATCGAAGGCACCATTGATGTCGAGGAACACGACTATGGTGGGCCACCAATGAACGTGACGCTTCTCCAACCATTGATGCAAGGTAAAGATGTGGTCGATGCAACCACGAAACCGACGAAACCCGGCTTGCTTTTCACGGATCTGCTTTACAGGAGCGCCAGCCATTCTGTGAAGGATTATGGATGCGAGCAATTTGGAGGCGATGGAGATCAGACTGCTTCCTCTATGGTTGCCGCATTCCGACCGCGAGCCTCCTTTAAGGAGGGGAAAAATAACGGAGCGGCCCCAGTCTGTTGGGACAGTTTCCTGCTCCCAGACTTTCACCAGTAATTCATGTAACGCATCAACAAGAGCAAAGCCCACACATTTGAAGAGGGCTGGATGAAGATCATCTGGTCCCGCTGCTTTGTTCAACTTCAACAGTCCGATCTCACGTTCGACTTCTGAGCGAGTGGGTGGATCCAAAAGGACAGACCATGGAGCAGGGCGATCCCTGGCTAGCGAGGAAAGGAACAATTCTATCCGATTAAATTGCTCTTCAAAATGCTCAGCCCAACGCTCCAAACCTTTTGGCAAATTGTGGATAGGCTGTCCACTCTCGCCACGTATATTTTCACTAACACCAGGTCTCCTGCTGCCGTTTCCCGTATCAAAGGGAATAACTTTCGATAATTACCAACGGCATCGCCCATTTTCATCTCTGACGCAAGATGAGACCACCAAGTTTCGCGGTCGCTCTTCATGCTGGCACGAAATCTTGCCCGGAGATCTTTGCGAGTTTCACTGTGTTCGCTTTCAGCCGGGATTTGGCGGCGAGCATCGATCAATTCCAGAGACCGAGAAGAAACCCAATGTCCATGTTGGTGATTAGACATACCACATGAGGATTTGCCTACTGCTAGTAAGGTCTGGTGAACATGCGATCCGTGACCATCAATTGTCTCCAGTGAGAGCTTACTCAACTGGCAAGTCAGCGTACTTCGATATACATTCGGAACAGCTGGCTTTTCAGTTTGCTGGTGTCAATGCGCTCACAGCGTCTTCGTGGGTGTCCGCCAAAATGCATCCGCATGTCAGCACATAAAAGTGCATCATCGGTGTCCGCACATGTGCTCCAAATCGAGCGACAGTTCTGGATGCAGTCTCTCGAGCGGTAACTGATAGCAATGTGATCGATTTGCTTCCAAGACTGGTTCGAAATGTGTCAGCTTATACGCCGTAACGGCGCTTCGCTGCCGCGCGACCACCACCAGTCGCGCGCGGGCTGAGTATACCACGAGGACGCCCACCCCTACGCGGATTCGAACCGGTGACCTTATGGTTGGAAAACAAACGTGCCGACCACTCGGCCACCGGCCGGTTCGAGGTTGGTGGGCGCCAAGTCACCCACCGGCGGGTGCTGTGTCGGAAGTTAGTGCTCGCAAGAAATAAGCGGGCATCTTCACACAAATGAAGTAACCGCTCACTGTTAGCATTACGGTAGCCTACACTGTGCTGACCGCCCAGATACAGTTCATCGGTGGACAATTTGCCGACTTGTGCGTTTAGATGCCCAACAAGCACTACAGTGTCTGTGCTTCTTCTGTGGCGACGGAGCCTGGTCTGTTGTTCGTAGAAGTCGTTCTTTACCAAATCATCGCTACAGTTTGTGGGCGCATAGGTAGCGATAATAAATAGAGACCTATTAGTCCCGCGCGACTTCGAGGCTTTGAACGAGCCAGTCAATGGGACCGCGCATATCCGGCTGCTGATTGGAATCTAATCAACCAGAGCAGCTTCAGCACGGAGACTAATGGCAATGTCAACACCAGGTTGGCCGGTGCTCGTAGCTGCATCGTCACCGGATAGGCGCAATGAGCAAGTGCTGCTAGTGTCACCTGAAGGGGATCACAGAGGGAGCACAGTGCTCGCGTCTTGCAGGCGGGTCTCTGATAAGCAGCAGATTTCGATCGGGAGGGCCTCCAATGTTCGGGCAAGTTTGCTTGTTGACCGATCTGTAGTAAAGTGAGTACATTGAGGCATGCCAATCAGAAGGAGGATCGAGGGCTCCAAATGGAAGCCGCTGAACTCTACTGGACCGCTTGGTTTGACATGGGCTTGTCGACAGGAGAGGAGTGACGCTCCGCGTTCATATGCGAGTTGAAATTAGAAGATAAATGCCTAGCAAAGCATGTTGGGAGGGGGCCAAGCATTGGGGGGTTAAAAAGAGAAGAAAAAGTGAATTTGGAACGGGACGATAAGGGTGAAAAAGCGTAAGAGGGGAATAAGAAGACGGGAAGGCTTGAGCAATAACATCCAAACCCCTATCCACCCTTCTCGATGCAGATAGAGCACCGTTTATTGTCCTCTACGACGGCCAGAGCATCAAGAAGTTGTTTGAGGGAAGATTCATTGTATTGTGTGAGCAGGATAGTGTCAGGTTGCCCAGGCCTAGATAGGAGAACGATTAGGGTTCTCAACCAAAGCTTTTGGTTCAGAAACCTTACCGCAAGGCGGCCTCATTGCGATGGCACCAAATAATGTAGGGGACCGTTTTCTAATAAGTTCGAATGCAGAGGGAATGCAGACTTAAAAGCTATAAAACTGTAACATAATGCTAGTGTCACATTTTTGATCGGCGTGGGAAGGGGAAAGCTAAAATGGAGAGGATGACCAACGCGAATTAAGACACAGACGCCACTGAGGTCGCTACTTCTACATGTCGGCCTGTGTATTAAAACAAACCTGTTCGTCGTCCTTTGTACACCAGCCAGGCACTCGGGAAATACCAACCGACGTCAACTTCAAAATGAGGGACTTCATCCCTCTCGATCAAGCCATTGCTCGGGCTCCCCTACTTCTCTTCCAACCGCACACCCGGTGCGCAAACATTGCATGTCGTGGGAGTCGATGTGCTGGCATGCGCGACCCGTGACCCAGCCCGGAAGTCTGATGCTTGCGATAATGGTGCTGGGCAGTTCACTAGCTTCACCTGCACCAAATACGCGACGCCCAACACACGCATTGCTCACGCGGTGATCCCATCAGACATCAGTTAAGCCTCGAAGGCAGCGATGCTCGAATGTAGCTGGCGTCTTTAAATCTGTCGACTTGATGGACCAAGTGTAGCAACCGCGTGGGAGTGTTGTACGGACGGCTGCACTGTAAACTCTGCCGTTCAGAGCTAGAGTAATGTCACGCCGATGCTATAGATTGCAGAGATTAACGAAAGCGCATTGAGCTTTTACTATACCGTTTGTGAGTCCATCTAACGTTCCACTGGCGCTGATCTAGCAGCCCAGAACCCTGCATTACTCGACAAGTCTAAATTATCACGGCCAAGGTCCAGTGCAGGACTGGGTCCCGGCCAATCTTGGAGAAAGACTTTGTAGTTCGATGGTACAAAGTATAGGCCAGAAAGGCTGACAGTCAGAGCTGATTTATCCATTGCAGCTTGGCACTTTCGGAGGCTGTCACAGATGAGCGCAATGTTGTCGGCATATACTAAGTCAAAAATTAGCTCACCAGAAAGCAGTTCCACACCAACCAATTGGTTCCCGGCGTACGCCGTTTCCATGAGTTCATGATTTGCGAAGTTAAAGAGGCAAGGTGACGGCGGGCTTTCTTTTCTCACACCGCTGGATATATGGAATGGCGGCGACATCTTGCCGAAAACCCTCAATCTGCACCAGCTCCGTACGTATGGCGCTCGGATAATGTTTACATATTTCTCGGACACGCCTTTCCTCAGCAGGCAGCTCCAAAATGCATATCACCCCACTTTATTGTCGAGAAACATGACAATGGTGGGTGGCTAAAAACATGGCAGTGCTCCCACAATTGAAGTAATGGGAAGATGTGGTCAATACTGCCTCGATTTCAACGAAACCCGGTCTGCTGCTCCCGCAATAGTAATTTTACAATCTATAGGTGTGTTCATATTTTCATAAGCTATCAACAGGTCATAAACCTGAACAAGACAAACACAGAAGCAGCAAAAAAGAACAAAAATCAGGTTGATTTCGGCGGTATCCGGTTTCGGATTTGCCTGTCACTGTGGCCAGCCACAGGACGCCTGCGCCTACAGAGGGACCATAGGTGGCTTGCGCTGCACCAACCACAGCTCCAACCACACACCCCATATCCAGTGTAAATCCAAAGGAATAAGACCGGGAGACATGGGGATGTGAGCCACGTCTCATCAACCGAGCCGGCCCACACTCCTTCACAAATACAAGCGCGCTGTATTTGGGGAATCAAGCGCACACAAGGCGGTGGTTGGACCGTAGTCCGCTCCATACTGAGTGCATGGAACCACTCTTTGATTCTAAGAGAGCCACCAGGACGGTGCACCCCGTCACTTCCAGCAACGACCAACTGTCTCCTGGAGCCAGTATAGACGAGGTAGTTGGTAATAGACAGGTAGGCCCCTTGTCAACATGCACATCAAACGCAGACACACCGGGGATATCAAGCAACAGCCAATCACTTGAGCGAAAGATAACCAAGAAAATAAATTGTGTAATGCATAAGGAAACGGTGACATAAATCTTAAATTAATGAGCATGTAAAATAAGTTATCTACAAACGAAAAAGTGGTAAGTTCACACGGTCAAGAGGTTTATCTTACGGAAATGCTATAAACACGAAAATGTTATCGAACTAAATACAAGTGGCTTCAGCGACGTGCAAGCGCATAGAAGAGGGTATCAGTAGGCATGATATAGGAAAGAAAGGCATTAGGACAAAATTGAAAACCCACCACATGAAATAAAGAGACTTAGCATGCAAGCACGCGGTAAGAAAATCGGATACAGCGTACCTACAAACGCTGCGCCGGTTCTGCCTACGTTCTCTGCAAGACCCGTCGTCGCATCGGTAGTGGTCCCGAGTGACCCCGCTCATGGCTCACTAGGCCTGCCTGACTCAGGCACTCACGAGCGCATGTGCCACAGCACCAAACGCCCGATGTAGATGGAGAACAACCCATCGGTGCTTGTCGCTTCCGCACTTGCCGCTTCTTCTCTGCATGTATGACGTCCTTCTCCCTCACTTTGGCAACTGCCTTCGTGATCAGATCGCGCCATGCACGCCGATCAACCGACTTTGATTCCCATGACCTGCAATCAAGATTAGAACGTGAGACGCTCACTTTGATCATGTCCTAGGAACGTAACTTCGGTTTCCCCACATGCCGTTTCCCAATACTCAGCTGAACATATAAGAGTTGTTTCGGTATACGCGTCAAATCCATACCGCTCACATGATGGAGCCACCTCAGGTGTCTCAGAAAAAGTATGCAGTCCACTGCATACATCCCACTTTTTTGCAACACTTCTATGTCCGCAACTCTGTCACCCCAACTGATGCGAAAAATTCGTCGCAGACACTGCTGATGGAACCGCTCGAGATATCACACATCCCACCGGTACATCGTCCACGTTTCACTGCCGTATAGAGGAACGGACAGCATCATGGATTTGTACACCATCAGCTTTGTGCCAATGGTAAGCTGATGGTTGTTCCACACTCAGTACTCTAGCTTCCCGAATGAAGCCGCTGCTTTCGACACACCGATACGAAGCTCACTGTATACCTGCTTATCAGTCGACATCACACTCCCAAGTTCGTGAAAGCGGGAGGCGATATCCAATACATCAGCACCAATGCTGAGTCGCGGCAATATTGAAGATTGCATTTACGGTGAATGCTGAAAGAGGCAGACAGTTTTGCTTGGTTGATTGTGAGCCCGAATTTGGCAGATGTTGAAGCCAAAGCACTACTTATGCGCTGCAACTCATTTGCGCTGTGAGCCAATAACACACAGTCATCAGCAAACAGCAACATACGGATAGTTGTCTCACAAACTAGATTTCTCGCACCGAAACGACGGATGTTCAGAAACCCACCATCAATACGGTGCTCCACACAAGCACCGTATGCACAAGCGGATGCAAAAGCACAAGACATCATTGCATGAAGATACATATTAAACAGGGCAGGAGCTAAGACACAACCTTGCTTCACACCAGAGACAACTGAAAAGTCATCCGAGATCTCTCCACTCAACTGCACCCTCGCTCGCATACCACTGTGCAGACATTCAATTAAACTTACAAATTTACGCGGGCAACTAAACTTACCCAACACCAGTCACAATGCCTCACGGTTCACCGTATCAAATGCCTTGGTGAAATCAACAAAAAGCGAGTACAATGGCTGGTGTGGTTCTCTGCACTTCTCTTGCAACTGACGAGCCGCAAACACCATATCTAGAGTGCTGCGACCCGAACGGAATCCACACTGCTCTTCCGCCACGTTAGGTTCCACAACCTGAATGACGAGGCGGTTGAGCAGGATTCGGGCAATCACCTTGCTCACACAACTCAGCAAGTTGATGCCACGATAATTCGTGCAACATTGCTTGCTCCCTTTGCCCTTGTACAGTGGTAGCACAAGAGCATCCTTCAGCTCAGCAGGCACCTCCTCCTCAATCCATACACGTTGCACCGAGTGGTTCAGCGCAGCCAACAACGAGAGTCCGCCGTGTTCCAATACTTCAGGCGGGATCCCGTCGGCCCCAGCACACTTGCCGTTTCGCAGCTGAGCAAGTGCTCTCTGCGTCTCATCCAGTGTCGGCGTGTACGCCAGACTCGTCTTCACATCGTGCTGCTTGAGGCCACTCAAAGTGGGCCAGTCAATCACTGAACGGTTGTTCAAGTGACAGTCAAAGTGTTTTCGCCAGATCTACATTATGTCTGCAGTCTGTGTGCAGGTAGCGCCTGAACTACCATCGATCAGTGTCCTCAGTGGCTCTAATCTCGGTCCATACACCGCCTTCAAGGAGTCAAAGAATTCCTTGTGTTGGCGGCGTTCGGCGTAGCATTTCATTTGCTTCGCCTTCTCCGACCACCATGCATTTTTAATGTGACGGAGCTCTCGGGTCAGTCGCCGTCGAAGTTTGCGAAACTGACTCTTCTTCCCCAAGTCACTGGAGTCCACCACATGTGCAGCAATGGCTGCGTTATTCTCCGACACCAATGCGCCGATCGTCGCATTGTTGTCATCAGACAATCAGGTCGCATACAGTTTGCGCGCCTGATGGTCTCCTCGGCAGCAGCTGTCACCTGGTCGCGAATGTGGCGCCACACGTTGCCCACTGCGGCTATGCAGTCCACATCACACAGACGTGCAGCCATCGACTTCTCCAGCTCATTACCTTTCTCCACAGTACAGAGGGAGAGAATGTTACCTTTACGCCGATTCACAACGGGAGTGCAGTGCGTAGATTTATGAAAACATATGCGCAGCTTGGTCCGCACCAAAGTGTGATCAGTGCCACACTCAGCTCCAAGCAGTACACGTGTCATGCACACTTCACGCATATCACCCTGTCTTACGATGACATAGTTGTGCTGGTGTGCTTCATCGCTCCGTGGGTGCGTCCAAGTTGCTATGTCACTCGCGCTCAGTGCAAACCGAGTGTTCGTGATCGTCAGGCCATGAGTGGCACACAGTGAGAGCAGCCTGTCACCGTTCGCATTTGCTGAACCAATGCCATGCGGACCGATAACATCTGTCCACACCGAAGCATCACGCCCAACGCGCGCGTTGAAATCACCCAGCAGAAATAGTCGGTCGCTCCTCGGCACAGACCATATCACGGAGGATAGCTGAGTGTAGAATTGATCACGCGTGTCATCAGGATAACACATGGTCGGACCGTACCTGCTCATGACGGTGGAAAACTTGCGTCTTCCGAGTGGTATGCGAACAGTCATCAGTCGCGCGCTGATGCCCGTTGGTTCACCCACCAGCTGACCATGGAGGCGATCGGATATTGCAAATCCGACCCCAGGATCACGTGGTGCTGAGGCGGCGTTGCCCACGCGGTAGAATGTGTAGCCAGCACCTGCTTCGTGGAACTGACCTTGCTCAGCGAGCCGGGTTTCACTGAGCGTCGCAATATCGATGTTGTATCGCGCTAGTTCCATCGCGACCAGTGCAGTACGTATCTCGGGGCGCTCGCTGGAGTTCCGGTCCAGTAGTGTGTGCACGTTCCAGCACCCGATGCTGAGTGCTTTGCGCGCAGGCCTACGCTTGCATTGGTGGGCAGTCTTATGCGAGATGGTCGTTGTGCCTCGGAGGTTTTCTTGACTGACTCCGCCCGGAGCCTTTGGTTCAATTACCTGACGCACAAGGCAGTGGGGAGCAGATCCAGCTCGGGAATGTGATAGCAGAGACAAATTGGGATCTGCTTGACGACCATCACACGCAGCCTTGAAGGTACTGGAACGAGTTATATATATTTTGCGACCATAGTAGGATACAACTGCGACCACGGCCAGACGCAGGTGGGTTTTGGCGGGTTTGCACTAATATGACCAGGGGCTGCCTGGATTGAGGCGGGCAGTAGCAAACCATAGAACACCCGGAGGTGTTCTCCCGTCGACAGAGATAATGCGTGGCGCTCGTGCTCTACGCCAATCGAGCTGTGAGCTTATAACCAGTAGAACTCTTGTCTCCCATGGCTTGGTTTCAAGGGAAGAGGGCCATCGACCACTTCCTAACCTCCGAAGAGGATGGAGTAGAATACTGGCATGGCGCCTACACCTGACAGGAAACGACTTTGGTCCTCCTCCAAAGCATTCGATTAAATGAACACCCGAAAGGCAGCGGGTCTAGCACATGGTCAGTTCACTGGCTCATGCGGTTTGGTGTCCTGGATATTAGCAGGGAGAAGGGCGAAACCCAACTCCCACCCTTCGGTCGCCAGGAGTAGGCGTCCAGGATATGAGCAAATGGCGCAACAGTAGCAGTAGTGGGTAGACTATCTGTCATGATCTAGCCACCACCAGCCTAAGCGCACCATAGGCTCTTCCGCCATATATATATATATATGTATATATATATATATATATATATATATATATATATATATATATGTATAGCAACTTACACTTAAACTAGGTCTTTTTAAGCTGGATACTTTTCATTCCACTTGCTTTGGTTTGTTCTGCCTACCTGAATAATGTTCTATTAACTGGCCACGTCGCTTACGCTAATTGCGCTTATCTTCGGTGATTTTGTTGCGTTTGTAGCATTTTTAAGTAACTTGTGGACATTTCTTACTTATCGCGGATTCCTTCTTAACCAATTTACTTCAGCTGGTAATTTACGGAAGAATTATGCCACCGTATCTGTATGCATTATCGGATTTATTTTATTTCAGCTAGTCTTTTAAAGTGAATGGCTGTTGTTTGATATCCCCGGTGTGTCTGCGCGGTGTGTCTGCATCTTGACAAGGTGCCTACCTGTCTATCACCCACTACCGCGTCCATACTGGCTCCAGAAGACAGTTGGTCGTTGCTGGATGGGATGCGGTGCACGGTCCCTGTGGCCGTGCTAGGTTCACAGTGTGGTTCCATGCACTCAGTATGGAGCGGACTACGGTCCAACCACCGCCTTGTGTGCGCTTGATTCCCCAAATACAGCGTGCTTGTGTTTGTGAAGGAGTGTGGGCCGGCTCCGTTGATGGGACGTGGTTCCCATCCGCATGCCTCCCGGTCTTAGGTTTTACACTGGATATGGGGTGTGTGGTTGGAGCTATGGTTGGTGCAGCGCAAGCCACCTATGGTCCTTCTGTAGGCGCAGGCGTCCTGTGGCTGGCCACAGTGACAGTCAAATCGGAAACCGGATGCCACCAACTGTATATATATATATATATATATATATATATATATATATATATATATATATATATATATATATATATATATATATATATATATGTGGTTGGCGGCATCCGGTTTCTGTTTTGACCGCCACCGCTACGTGGACCAATATAAAGGGAGTTACAATTGATGTTGTCCAACATTCGCGTACTTCCACTTTGAATTTCCGCAGTACCTTACGATCGGATCAGAAGTGCTGGTTGATGTCTCAACTTATTGATAAAATGTGATCGAAAAACATGGGGAGATGTTATCTTTTCTCCACAGCTGTTAGTCGCGCCATGAAAACTTCAGTATTGAAACAATAACTGATAAATATGGACAGTTTATAACTTCTCGACCCATCGGTTAGCCCGTTGATCCCCACTACTGTGCGATCATCTCATTATGCGCTCACGATATTTGCGTAGTACTCCCGCAATCCTTCGGTAGGTTAAAGTCACCCAGCACCAACCACCTATTTGCCGTCTGATATCGAATGAAGGCAAAAGCCTTATAGGATGGGTTAACAGTGCTTCTATAACCTAATACTTCTGTAAATTGAGTCGAGGAATTCCTAGTCACAGCCTATAGCGGTTAAAAAGTTTCGTTAATCAACATAAATAAGATGTTCCTCAAAATACCAAGTTTACAGCTTACGCAAAGGACAAGCTCCTAGTCTTATCAACTAACGGAGCGATCGGACCTGAGAAGGACTTCGTCTGGTAGGTGTATTTCACCGTCCGTGACATCCGGAGACAACCACATTTCATTGAATACAAGTATGTCAGGATGAGACCCGTCCACATGCAGACTTAATTCACCTTTTCCACAGATCACGCAAGTTGCTTAGCACTAGCTGAATGAATTCGGTATGACCAGTCCTAGATCGCACGCTACCAGAACAGGCTGAGGTCGGGCGATAATAAGCCGCTGGCTGACCAGCTGAAACGCTTCCAACCAGATACTCTGTTCCTTGGCAGCTCGCATGCTCTTGAGATCCATTACGGACTTTAACTCCATCCTATCCACAAGCGAAAGATCTGGATGTACACTAACATTCCCACCCTTGAGTTTAAACTAGTTGCAATAGCACTTTGTGTTCCTCCGTGTTGAACTGGTCTAGACACAGTAGACGAGATGGAGGATTTGGCACACCAACTGGTAAGGCACACTGCTTCGTAAGCACCTTAATAGCAGTACCGGGAAAGTCGGGACAGCATGGCTTCGTTGCACAGTTTAAACTACTGTGTCATTTAAGTGCGCTCAGTAGGAAGGACAGCTGTGGATACCACGGCGAAATATCGCTCATCATCATCATCATTATACACATTAGCTAGAGTTAGGAACCAACACAGCTACTGTGCCACAAAACATAAAAGAAAAGGAAAATAAGTACAACAGTTGCATGCTACCTGAGCTACCAGCAACGGATGGGCATCGTTCCGGTAAGCTACCAGCCGGCTACTAGGCAACAAGAAAAAGTATTATGTAAAATTATATTATGCTGCGAAATGAGATCGTGGGTGGTGGGGGAAGCTAAAAGGGATGGGAAGGGACAAAGAAACTCAGAGCAGGAACGCCACTGTGGTAGGCTCCTTGCCATATCAGCAAGTGTATCTAGCCAAACGTGTGCATCATCTTTTGGACCCCAACTAGTGAGCCGTGACACTCCAACCGAGGTGAGCTCCGAAGTGATGGCTTTCATTCCTCTCGACTAAGTCATCGTTTGGCCACCCCTCCTCTTCTTCCGTCCACATCCCCAACGAACAAACAAAGCACGTCACAGAATTCGGTGGGCTGGTATGCGCAACACGTCGTCGAGACATCGGAGCCTGGTGCGTGAAATGACGGTGCTGAGCGGTTCAGTTCCGTTTTCTGTGCCGTAAAAATTCATGGTTGTTTGTGGGCTGGAATACTGCCAGGGCGCCCAGACCTAGACAGCAGAACGATTAGGGTCCTCATCCAAATTCGTTGGCTTAAAAGCCAGTCTGCAAGGCCGCGGAGAGGTGGCAATGATTTAGTTTTAAAGAAATAGGCTCCATTCCATTTCAAACCTCAACCTGGAGGACCAGGATACTGAGTTGGTCTGACCCATCACCTCTGACCAACCTGGAGGGAATATCCCTCGAGATGACCGCAGGCACCACCCAGTATAGCTTAATGGGTTAAGGAGGTACGCAAACCGTCTCACTACGTTAAGGTCCAGCTTCGTTGCGTCGGACCATGAATTTTTCTTCCAAAATAGACTTCATCCAGCATCGGCTGTCGCGCAGATTATCAAGGGTCGCCTTATCTGCTGCATACAGCAGGGCAGATAAGTGAAAACATGCTACTGCTGGCGCTTCCCTTCTTTCCTTTCTAACTGTTTCTCTTACTCCCCTTTCAGTCCCCATTACTAGCCTTCCTGGTATAATTCCCAGTTTAATTGACAGCAACCGCAATGTCACTGGAGTCATGCCATCTGTAGCTGTTTTCGCGCAACACCCACTGGACACCGACCGTCGACAGCGCCTTATATGGCCACTCTGTCCCGTTTCACTGTAGGCGTACTACTTTAGCACTCTACAACAAATAGATCAATTGTCCGCACTGGCATACACTTGGAACACATTGGGCAATGATATGTGTTGTATGTACGAAACTAGGATCAGTGACCTCACGCCCGGCTTGTCCTCTCGCCACAGGTTGCACGCATCCGGAGACACTGATGCGGCAACCACAGATCAAGCTGCAATAGACTACCTTCTCAGCTTTAAGGCTGAGTCATCGTTAGTTCATTCGTTTTCAGTGGACTGCCGTCTGCATGCAGTTCAGTTGACGACATCCAATTTGACTGATTCAATACGCAGCACAAAAAGCTATTTCTTTGCGCTTGGTTTTTGTGCCACCACCGACTGCAGTTTTGATGCTGCCACGGACACATTCTACCACAAACTGAGCACGCAAAACACATAGCTACCAGTCCAGATATCATCGTTCTTGCGGGGATATAAATTCGCAGATAAGTCACCTGAGCTTTTCTGAAACTCAGCTATGGGGTGATTAATAACTTAACTCCAACACTATGGACAACAGGGATGGTCTGTTACATGTGTGTGCAAATCACCAGCTGTTTCTCAGTAGCACCGCTTTTAGATCCAGTCGGGCCCGAAGTACCACTGGGTGTCCACCCATGGTTGGACTAAAATTGCTCACATCCTGATAAGTTGCAGGTGGGGTGGTTCCCTACTGAACTGTCGCTCGTTCTGGAATACTTCCGTCGACTGTGATCATGCTCTGGTACACTCCTTTTTCCATGAAGTGGGCAGCGTACCAATCGCCTCCCTCGATTGGCAACTGAGAAGAAATCTCAGTCCCCGGGCAGACAAGCGTACATGGATGTACTGCGTGCCGAACTTTTGCTCCCTTGTCCTAACGACACTGAGCTTCAATGGAATAGGATTTCGGCTGTCATGCATCATGCCGGAGCCTCCACTTGCGGCACTGGCAATTGTCACCGCACCAGTCACTGATTATTCAAGAGGTTGGTGAACCTGTTAGAGTCCAGAAGAAAACTCCCGATAGGCTCTGAGCACATTGTGAACAGACGGACTAAATTGGAGTATGCGTGCTGACATGTAAGCCTGGTCGTCTAGTAGGGCTTGGAAACAGAAGAGACAGGAGCAATAGGCAATTATCGCAAGGTCTTTCAACTGATCCGCACCACTGGTCCCAGGAAACCAGGCATCTGTGAGGCAATCAGTGACATCACGAATGCCATGAAACACAATATGGATTGCCGTACGGCGGAACAGGATCAAGATCAGTTCAGGTGAGCCACTGCTCCTGAACATCTTTCTACTCAGGTTTTGCATGGTGAGCCATGTCCGGTTACTTTAGCGGCTCCATTGAAGGTTGAGGCCGAAAACGCCATCGCAGCCCTTGCTCCTTTTCGTGATGCTACCGCGTATTCCCTCGCACCCGCATTATTTAAGGATCGTGTTGCAGGGCTTTACAAAGCACTGACATTGTTCTAACAGATCTGGAAGAAGGAGGCTGTCCTACCAACTGGAATGGATGAATTCTACTGGCAATACACAAAAAGGGCAATCGAACCGAATTGTGTTAACCGCAGGTTTATTAGCCTAATGCAGGTAGTGATAACATTATTGGCCGCAATTCTCGTTCCTCCTCCAACTGTGATGCGAGAATCCCGGATTAGAAAAGTGCAGGCACGTTTCCACTTAGGACAGGCTGTATAGACCATATATTCACCACGCGGCAGGTGCTAGAGCAGCGCCACTCGTACCGCAGGGCTACGATAGCAGTGTTCCTGGACTTCAAGTGTGCATTCGACTCAGTCGACTGATGCATTCTGTTCGAAATACTTTCGTGGAAAGGTGTTCCAATGAAATATGTTAACTTCTTACCTGTGCTTTACTCGAACACTACAGGTCGCGTCAGGGTCTACGTTGATTTATCAGTTGCCTTTCCGGCAACAACTGGCTTTGTCAGCGTTGTCTAATTTCCCTATTTTTATTCAACTTTGTCGTGGACTTTATCATGGGTTATTCCTTGCGGCGCCTCACGATCATGGCGTTGATGTGCTGCCTGGTGAAAGGCTAGTTTATCTTGATTATGCGGACAACATTGTCTTATTTTTTAACAATGCTGGGGCTGCACAAACCTCCATGAATAACCTCGCTAGAGTGATCACATTATTTGGTATGCGCTTCGCACCTTCATAATGTTACAGCATCACCAGCCACATGCTAACCTCTTGACCCATGATGTCGAGGAACTTGAGGTAATTGATCACATTACCTTCCTTGGCAGCTGTATCAGTAACGATGGCTGTATAACAAATGAGGGCAGTTCACGTATTGAAAAAGCCGGAACTGCTTATTAAAATCTGCCACATGTTTGGGGAGAGGAAGTGGTTTCCCTCCTTTTGAAAGGCCGTATTTACAAGGCCACAGTGAGAGCCGTCCTACTCTATGAGAGTGAGACTTGGCCACTTCGGTCTGAATATCTGAGACGCCTTCAAATGTTTGATCATCGCTGTTTGCGGAGCATTACTGATGTCAGATCCCATCAGCCTCTCTGCAAAGATGATGTGCGTAGGCGAGTGCTAGGCAGTGAAAACCATGCTAGTTACTTAGAATAACAAATAGCACTGAATGACTTGGGTACGTACTTTGGTCAGCGCTTACCGATAAGGGCCTTGTTTTGTTTACCGGATTTAGGGTAGCGCAAGGCCCGAGGTGGACAAAAGTTGACTTGGCATCGGGAAATGAAGTCACTGACAACCAAACTGGGTGCCGTTGGTCCGTCTCGCCTTGCGGACTGGAGTCCACGTGACTCGTCTTGTGATTGGCTCGAGACTTTACAGGACATGGATCGAAACCGACACCAGTGCCATCTAGTCGGATTGCTTGGTTAAAGTGTGTTTGGTGCTAAGTTATCTGCGAGGTAAAGGCTGATTATGATGCGCGGCAGTGAAAGTCACAAGGATGCTATCTCGCTGATCCCGCCTTATCTTTGCACGATCACCAGCTGTTTATGACGGCATGTTATTGACAAGGTCTAGACGCCTTGACCCTGAATGTTTGATTACTGCATTAAGGTTTCCGGTAAGGCCCCTTTCCTCACCCTGTTATTAATCTTCTCACCGTTGGTAGTTATGGTTGTGTACAGGATCCGTTCAAATGGCTGATGTACTGCCGTTGCTGTTGTTGTAATCGTTATATTTCATCCATCATTAATGAGCTCATCGACTGAATCATCCTGACATTCTCCAGACGGAGTTTGATAATGGGTCTTATGCTGCTGCTTTATTTGTGTTTGGTTTACCTACATTATCACTGCCAGCTTGTTTTTTCCTCAACACTTTTTTTCCTTTGAAGCTACGTTATCTATTGCTGTTAATAACGGTACATCTGATTGTGTAAATCTCCATGGTGATATCACTGACCTGATAACATAGCAAGAAATTGTTCACCCGAACACCGAGTAAGTACTATATCGTATTCCTTCCTACTGTTCTGCGAGTGGCCGTATCGGTGTCTTTCGTTATCTCTAAGTCACTTGGGCTGTGACGCTGGGATTTTTCCCTCTTACCTTGGACTTCGCTTTCTGTTTATTCCTCTTGGATTTGTCTTATCCATTATAAGTCCATAACGACTTGATCCAGTGCAGCCGGATCTGCAGCATCTATGTGCCGAACTATAGTTGTGCAACTGTACTTCACTGAGTTCCAGTCAACCGTCCTTTTGGCGACTTCTGGGTTTGGCAATTCTCTGCAATGGCACCGTTCACGTCTTTATCCGGACCCTTCCTTCGAATCATTTGGTACACAGTTTTGACCATATTTGTTCGTCCTCAGTGACATCATCATCATTACAGAACTCATTGCTTCGGGGACAAGCGTTTATTCGTCATGGCTATCTCAGCGAAAAGTGCATGTTTAGCAAATCAAACTCTAAAATATCAATCACAGGTTCAAGTCCGTAACTAACGACCTTTCTGAGTCCATGAGGTTCCTACTTTGCTTCAGTTAAACAAACTGTGAATCACTCACACGAATATTGGCTAATCGGAGTCCAGTAATCGAATCCATGACGCCCGCCGCCCATTGGCTGTCTGGCTCGTTCGGTTGTTCCATCTGCTCACTCTGATCTGATACTAACATCACAGGCTGAAGGTGGGAACGCGCTTCAACTCTTGTGGCGCAACAAAATAATTTATATGAAAAAACGGGATACGCAGCATTACAGAATACAATCGGAAAACCAAAAATGTAATATAATGCTTTGTCTAATGTTGCGTATCGTGTTTTTGATCCTAGTTGGTAGACGAGGATAAGTGAAGAGGGGGACAAACAAACTCACAACACAAACGCCATTGAGACCGGCTCTTCGCAATGTCAACAAGTGTACCCAGGCAAACGTGCTGATCGTTTTCATATCCCGACCCGGCAGTCGGAAAGCACTGACTGATGTCATATTCGAAGTGAAGGTTCTCCTTCTTCTTCTCCAAGTCACCGCTAGGCCAACCGTCTTCTTCTTCCATCCACACCCCGGTCGCGCAACCAATGCACGACGCAGAGTCGGTGTGCTGCCATGCGCAATACGGGGCTCAGACATCGGAGCCTGGCATGTGCTATAACGATGCTGACCGGTTTAGTCGCTTTTCCTGCACCAAATACATGACGCCGAACACACTTATTGCTCACGCGCTGTCCCAGTCAGGCTTGGGCTAAACTACGAAAGCGGTGACAGTCGAATATAACAAGCATTAGATATCTGTTTAGCTTATGGATCAGGTTTCACAACTGTATAGTAGATTCGAACGGACAGTTGCGTTGTGAACCCTTTTCGCAGAGCGAGAGTGATATTGGCGCTGGCGCCACCGACGGCGCATATTGACAAAAGCACCTCGGTTTGCTCCAAGATAAGAAATCGGTTACCTGTGGGCAGATCCATACATTTTCATTCGTGTCCAACGAACGCTGCTTCCACAAGTCCATAAACCTGCAACCTTCCGATCCAAATTTGATTTTTACTGGAGAACAACATTGTTTGGTTCAGCAAAGATATTTCCATAACCCTAGCGAAGACATTAGTCCATCATGCAAATTTATTTTGACTCACACTCCAAAAGTGTTGTACAACTCTAACAAACTTTATCCATCAATCATTTTCAACCTGCGGTCCACCTACATTGCAAACATTTCCATTTTGTCGCTGAAACTTACTGCACATCGTGAGGAACAGAGAATTTTCCGACCAATCTGTGATCGAGGTATTGTTGCACTGTGCTATGAACTTGTTCACGCCTTTTTGGGTGTCTCGCTTTTCCGAGAAGAAATATACTTATTTATTTATGCTTTCGTCAGTGGCGAACTTAATTAGAAAATACGATGGCAGAGAACCTTTGTTTGACACCGCTGGAGGTACTGATGTACGGTAACAGTTTTCCATAGACTCGAGCTATGCGCGGGAAGTTCTCTTATGCTTTTTGCTTACTTATCGGGCACACATTTCCGGAATTCGAATGCATTTTTGATGTCGATGAACATGACTACGGTCGGTAATAAATGTAGCGGTGTTACAGCAACTGAAATGATGCTATGATGTGTTCAAGACAGTCTCTATTTCCACTAAGGCCAACTTGATTCTTGCGAATCTGTCTTTCCTGGGTGCCAGTTGGTTGGAGGATAAGCGAGGCAAGTAACTTGGAGGCAGTTGATATCAGACAGATTCCTTTGTGGTTGCCGCATTCTGAACGTGAGCATCCCTTGAGAATCAGAGCTATAACCTAGCGGCTCTTGCTGCTCTCGCAGCTTCACTAACAAGATGTGCTACTCATCCACAAGGGCAAGTCCCCACTTAATTTAAAAATCGCTGGAGAAAGTATGTCTGTTCCTACAGCTTTATTCAGGTTTAACAGTCTTATGTTCGACTTCCGTGTGTGATGACGGATCCATGCTGGTTGCACATGGACTCGGGTGTTCATTGGCGAATTAAGAATGTTGTTACTACTGTTGGTTAAACGGTTTTTCAAAGTGTTCGACTCCACACTCCAAGCGTTTCCATAATCATCATCATCATACACGTTAGCTAGAGGTGGGGAACACCTCAGCTACTGTGCCGCAATACAGAGGAAAAAAGGAGAACAAAAATGCAACTGGTGCAAGCTGCCTAATCTATCGGTAACGGATGGGCATCGCTCCGGTAAGCTACCAGCCGGCTGCTGTGCACCAAAAAAATTACTATGCAAAATTATATAAGGCCAAATAATGAGATCGTTGTTGGAGGAGGAGGCTAAGAGGGATAGGGTGGGACAAAGAAACTCACAGCACAAACGTCACTGAGGTCGACTCCTAGCCATATCAGCAAGCGTGTCCAACCAAACTTGTTCATCGTCTTTCGGACCTCAACCAGGGAGCCGAGACGCTCCAACCGAGGCCAGTTCAGAAGTGAGGGACTTCATTCCCCTGGACCAAGTCATCGCTTGGGCACCTCTCCTCTTCTTCCACCCACATCCCCGGTGAGCAAACAACGCACGTCGCGGAAGTCGGTGGGCTGGCATGCGTAACGCGTGGCCGAGCCATCGGAGCCTGATGCGTGAAATAACGGTGCTGAGCGGTTCAGTTCCTTTTCCTGTGCCATAAACAAGGCGTCGAATACGCTCGTTGCTCACGCGGTGTTCCCACCAGATGTGAGCTAAATTACGAAGGCACCGGTGGTCGAACGTAACTAGCCTCTTCAGGTCCGCTGCTTTAAGCGGCCAGGTTTCCCAACCGTACAGTAGGGTCGAACGTACTGCTGCATTGTACACTCTACCCTCAGGGCAAGAGTGATGTCGCGCCGCTGCCATAGGTGGCGAAGGTTAGCAAAAGCGCCCCGAGCTTTTGCTATACGATTCGTGATTTCATCTTCAATCCAACGGGCGACTATACAACTTCCCAGGTAGTTGAATTTTTGAACGACTTCTAGCTGATCCTCACCAAGGGTCAGGGTAGGAGGCGGTCCAGACCAATCTTGGAGAAACGCTTTGCACTTCGAGGGTGCCCAAGCGTTTCCACAAGCTGTAGATTGGCTATCCACTCTCGCTTACAAGGCATGATCATACTAAGAGTACAAAAAGTAATCAAGGAATACACAATAGAATATGCCTTAATATTGTCACATATGTTGATACGTAAGTTTATGTATGTGCGCTTATAGCTGTGTTGCTTGGCTTTGTAAATTGTTTACTGCATCTTTGCTTGTGTTTGAACGTGTCGCCAGTGCTAAAGTTTTGTTTGGCATCCGTGTATTTGAAACGATTGTTCGGATAAGGATTGGGCGGTGACTTTACTTAGTGGCGAGTCACAACTGCCACGTCGCAGTGTGGCATTTTATAGAGGGAACGCTTGTCAGGTGAAATCCCACCACGTCCTGGAATACGGCAGCTGAATTATTTAATGGATCGGATAAACCCGAACCACCCAGCTGGCACCACGGAGAGGTTGTTCGGCTAGACAGCCAGCCAGCCAGGTCTGCTGCCTACTGTACCCCGTATCAGACGGAATAACTTCCGATGGCTACCTAGGGCAGCGGCTGTCTTCGATGCACCATGAGACTAGCAGGATTCGCGGTCTCTCTTCAGGCTAGCACGCAGTTTCACCATGAGCTCCTTGCGAGTCTCATTGTATTCGCTTCTAGTTAGAACACGGCAAGCATTCAGTAGTTCCAGAAACTTGGTGGAGACTCATTGCCCAGGTAGACCTCTTCAATCTATTTGTCACGAAACGGCAGGAGTGCAGTTGAGCTGTGATACCATTTTTATCAATGGTTGGTCTCTCAACACAATACTTCTGAGACCGCATGCACCGGAAGCGACTTTCGATGTTGCACTACTTCTACATCCGTGGATGATCTTGTCGACTTGCTTATTTGGGAAAATGTGGTTTTTAAAATTTATATGCTTTGATTTAGAAAACAAGTTTACTCTGTAGGCTACCTTCGCTGTTAACAAAGGATTTTGTTTTTCGATCGTATTTTTTCCTCTCTGTTTGTGCCGGAACACATCATCTACTGAGCTTTTTACCGTGCTTTCAACAGCCTCTACTGGGATTACGCCGTTCGCATTGCTGTGGCGGAACTGGCATACATTCACTGTCACAAATCAGGCAAGCCAACTCGTTTCTTTCTCTCTTCTGCCGTCGCCTTTGCATGTGACGACGATGAAATTACCACTTCCGTTAGCACACACCACCAAAGAGCAGCTAGAGGGCAACCATGCTGCAGTGCTCATATTTCCGTGGCAACTAGAGATGCGTTTTTTTCTTGCCTCTTCATGGACTAGAAATTCGGTTACTGCGTTTCTAATTTCGCAGCTATCTTTCATCTTATTAGTTTCGCCGATTCTACTCCAGTTACCGTTCCACGCCTCATGCAACACACTAGATAGCATCGCTACCCCCATCTCTTTGGGTCTGTTGTACATGAGTCATAATTTCAGCGCCCTTGGGATCGAAGACGAAATCACGAACCGTATAACGAAAGCTCCAAGTGCTTTTGCTAACCTTCGCCACCTATGGCAGCGGCGCGACATTACTCTCGCCCTGAAGGGTAGAGCGTACGATGCAGCGGTACGTTCGACCCTACTGTACGGTTGGGAAACCTGGCCGCTTAAAGCAGCGGACCTGAAGAGGCTGGTTATGTTCGACCATCGGTGCCTTCGCAGTTTGGCTCACATCTGGTGGGAACACCGCGTGAGTAACGAGCGTATTCGACGCATTGTTTATGGCACAGGAAAAGGATCTGAGCCGCTCAGCACCGTTATTTCCCGCACCAGGATCTGATGGCTGGGCCACGCGTTACGCATGCCAGCCCACCGACTTCCGCGACGTGCGTTGTTTGCTCACCGGGGATGTGGGTGGAAGAAGAGGAGAGGTGCCCAAGCGATGACTTGGTCCAGGGGAATGAAGTCCCTCACTTCGGAGCTAGCCTCGGTTGGAGCGTCTCGGCTCCCTGGTTGGGGTCCAAAAGACGGTGAACACGTTTGGCTGGATACACTTGCTGATATGGCAAGGAGCCGACCTCAGGGGCGTTTGTGCTGTGAGTTTCTTTGTCCCACCCCATCCCTTTTAGCCTTCCCCTCCATCTACGATCACATTTCGCAGGGTAAAACATAATTTTTTTTCTTTTTGTCTAGGAGCTGACTGGTAGCTTACCGGAACGATGCCAATCCGTTGCTGGTAGCTCAGCTAGCATGCAACTGTTGTATCTATTTTTCCTTTGTGTATTGTATTATATGTATATAGATGTATTTCCTTCATGTATTGCGGCACAATAGCGGAGGTGTTTTCCCACCTCTAGCTGATATGTATAATGATGATGATGATGAGTCATAATTTCCCCATACTAACGCATCAAAGCGATAATCTGTCAACAACAAACTCCTAATCCATTGACCAAGAATCCTCTGCTCCACACATACCTTGTGACCTACTACGCAAAGCGAATTTCGTAGAGCAGTTCGTAGGTTGAAGGAGAATAACAGTCCGTCATTATCATTATCATCATCATCATCATCATCATCATCATCATCATCATCTTCATCATCATCATCATCATCCATACAAGTTAGTTGAGGGTGAGAAACGCACTACACGTTATGTGCCACAATACAAGCTAAGCTACTGAACATATACACTACAGAGAATTCAAAAAGCAAGTACTATAATATTAAACAATATATTACACATTTCGCATTTGATGGTGATTGGAGGGGTAATCTAAAGGAGAGGGGTGGACAAAGAAACTCACAACACAAACGCCATTGCGGCCGCATCTTTGCCATATCAGCAAGTCTGGCTAATCAAAAGTGTTCATCGTCCTTGGGACCCCAGCCAGGCAGTCAAGATGCACCAGCCGACGCCTATTCGTCCTGCTGTCTAGGTCTGGAAACCCTGGCAGCTTCCCAGCAGTCATGCAAGCTTGACATTTTATTCAAACGTAATCTTCATCCTGCGTCGACCGTCGCGCAGATTATCAAGCGTAGCCTTATTTGCTGCATACAGCAGGGCGGATAAGCGAAAACGTGCTACTTCTTTCTTTTCCACCCATTTCTCTTGCTCCCATCCCGCTCCATTACTAAACTTCCTCCTATAATTCCCAGCTTAATTGACAGCAACCGAAGTACCACCGGAGTAGAACCATGTGCAGCCAACTTCTCGCGACACGCACCGGACGCCTATCGGCAAATGTCCCTTATAAGGCCACGCTATCCCGTATACATGGCGACATTCAACATTCACACTCTAAGACAAACAGGTCAACAGGCTGCACTCGCACGCACCTTGGACACACTGGGTATTGATGTGTGTTGCGTGTCCGAAACTAGGATCATTGAATCTAATGGGGTTGTTGAAGTAACTGCACCCGGCTTGTCCTCTGGTTATTGATTGCACGCATCCGGAGACGCCGATGCAACATCCACGGGTCAAGCTGGTGTACGTATCATAGTAAGCACCAAAGCTGAGCCATCGTTGATTGATTGGATTCCGGTGAACAGCCGTTTATGTGCAACCCGTTTGATGACATCAACTAAGGTTGATTCACGAAGTGATACAAAACGCTGTTTGTTTGTGATATCCGCTTAAGCTCCCACCGACTGCAGTTCTAACGCTGTCAAGGACACATTCTATCACGAACTGAATGCGCTCCCACGCAGTGCTACTAGTTCAGATAGTATAGTACTTGCAGGGGATACGAACGCACAAGTATGGCGTCTGAGCGCTTCAGTAGCTCAGGTGGGTGGTAATTATGGGCTTAACTCCGAACGGACTGACAACGGTGAGCGTCTGCTGCAACTGTGTGCGCAGCATCAGTTGCTTTTAGTAGTACTACTTTTACACACAGTGGACGCCTAAGGGCCACTTGACGTCCTCCTGTAGCTGGCCAGCGATAGACCCAAATTGGCCACACAGCCATAAGTTACAAGTGGTGTCGTTCCATCATGGGATGCCGCTCGTACTGGAATACCTGCGTCGCCTCTAATCATGCCTTAGCTCGCTGTCATTTCTCCATGAACTTTACCGGGAGGCGCACCAAGCTCTCCTCCGATTGGCAACTGCGAAATTGTCCCAGCCCTCGGCCAGGCAAGCCTATCAAGACGCACTGCATACTGAACTTCCGATGTCTTGTTCTAATGACACTGAGCTCCAGTGGAATAGGATCTCAGCCGTCATGCAAGACGCAGGAACATCTGCTTGTGGCACCACCAAAGTAAATGGATGCCCGAGAATTCGGTGAACCTGTTGGAATCTAGAAGAAAACTCCCAGTTGGCTTTAAGCACGATGTGACCAGACGGACTGTTAGGCGCGAACTAAAGCGGAGTCTACGTGCTGACAAGGAAGCCTGGTTGATCAGTAGGGCACAAGATATGGAGGTGGCAAGAGCAGTAGGCAATTAACTCAAGCTCTTCTAGCTGATCCGCACCACTGGTCCCAAGAAACCAGGCGTCAGTGAGACAATCAGAGACAGCGCGGGTGCACTTATACACAACAAGGAGTGCCGTATGGCTCGTTGGGCGGAACACTTTCAAGATCAGTCCAGCTGGCCTCCTGCTCTCGGACCTCTCCCTACTCAGGTGATGCATGACGAGCCATGGACGGTTAGTTTAGAGCATCCGTCGGAGGCCCACATCCGAAACACGAGCACAGCGCTCAATCATTTTTTGCTGCTGGCGGGGATTCCCTCCCACATGCAATATTTGAGGATGGAGGTGAGGTCCTCTGCGAAACACTGACCTCCATATTCGAAGGTATTTGAAAGGAAAAGAGTGTTCCGGCTGATTGAAACGTGTCGATTATAGTCACAGTCTACGCGAAGAGCAGTTGCACAGATCGTTCTAACCACAGGCGTATTAGCCTACCACCAGTTGTGACGAAATTACTGGCCTCGATTCTGGTTCATCGCCTCACTGTGGAACGGGAATCTCGGATTAGGGAAGAGCAGACAGATAGGCGCTCAGCGCGTATCTGTATGAACCATATATTGGTTTTGTGGTAGTTGCTAGAGCAGCGCCAATCATATCGCAGACCGACCATAGCTGTGTTTCTTGATTTCAGGAATGCGTTCTATTCAGTCGATCGATGCATTCTGCTTGGAAAACTTGTGCTCCGATGAAATGTGTGAACATCCTACGTGCTCTATACTCGAACACTACAAGCCGCCTCAGGATCTACGGTGGCCTGGCGGATTACTTTCCTACCACAATTGGCTTTCGTCAGGGTTGTCGGATTTCCCCATTTTTGTTCAATTTCGTCGTGGATTCTATCATGGAATGTTCCCTTGCGGAATCTCACGATGTAAGCGTTGAAGTGCTGCCCGGTGAAAGACTAGCTGATCTTGATTATGCGCACGATATCGTCTTGCTTATCAACGATGTTGGGGCGGCCCAATCAACCCTGAATAGTCTGTCCAGATTGGTCCCATTATTTGGTATGCGCTTCGCACATTCAGAGTGCAAACTGTTGCTGCAGAAACACCAGCCACTGTATAATTCCTGGATCCTTGTTGACGAGGAATTCGAGTTGGTTGATCAATTCACTTATTTGGGCAGCTGCATCAACAACGATGGGCGCATACATATTGACGTCAGCTCACGCATTGCAAAGGCCACAACTGCCTCCTTGAACCTGCGGCAACTTTGGCGACAGTAGGGATTTTCCCTCCGTATGAAAGGCCATGCGTACGAGGCAACAGTGAATGCGGTTCTGCTCTATGGTAGAGAGATTTAGCCCATCAGTCTGAAGATCTGAGGCGTCTTCAAGTCTTTGATCCTCGTTGTCTGCGAAGCATTGCTGGTGTCGGATGGCACCAGCATGTCGGCAACGATGATGTGCGTAGGCCAGTACTAGGTAGTGATCATCAAGTTGGCTCCCTAGAAGAACAGAAAGCACTGAATAAGTTGCGTTATCTCGGGAATGTGTCACGTATGCCTGGTTACCGTTTACCTAGTAGGGCCTTGTTTATTCTGCCAGGTGTAGGGTGGCGCAAAGCTCGAGGTGGACAGAAGTTGACCTGACAGCGCGAAATGAAGTTATAGGCGACCAAACGGGGTACCGTTGGTCCGCCTCATCTTCCGGGCTGGAGTCCACGTGACTTGCCTTGTGCTTGGCTCGAGAGTTTACAGGACATGGCTCGCAACCGACACCAGTGGCGCGCCTGCTGCTGTCTCCTAATTGGATTGCATGTTTAAAGTGTGTTTGGTGCTGAGTTATCTGCGAGGTAAAGGCTGATTATGATGCGAGACAGTGAAATCGGCAAGGAAGCTGTCTCGCCGATGCCGCCTTATCTTTGTACGATAGCCAGCTATTTGCAACGGCATGTTGTCTACACAAGGGGTAGGCGCCTTGACGCTGAATGTTTGCTTAGGACATTAAGGTTTGCAGTTGCTTTCCTTTTCTCTCCCTCTTATTATTCTTTATTGCAAAGGTCATTATATTGGTATCACTTCAAATAGCTGATGTACTTCTGCTTCTGTTGTGGTTTTTGTTGTTGCTGCGGTTGCTGTTGTTTTTGTTGTTCTTGTGGTAGTAGTAGTAGTAGTTGTTGTTGTTTTTCTGTGCCGCATATAAGGCGCCAAACACACTCGTTGCTCACGCGGTGTTCCCACCAGAGTTGATTCAATCTGCAAAGGCATTGATGATCGAACGTAACTAGACTCTTCATGACCGCCGATCTTAGGGGTCAGGTTTCACAACCGTACTGTAGGATCAAAAGTACCGCTACATTGTGCACTCTAACCTTCAGGGGGATTGTGATGTCGCGCTGCCGCCCTACGTGGCAAAGGCTAGAAAAAGCACCCCAAGTTTCGATATACGGTTTGTGATCTCGTCTTCGATCACAAGTGCACTGATACAACTTCCCAGGTAATTGAATTTCTGAACAACTTCTAGCTGATCCCCAACAAGGGTCAGCGCAGGAAGCCATCCCTGCCAATCTTGGAGGAAAGCTTTGCACTTCGATGGTGCGAAGCAAAGCCCGAAGCGGCTGACAACCAGTGCTAATCTGTCCAGCGCGGCTTGGCACGTTTGTGAGCTGTCACAGATGAGGGCAATGTCGTCCGCATTACCCAAGTCAAGAAGTCGTTCTCTTGGGAGTAGCTCCACAACTTCAAAGTCATGTCCCGTAAAGGCAATTCCATGACTTCATCAATAGTGAAGCGGGCATCCTTGTCTCACACTTGTGGAGAAATTAAAGGGTGGCGACAGCTTGCCGTAAACTTTCACCCTGCCTGAGCTACGCGCATATAATGCTTGGATAATATTCACATATATAACGGGGACACCTTTCCCGAGTAGACAATTCCAACGCGCACATTGACCAACCGAATCGAAGGCACCATTGATGTCGAGGAACACGACTATGGTGGGCCACCAATGAACGTGACGCTTCTCCAACCATTGATGCAAGGTGAAGATGTGGTCGATGCAACCACGAAACCGACGAAACCCGGCTTGCTTTTCACGGATCTGCTTTTCAGGAGCGCCAGCCATTCTGTGAAGGATTATGGATGCGAGCAATTTGGAGGCGATGGAGATCAGACTGCTTCCTCTATGGTTGCCGCATTCCGACCGCGAGCCTCCTTTGAGGAAGGAAAAAATAACGGAGCGGCCCCAGTCTATTGGGACAGTTTCCTGCTCCCACACTTTCACCAGTAATTCATGTAACGCATCAACAAGAGCAAAGCCCACACATTTGAAGAGGGCTGGATGAAGATCATCTGGTCCCGCTGCTTTGTTCAACTTCAACAGTCCGATCTCACGTTCGACTTCTGAGCGAGTGGGTGGATCCAAAAGGACAGACCATGGAGCAGGGCGATCCCTGGCTAGCGAGGAAAGGAACAATTCTATCCGATTAAATTGCTCTTCAAAATGCTCAGCCCAACGCTCCAAACCTTTTGGCAAATTGTGGATAGGCTGTCCACTCTCGCCACGTATATTTTCACTAACACCAGGTCTCCTGCTGCCGTTTCCCGTATCAAAGGGAATAACTTTCGATAATTACCAACGGCATCGCCCATTTTCATCTCTGACGCAAGATGAGACCACCAAGTTTCGCGGTCGCTCTTCATGCTGGCACGAAATCTTGCCCGGAGATCTTTGCGAGTTTCAATGTGTTCGCTTCCAGCCGGGATTTGGCGGCGAGCATCGATCAATTCCAGAGACCGATAAGAAACCCAATGTCCATGTTGGTGATTAGACATATCATATGAGGCTTCGCCTACTGCTAGTAAGGTCTGGTGAACATGCGATCCGTGACCATCAATTGTCTCCAGTGAGAGCTTACTCAACTGGCAAGTCAGCGTACTTCGATATACATTCGGAACAGCTGGCTTTTCAGTTTGCTGGTGTCAATGCGCTCACAGCGTCTTCGTGGGTGTCCGCCAAAATGCATCCGCATGTCAGCACATAAAAGTGCATCATCGGTGTCCGCACATGTGCTCCAAATCGAGCGACAGTTCTGGATGCAGTCTCTCGAGCGGTAACTGATAGCAATATGCTCGATTTGCGTCCAGTGTTAGTTCGAAGTTGGTGGGCGCCAAGTCACCCACCGGCGGGTGCTGTGTCGGAAGTTAGTACTCTCAAGAAATAAGCGGGCATCTTCACACAAATAAAGTAACCGCTCACTGTTAGCATTACGATAACCTACACTGTGCTGACCGCCCAGATACATTTCATCGGTGGACAATTTGCCGACTTGTGCGTTCAGATGCCCAGCAAGCACTACAGTGTCCGTGCTTCTTCTGTGGCGACGGAGCCTGGTCTGTTGTTCGTAGAAGTCGTTCTTTACCAAATCATCGCTACAGTTTGTGGGCGCATAGGTAGCGATAATAAATAGAGACCTATTAGTCCCGCGCGACTTCGAGGCTTTGAACGAGCCAGTCAATGGGACCGCGCATATCCGGCTGCTGATTGGAATCCAATCAACCAGAGCAGCTTCAGCACGGTGACTCATGGCAATGTCAACACCCGGTTGGCCGGTGCTCGTAGCTGCATCGTCACCGGATAGGCGCAATGAGCAAGTGCTGCTAGTGTCACCTGAAGGGGATCACAGAGTGAGCACAGAGCTCTAATCTTGTAAGCGGGTCTCCGATAAGTAGCAGATATCGATCGAGAGGGCCTCCAATGTTCGGGCAAGTTTGCATGTTGACCGATCTGTAGTAAAGTGAGTACATTGAGGCATGCCAATCAGAAGGAGGATCGAGGGCTCCAAATGGAAGCCGCTGAACTCTACTGGACCGCTTGGTTTGACATGGGCTTGTCGACAGGAGAGGAGTGACGCTCCGCGTTCATATGCGAGTTGAAATTAGAAGATAAAAGCCTAGTAAAGCATGTTGGGGGAGGGCCAAGAATCGGGGGCTGAAAACAGGGGGATATAAGTAAAGTTGGAACGGGACGGTAAGAGTGAAAAAGCGTAAGAGGGGAATAAGAAGACGGGAAGGCTTGAGCGGTAGCATCCAAACCCCTATCCGCCCTACTCGTTGTTACAGATAGGGCTCCGTGGATTATCCTGTGTGACGGCCAGAGCATCAAGAATTTGTTTGACGAATGATTCATAGTATTGAGTAGGCAGGATACTTTCACAGGTTGCCCAGGCCTAGACAGGAGAACGATTAGGGTTCTCAACCTTACCGCAAGGCAGCAGGTTTGGTGTTGGGCTACAAAGATTCCGTTTTGAAGAATAAGGTGCCACCCTCATTCCAACCCCAAACCTGGAGGACGAGGAGGCTGAGTTTGTCTGGCCTATAAGCATTGACCAATCTGGTATGAGTGACTCTGAAGATGCAAAACCACCACCCAGCATAGCTCAATGGATCGCTGAGGCACACAAACCATCGCACCACGGTAAGGTCCAGCCTCATTGCGCTGGGGCATGTATCGCTAATATCCATGAAAGAATCGCCACGAAAGGGTGTTTACCCCTCAGGATTTCGATTCCTAACTAACACCATTTGATTTTTTGTTACTGGAGGTACCGCCTGCTTTTTCCCGGAAGACACGAAAGCAACGGTAGCGTCCTATAATCTTTTGCAACTTTGAGCCTGACGGATGGCTAACGGCAGCTCCGGTGCCTTTCCGCTTCTGGCTAACTGGCGAAGTGGAAGGTGTCTTAACGTCTGGTAAATTGGGATCCAATAAATATTTAGATACCACTCTTTAGGTTTCAGCCACAATGGCCAACATCAACTGATTAGAGGAAACAGTGCATAAGTGAGATTTTTGCACCTAACATCTAAGAATCAACTCGCTGCATGACCCGTGATCTTCCTGTTATTTGTCGTGATATAGGACGGTTGCTGCTGAGATGTAGCAGGACAGCTTCCTTGTGTTCGTAGACTCACAATGCAACATCACTAAAGACTGAGCCAAATGAATTACCATCTGCAGGTGCATCAGTGTCATCCGCTAAAATCGGGACATTTCGACCGATGGTCTTTTGTACAGGCCGTTATCAGGATTCACGTGTGTGGTGGAAACGATCAGACCACCAACACTACGGAAAGCAAGCACGTTTAGTAGGGGGTGTTGATAACTTCCTGAATTTGATCCCTTCCAAACAAAAAGGAAAACGGTTTAGGGGCATATAAGACTTTACAAGCAAGCTGAGAATATAAGTCCAGCGGCACCCCCGTCTGTTGCATCAATGAGCGCCTGAAGGAAACCCGACGCGTTCTCTCCAAACTGAACGCGTCCAATCGGCACACCTTGTAGGAGTGCAAGCGTCCATGGGACTGCGCGTAGGTGTGTCACACTTGTCTATCTGCCCCTTTTGTCGGGGCGCTTGTGAAATGGAGACTCGACTGCAAACTGCATCATCTGACGGCCACTGGCGCTGAGACTCAGCCGAACTCATTATCCAAAACATACGTTAATCTGACTCCGATACGACTGCGGACTGAAAGGCAAACCACTAACGGATGTCATTGTGAGTGCAACGAGCGCTGACCTCACCAGTGTAGGGCAAGGCTGGTCATAAAGTGCGCACACACACAAGCACACACAGAGCAGTCAGGTTATGACTAGACGGTGATGAAATTCTTGCCATTTGTTTATCGGAAAC
The DNA here is from genome assembly GCA_944474145.2 of Dicrocoelium dendriticum. Classification (NCBI taxonomy): domain Eukaryota; kingdom Metazoa; phylum Platyhelminthes; class Trematoda; order Plagiorchiida; family Dicrocoeliidae; genus Dicrocoelium; species Dicrocoelium dendriticum. The sequence goes on from OX104064.1 coordinate 141,636,755, forward strand.
TGGCAGGGCGATGGATCACGAGCTTATGCCGCCGTCATCAAGTTATCCGTAATCCGAATCATGTTATATGCCTGTTAATCAGCGAGTGCTTACTTTTTGTTTGTATGGTGAGTGCGAACGGGAAAATTTAAAAAAATACTGGGCGCAAAAGAAACCGAGACCATAGGTGAACAATTTTTTCTATGATTCTCTTCAGATCAATACAATCACATTTAAGGGTAAAATAAGGAACTGAAATGGACTCATTTGCTCAAAGTACATAGTTACTTAACGGTTCAGTGTGGGAGGCTAAAATTTGACCTTTGACCTAACAGGTCTATGCATGGTACCGCGTTTGGTCTGTGGTAATCGACCTCAGCATCGCTGTTTCTAGCTGACCAAGGAAGCTGTACGGCATGGAGCAACTTCTTTTGTGAGCATAATGAAGGTTGAAACAACCGAATGCTAATCGATTCAGCTGTCGCGAGCGCACGGAGGCGCAAGCCTCTTGATTGATGCTGGGGGATCCTGTAAATTATCCTGAAGGCATGCTTTAGATCAACTTGGTGCCCCGTGTCGTTAATTTGGTCCAAAAAGGCGCTGCTAATGGCCCCAGTTCCTCGTTGACGCAACCAGCGAGGGCAGTGCTTCTTCACGCGTTTGGACAAGCGCCGTGCAGTTCGACCAATATAATTAGCGTCACAAGCGCACTTGAACCGACAAATTACCATATATGAAGTCAGCAATGGCAGTATATCCTTATTACATGAACAAACGATTGGTTCAGTAGAAAATGTACACTTTAACCTGGCTGGTGGGAATGTCGACTTGACTGCCGCTGAAAGACTTTTGGTTAGGAGCTCGGCAGCGGCATCCCCTTTAAAGGGTATTCTTAAAAATAACTCCTTCACTGCGGTTAAAAAGCGTACCAGTTGGGGCTTTCTTCTAAATTCTTTGCAACAAATCTATCAGGGTAGCCATTCTCGCGCAGCGTATTCTTTATGAAGGCTAATTCCTCATCCAGGGTGTCCTGTGAGCAAATTCTACGTGCTCTTGTGGCAAGGCAGTGGATTAAATTTCGCTTATATCTCAGCGGTAGGAAACTATGAAAATTCGTGTACTGACCAATCCACGGATCCTTTCTGTAGACTTTCCGCTGGGTGGAGCCGTTTAGCCTCCTAGTTAATATGACATCTAGATACGGAAGCCGATTGCAAGTTTCTGCCTCTTAGGTAAATTGTAATGCAGCGTGAGCCCGGTTAAACCGATCGAAAACCTCATCCAGGTATATACATTTATCTGCCACTATAAATATATCATTTACTAAACGACGGTATTAATCGAAATATGTTATCTCCGCTTGCAATTTTGTTCGCTCCAATTTGGCCATGAATATATCTGCGAACAATGGACCGAGAGGCGATCCCATTGCTACATCATCCTTTTGCCTGTAAAAGTTACAATTAAATAGATATAAACTTTTTATTCTCGACAAGGCGAGGCACACCTTTACAGGCATGATCATGCTTAGCTAACATAGTGTGATCAAAAATGTACAAAAAGTACATGTTTGGAGTAACAGTGCATGTAAGTTTATGAGTGTATATATGTATGTAATTTTGTATGAATGTAGCTTGTGTCTTTGAATATGACGGAGCATTTTTGACTGTTTGTTATCCTCAGGAATGTGAGCATAAGCGATTGATGTCTGTGGGTTGGATAGCACTTTCCGGATATCCACGGGCCAGTGACTTTATTTTGTGGCGAGCCACAACCGCCACGTCGCAGTGTTGTTAAACAGACATATGTGGCTTTTTATAGGGAGAACGCTTGCCAGACGAAAACCCGCCACTTCCTGGAACACTGCCGCCGAACTATTTGCTGGAACGGGTTAAACCCGAACCACCCAGCTGGCACCACGAGGAGGTTGTTCGGCTAGCCAGCCACATTGTACATTTCCATGTGCACCGCAGCAGTAAGTGTTTCAGCTCAAGTGCAAGTATACAAAACTTAATTTCCAACTTACTTATCTGCTCGCAAATGTACTCGTTGGTTTCGATCAGCGGGACGTCAGTGATAAACAAGACGACATCAAAGGAGAGCATCACTTTCTTATTAATTTTGACCTAACTGATGCTCTCGACGAACTGAAAACATTCACGCAGGCTGTAACTCACAAGCTGTTGTCTTACCGGCTCAATAATTCCTACAAGCCACTGAGCAACTGGATGGTAGAAGGAGTTAACTATTGACAGAATAGGACGAAGCGGGATATGGGCATTATGGATTTTGGCAAGCCCTAAAGACTCTGAACATTTGTGCCGCAAGGTCTAAGACTGTCATACAAGGCATCGGTTATGTACCCTTTGGCCCGAAGCTGATGGAGGCTTTTAATGATCTGTCTATCAATCTGAATCGATTAGCATTCGGTTGTTTCAACCTTCATTATGCTCACAAAAGAAGTTGCTCCATGCCGTACAGCTTCCCTGGTCAGCTAGAACCAACGATGCTGAGGTCGATTACCACAGACCAAACGCGGTACCATGCATAGACCTGTTAGGTCAAAGGTCAAATTTTAGCCTCCCACACTGAACCGTTAAGTAACTATGTACTTTGAGCAAATGCGTCCATTTCAGTTCCTTATTTTACCCTTAAATATGATGGTAATGTTATGAAGAGAATCATGGAAAAAATTGTTCACTTATGGTCTCGTGTTCTTTTGACTCTAAATGGGAATTTTTTCAAGTTGCTAAAACTGGGAACTTTTGTGACGCCAGAAAGACAGGGTTGCCACGGATGACTTTTCTGTTGTGTAGTTATTCATGAGGTATCCAGAAGCTGCCATCTGAGAATTGGTTAACTCGCCCGGCATTGCGACACCACCAGATATGCTGTCCATAGGAAATTCCGGAAGTATAACGCCCGTCAAGTGCAGGTTTTAAACCCATGTGATTCGGAGAAGCGGCTTGATATTTCTGCAGATTTTTGAATGTCATGGACATTCATTCAAATCCTTTTACCGACGAGGCGGTTTTCCGTTTGCACCGTGCGGAGAAGTAACAAGTTTGGGCAACTTGTAATCCACACCGATGCAGCGCTTCACATATACAACATGGCGTAATGTTCATGGTTTGGGCTGCGTTAACTGGCCAAAGAATTGTGGGACCTTTCTTTTCGTGTAATGCGATCGGTAGGTCATTGTTTCGCAGTACGCCTGCATTAGGCTTTTTAGCATCCTCGTACAAGGAATTACTGCAAAATTGCGTCATTCCGGAACTAGAAGCGGTTTCCGGCCTTGTTCATTTGTGTATGTTCGTCGCATTGTCTATAGGTGCGGCTCCTTACCACAAGTGTCAGTACCTTAGTACACGCAACAACCTCGCTGACAAATTCACAAGCTGCCATAGTCAGGTTGTTGCTTCAGAATGATGGCCCCCAATTCATAGTGCAGATAATTTCCTTAAATACATTCCAGTTAATTCCGTGAATGTTATGAGTGGCTTACAACTTTGTACTGGAGTGGCTTAATTCGTTCAACGTTCACGAAACAAAAAGCTTTGTTGTGGTCGCCGCCTGGTAGTTGACTATCCTTGAGTGCACAAGTGGAATAGATCCGGAACTGGAAGGCGCTGGCTTGTTAATTACCGTTTAGTTGCAATAACATGGCGCACCTGCACACTATGCACAAACGCTACGTGATTTTCTCAACCAGACTTTTGCTTGCCGTTGAATCAGGCGCGGTGGGCCTACAGAGTGAACTGCCCGGTCACCAGATTTGAACCCATTGGATTTCTCCATCTGGGGTTAGTTGAATGGGTGAGCTTACAAAGCAAAGCCAAACTCACTTGAGAAATTGAAACAGAGTATTTTGCACAAACGTCGCTGGATCACAGTTAGTACTTTGGAGAAAGTGCTACAAAACACCATCAGGCGAATGCTGCACTGTACGCAAAACGCCGGTGGGCATTTCGAATATCAACTTTGCTAACAAATCTAAACGTTACATTATTAAGCTGTAAGTATATGTATCACGCAATGGTTCATCGACTAAATTCGTACACTGGCTAGTGCTCTCTTTTTATTATGAACGTCAGTTGACGATTTCCCCTAGCGTTTTGGCTACGCTTGTCGTGTTATAAATAGCTCGGGACGTCCGTTCTCCCTTAGGTCGCCCCCAACTTGAAATCTGATCCCTAGGGTTCAGTTTCGCTATACCACCAAGTCCATGTCATATAATAGCAGTCACCTCAGTTCATACATTTGAATGGAAATCTGTCCAGTTGAACACATACCAATGAGGAGGCAAGAGGTTGCTTTACAACTACGAGGGTAGACCTTGCCAAACAAGATCATTGCAAGTCCTTAAGGCAACAGCTATGCAATGAATAGGTTGCCATACTGAGGCAAGATATGGGCTCAGGTGTCGTCATAACGGAAAAACAGGGCTGCGTCCTGCAAATGTAAAAATTTCTAGCAGACTTTAGCCAATTCATTTGTACTGTGACAGACAGCGATAAAAGCGAACAGGTTATGAAATCAAAACTTCGTGAAATAATGACCTTAACGAAGGCGTTTACTCGCAAGAAATTGTTCCAGTTGAGCTTCACGTGTCAGCATACATGACTGCGAGCACGCAGTATTTGGCATAACATTATGAGGTCTCCCCTTAGTGTCCACTGAGCAATCCGAGGCTCTGAAGTCGCTCGGATACGGAATGTGCTACAAGCTCCCGGAAATCTTCCTTGTCCGGCGTCTTTCGCGCGCACCGAGGTCGCGTTTTAACTAGGTTGCCAAGCCACGACAGCATATTCGACTTGGGACGTACGTAAAGGTTTAGCACCCGGGAGAAGATGGATGAATCTAAAATATCTAGTACCCTTGGCAACGGGATAACGTACTTGTTGCCACTTGTTACATCAGACTCGGACTGTATGGAACAACAGCGAATGTTAAAAACGAGATGATAGGTATCGTATTCTGGGAATATCTAATCGGTTTGGCATAACATGGATTTCTACAGATCTTCTTAGTTGCGACTTTCCATTTAAACGTTCTTAAACACACAACAATGACTGCTGATGCGGAAAAGTCCGTTGTAAGTATATATCACGATATGTGTAAAACATTTCACCAAGTTCCAAACGTTAGATTACGAAAATTATTGCAATTTGTTGACATCTTGCAATCGATTGTATCTACGGACCTCCCCGAGCAACCCACCAAGAAAACTAGCAACTAATGGATGTTATCAACAATTTCTAGCACTTCCTAGAAGTCAAAAGTTAAGCGCGAAGATTTCAGTGCGCCAAAAGTTAACTGGTTATTGCTTGGACCTAGGTCTAAACGGGACTAGAATAAATGGTGTATTCTATCCACTTCAGTGGTTGCATCAACTGACATTACTCTAGATTTAGCATTCACCGTTAGGATCTATTCAACTTGTGCACTCAAGGACAGTCAACTACCAGGCGGCGACCACAACAAAGCTTTTTGTTTCGTGAACGTTGAACGAATTAAGCCACTCCAGTACAAAGTTGTAAGCCACTCATAACATTCACGGAATTAACTGGAATGTATTTAAGGAAATTATCTGCACTATGAATTGGGGGCCATCATTCTGAAGCAACAACCTGACTATGGCAGCTTGTGAATTTGTCAGCGAGGTTGTTGCGTGTACTAAGGTACTGACACCTGTGGTAAGGAGCCGCACCTATAGACAATGCGACGAACATACACAAATGAACAAGGCCGGAAACCGCTTCTAGTTCCGGAATGACGCAATTTTGCAGTAATTCCTTGTACGAGGATGCTAAAAAGCCTAATGCAGGCGTACTGCGAAACAATGACCTACCGATCGCATTACACGAAAAGAAAGGTCCCACAATTCTTTGGCCAGTTAACGCAGCCCAAACCATGAACATTACGCCATGTTGTATATGTGAAGCGCTGCATCGGTGTGGATTACAAGTTGCCCAAACTTGTTACTTCTCCGCACGGTGCAAACGGAAAACCGCCTCGTCGGTAAAAGGATTTGAATGAATGTCCATGACATTCAAAAATCTGCAGAAATATCAAGCCGCTTCTCCGAATCACATGGGTTTAAAACCTGCACTTGACGGGCGTTATACTTCCGGAATTTCCTATGGACAGCATATCTGGTGGTGTCGCAATGCCGGGCGAGTTAACCAATTCTCAGATGGCAGCTTCTGGATACCTCATGAATAACCACACAACAGAAAAGTCATCCGTGGCAACCCTGTCTTTCTGGCGTCACAAACGTTCCCAGTTTTGTCAAATTTTCACACCCGCACTCACCATACGAAGGAAAAATAAGCACTCTCTGATTAACAGGCATATAACACGATTCGGATTACGGATAACTTGATGACGGCGGCAGAGTCCGGTGAGATAATTATCGATCCTTGCTCATGGTAGTCCGGAAGCTCAGGCCAATGTTGATCGCGATGCTCAAGTACGTGATTGATAGAATCGTCGCTACATTCTTTATCACTTGGCTAGCCTCATCATCAAACTGCTGAGAATGTGGTTCCAAATCAATGGAGGTTGCGTATTACTCTACATAAATATTTAGAACTTACATGGAACGTGGCACATTCGGCGTGGAAAGCCACCCTCAGCACTATGCATAACAGCGTTCAACCCTAGACCTCATTTGATCGAGGCAGCATAATGAGCGAATCTAATAATTATTACCTCCGCTAAGCGGAACTGTGGGGAAAATATAGATGTTAAAGAGGCTTCGATTCACCGGATGTTTTGCGGAAACGAAAGTTCATCCAGTGAGCTATCTTCCAGCAAAGGTGAAGAGGCTCAATCCACTGTGTTAGTAGCCAACCGTAAACAAATGATTATTTGCCGATCTTTTGCACAGCAATGTACAGGGATTATTCAGTAAGTTATCTGGGCTTCAATCTTGCAAGGTCTCGACCTCTCTCGACCTGATTAGAATAAGTGACAGTTGGCTTAATAACGAAATTATTGATGCCCTGCTCGCTCTGCCAGAAATGTCCGCCCTAAGTAAGAAATAACGTAGTGGGGGAAGGTGGTGTAATTTGGTTGTTGTTGGCGTATTTTGGGATGCCTATAACTGAGTGGGGTGACATATGCTTAGTTACCATTGTATACCGTCCTCGATGTCCACTATAGAAATGTAAGCTTCGTATAGGTTCTGGTCTAAAAACCGCTTTGGCTCAGCCTAATAATCACGTCATCCTTGTAAGCTACTTCAACTTGTACGCACTAGAGGTGCTTGGCTTTCTTTATAAACAGGTTATGGCCAAACCGCAGAAACCAATTGTTAGCCTACCACTTTGTAATCGCGCCACTTCCCCTACGAGATTACGAACAGGGAACACACCGTGCATTCTGGACCTCGTATTTAATAATGAGAAAATTATATCTGACACATTAAAAGCGGGTAGCTCCTTACAGTCCAACGATAGTGCAAAACTGCTTTCACTCTACGTTCACTACGCAAAACGCTTCATCGGATACATCACCGAGATCCATATTGCAACAGGTACAATCATCCTATTTGATTAGTCGTTTCTAGCTAACGAACCACTATGTGTAAATTGGTGGGTTTTTGCCAATCCATTTAGCATGTTTCTAACAAATTTACCAACGACTGCGCTCTTTCGCTCACAAAAGGAACAGTCCATCCCCAAGAGTCGAGCGCGAAACTAATAGTTTGAGATCTTCACCTTGGGAAACACACAAAGTCAAACGGAAAGCAAAAGACTAAAATGTCTACCTAACCGAGCAAAACCTTACATCTGACTGGTCGTCGGGGACAAGTTGAGACAATAATAGGATTTAGCGAAGAAATTCTACTCTAACCATGAACTACTTCAGAGACGTCAACAAACACCGTAAACACGAAACGAGGTATCACGTCTCAAAACACTATCTACTATGAACAAGCGCAATCTTCTCAAGAATCGGCAAACGTTGTTGGATATCAGATCGCGTGTACTACCCAGAACGCACCTCCATCTCGTGGTATTCTCACAAATATCATGCCACCACTAGGACCTAGCCATAAACTTCACAGACGAAGGTGTTACTTTTACTGATGTAAATATTTTGGTACAGTATATCTAGTTCAGAAAACAAAAGCCCTTACAAATCGCAGATAGATGCCACTAATATGGCTGAATCACTGCTCGGTTTCTTTAGTGCTATCTGGAAGAAATGCAGGTTCTAACTCTGAGGAAGCGTGGAATGACCACTCCGTTTACAAAGGGGTTAATCATATTGTGAGGGGACGGGTGCACGGTCCTTGTGGCCCTGATAGGCTCGAAAAGTGGTTCCATGCACTCAGTGTGGAGCGGACTACGGTCCAGCCACCGCCTTGTGTGCGCTTGATTCCCCAAATACAGCGTGCTTGTGTTTGCCTGTGAAGGAATGTGGGCCGGTTCCATTGATGAAACTCGGCTCCCATCCACATGCCTCCGGGGCTTATTCCTTCGTGTATACACTGGATATGGGGTGTGTGGATGGAACTGTGGGTGGTGCAGCGCAAGCCACCCATGGTCCCTCTGTAGACGCAGGATTCCTGTGGCTGGCCACAGTGAGAAGCGAATCCGAAACCGGATGTTGCCAACCAATCATACTGTGCCCGCAGACTACCTTCCGAGTACTCTTCTTCCAGTACTCACTAAAGTCATGAAATCAGTCCTTGCAGGGGCACTCATTGGATAATTGGTAAGATGCAATATCAACGTGCAGAAGCTGCACTGAGTCCGCCAAAACCGCTCAGGCACCACGAGCACTTGTTAGATCGTGCTAAATGGACGTAATCGTCGATGCGGCGAAAGCAATCGAAAAGCTTGATTTCTCTACGACATTTGACATCACGGATTACAGCATTTCCTTTTGCAAGCGTCAGAGCTATGGAATATTCCAACACCGCTTGAATGTATGCGTTCGTAGCGCTTTCCAACCGAAAAGAGGTGCAGTGTGCCTTCCCTCAAGGGTGGGCACAGGGTTCACAGCTATCTCTAACGTTCATAAACTACCTCGCGAAATTATTGACGCCAAACTTTCCACTCTTTGCGGAAGAACACAAGAGTTGCTGAGTAATCAATAGAGTAGACGAGCACATAGCACTTAAGGGTAATCTTAACATGGTTTATGCTTGGTCGGCTGAGAACATGCTTGGATTTAACCCTATCAAGAGTAAAATATGGAGTATACGCAACAGAGCCCCTATCAATATCGACTAGGAAAACACAATTTGCAGTGCAGTTCGCTTGAAAGTTTCACGTTAAGCATGAGCTCAAATGGTCAAGACACGCCGAGAGAACTGTGAAAAAATCAAGACGATTCCTGGGCCTACTGATGAGAACGTTTTGCCGACTTGATACTGCCTTCCGTTCGCCAATGTCCAATCCTTATGTGACCCCACATGTTGCGTACACCATTTAGGTGTGGCACCTTCGGAGGAAGAGAAACTTTGCTGCTGTTGAGAATCCAAAAGAATGGGCGACAAAATTTGTACAAAATTTGTATTCTACTGTTCGTACCGATTTAGACTGAATAAATTAAGACTTTTTAACAAACACTATTGTTTTCTTCATGGTGGTATTATACTTATGTATCAAAGCCCTAACGATGCTAAATACTCGTAACGACAGATATTGACGCTCAGCTGCAACACATTAATGAGATACCCACACTTAACTTTGAGGCTCACATTATAGGGTACCGCTACATCTTTTTCTGCATTCGGTTATCCTACGCGTAATACCTTCCTCCGCATCCTGTCATATTCGCTCTTATGTTACCTGAACTCCAAGCTCTACTTAATGATGCGTGATATCACCTACATTTCATGCTTTAACTCAAGCTAATGGGGCTAAAGGCAAAGTAAACAAACTGTGTGTTCACTTAAAACGTGCGGTGAGTCCAACGATGGGTGTCAAAAATTCTTGAAAGCTTCAGTCTGCGGAATCACACCTTACCTACGGAAATTTTTAAGCTTTTCTTCTTTGTTTCGTGATAAATCCATCGTTTCATTTGAAGTGCCGTTTAATTGGACTTTTGCGACACTGCCGCCTGCTAAATCATCTAATCTGACGTAGGATGGGGATGGCACATTTCCCAATTTGGAAGAGATTCGATATGGGCTCCTGGACCAGATGACCTACCTTCAACTTTGCTGAAAGATACAGGTAACCCTATGTTGACTGCGCTTGCTTCCCTGTTTAACACGATTTGGAACACTGAATAAATGACTTCAGACTGGCGACTGTCAAATATTACGCTTATATTCAAAAGAAGTCAGCGTACCTTGTGCGAAATCATCGAGGTATTAGCCTTACTTCCATTGCATTCAAACTTCTCACGGGTATCATTCTCCGACGAATTACTGGTCACCGTGAGAACCGAATCGCCAAAACCCAGGTTGGTTTCCACCTTAGCCGTGTGTTCATCTACCACGTTTCCACCCTTCACCAATTTTCAGAGCAGAAACATACATACAAACGACCGACTGTAGTGGTTTTCCTTGACTGAAACTTGCCTTTGTCTCTGGCGATCGAGATAGCTTGTGACACTGCCTATCCATGAGGGGTGTGCCAGTTAAACTCCTTTCTATTATGAAGTCATTACCGTGACTCCCAAGGCAGTGTAAAAGTCAACGCGAAACTGTCTCTTGAGTTCCCCACGGCAAGTGGGGTTCGCCAGGGTTGTCCCAAATATCCATTCCACTTCAACTTCGTGATCGAAACGATCAAGATTGCATTTGTTATTTCGAGTTCTACCGGAGTGGAAGTTTTGCCAGTTGACTGACTGAAAAACCTACAGTATGCGGACGATACATCCTTCTTTGTGTCTGACGCAGTGGCTAAACAAACACAAACGAATAGACTGATGCCTCGCGCTGCACGCTTCGGCAGGTGCTTCTCACCTTCAAAATGCAAAGTACTGCTGCAGGATTGGGGCGACACATTTCCGGTTCTAGCTCTCATCGGAAAGCTACTAGAAGCGGTTGATCGATTCACTTACCTTGGTAGCTGTGTTATCTCTGATGGTCACATTACTGAGAAAGTTACTTCGCTTATCAACGATGTCCGTGTAGCTTTCCATGGTCTCCTCCATCTAAGGAGACAGCGATATATCAGCCTGTCAATGTAAGTTTGTAAAACGCTGCGGTAAGGCTAATCTTACTGTATGGATTAGAGACCTGACCAGTTCGCGCCGAAGACATTAAACGCTTGACCGAGTTTGACCAACGGTAATTGCGGAGTTTTGCTCACGTCGGGTGGGAACACCGGGTGAGCAATGCCGAGGTCCGCCAGTGGGTTTTTGAGCAAGAAGCCTTCTGGTGCCTCAGGGGGTGTTTGCTGAATCTTACTCGAATACGTAGACTAGGCCATGTCCTCCCTATGCCTGTTGACTGGCTTCCACGAAGTGAATTATGCGCCGTGGCTGAACCAAGTTTGGTGAAGCTGCCAAGCTGCCGGTCCCTGACGTAGCACAGAGACATGAAGAAATTGACTGAGTGATTTCATCAGCCTCGTGCGTGCCTTCTTTGTAATCGGGGCCTTCGAGACGGTCCACACCAATGGTTGGGGGGCGTTTCAGACATGGCACGGTCAGCCGGTCAGGGACGTTCTTGCATTCTGCTCCTTGCCTGCAGCGTGCCAGCCTCAACTTCTGTACTGTGCGCTGCACCTAGTAGTCTCTTTGCTATACACGAGACCGTAAGCTACAGTCAACTAGCAATAGTGAACAACCCGACAACGTACGCATGGGTTACAGCCAAGCAAAAACCGGAAAGAGCACCGGTAACCTTTGTGCCCGGACTAGAGAAAACAAGTGTGTCGCAGCACGGATGACACCCATCAGTGCGGTTCACAAATTCACCAAAAACACCGGATACTCAGCCTCCAAATCCAAAACCAGTCGCCACCAGGCGCAACCATGGTAGCTTAAACCTGGTGTGCACAAATGTCCCCAAATCTAAATCCAATACAATTAAGTGTAAGTTGACGGACGATCGAAATCAGTGGGGTTCCATCCGTAAGTCGATCGGTGTCCATGCTAATCCCACGACATTAAAAAGAATCTCGCGCCACCCAAACGCGTTGCACTACGGCGAACCCCGGTTACTTCGGGTAACACTAAACTCGGCGGACGAGACTGAGGCCCTTCTGCTGTCTACGAATCGTCTCCGCAACGATTCAAGTGGCGTGCGCATACTACCCGAAATCCCGTGGAAAGAACGTTCAGTGGATCCCACTAACAAACAGCGGTACAGAAAAAGTCAAGATAAGAAAACAGTGATTGCTCACGGTGTTCCTGAGCTTACTGATTCCTCTTTCGACGACGCTCAGAAGCATGACTACGAGCAATGGCACTACATCCGGGAGGTTCTTTCTCTCGAAAATGTGGTGGTCACCTCGTTGACAAAGATCCCCATATCACCAAACTATAAAGGATGCGGTCCAAGGCTCTTAAAACTTGTGTTACAGTCAGAACTAACGATACAAACCCTACTAAATAACGACTAAATTCCGTTGCAGATTGCCAACAGAAATTCGTCTGAAAGCAGCGGGAACACCAGCACCTTCTAATGACAATTCAGTAGAGGCACAACTATTAATGAAAACGCCAACTGCAGGACCCGACTCGGGGACAGTTTCAACAGTAGCCATAATATCCGGAGGGACACAGCAGAACACGAGCAAACACCAGGATCCAGGGCATCTGATACCTGCTTACTTATCAAATACTTCTCGAGAGTATGCAAATCCATCCAAAAAACGACTAGTCGCAGACCCTTTATTGGTCGGCGTAAACTCACTTGTTTCATCCATCCAACCTAACACACTTTTGGTCTCCGAAAAGCTCTCATGCATGTACACAAATGTCTAAGGTCCGCTCAGCAAATTAACTGAATTAAGACTTCGACACGCGTCAGCAGCTTGGGACCTCATCGCTGTCACCGAAACGTGGTTGCGCGGCGAGAAAACGGATGCTGAAATCGAGCTAACGAGCATGTCCGTTGTCCGGAAGGAGCGAGCCGGCAAAGGTGGTGGGGTAGCCCTCTACTTTCGTAGCAACATGCAATTCGAACCCATAAACAATTCGGAAACTGACGAACCTGACGCCATTTTGTGTAAGTTCCGGCTGAAAGGGAACGATCTTGGCCTATTGGTTGTTGTTTACCGCCCACTATCGTCCACTCCTGAGATGGACTGCAATTTGATGGCTGCGTTGAGGCAAGTGATAAACAGGAAGTACAATCACATTCTAGTCACCGGCGACTTCAACTTACATGCTCTAGAATTCCAGGCCATACCAAGAGAGCAATTCTAAACATACCTGCAAGATCTGATTTCAGACTTCCCGCTTTATGGCCACGTTACTACGCCCACCAGATTCAGAGGAACTGACAGGCTATCCATACTGGACCGAATATTCACCAATGAAGAACTGATGGTCGAGAGAATGATAACCGATACTCCTTTGGGCCGCAGCGATAATGCGACGCTAGTGTTTCATTACACGTGCTACGTGGATTATCCTAAAGAGCATGTCGACGAATATCATGTCGTATCCAACTATGACGACCTGTCCGACCTCATTGATGCAACAAGCTGGTCGTTCTTAGCCGAATTAACCCCTGAGGTGGCCTGCGGAGAATTCGTCAACATATTTGCCAAGCTGGTGGCAAGGACATGTGAAACCAAACTCTGCCGGCCTAAAAGGATGAAGACTTTCCTAAGGGGGCAGGACACGTAAATGCATGGCATTAAGGGATTTGGCATGGCACACCTACATAGCCTCCCCGAAAGACCATACCTGGGATGTCTATACAATACAAAGAAGCCACTGTGTCAAACTCGTCCGGGAGGATAAACTTAGGAACCAACAAGGTCTAGTGGAAAGTTTTGCTCCAATCCCAAACTGCTGTACAGACACGTAAACAATTTGCGCCGTGTTAAGTGCGGCATTCCTGTTCTGTACACAGCATGCCGGTTAGCCCAAGCCGCACAAGAGGCGGCCAACCTTCTTGGACAACAGTTTGACCGTACCTTCCAAAGCGTGCAATCATCATACATCCTGCCTAAGCAGAAAATGCCACCATCTGGGCTTAATCACGTATCGTTTACCTCCGCAGCTTTACGGAAGAGGCTGATGTTCTGCGCGAGTTCAGCTCCCCGGTGGCGAACGGCATTTGTTCGAAGGGCTTGAAAGTTGGTACTATGAGTTTGGCGGCGCCACTAGCAATTTTCTTTCAACGAATCTGAACGAGAAGCACGTCCCCACCATATGGAAGCACGGAATCATCACGCCAATCTACAAAAGTTGCAGTCGTGCTGAACCAGCAAATTATCACCTGTGATCTCCAAGGTTATGGAGTCCATTGTAGCTGAGGCTTTGATGGGATAACTGGAGAACAACAAAGTTCTCGTTCCGGAGCAGCACGGATTTCGCCACACTCGGTCATGTACCACTAATCTGTTGATTGCTGGTGCAAGTTGGACAGAATCTGTGGACGCTGTTGTAGGTGTCGACGCGGCCCTCAAAATATACAGTGGACGTTATCGTCCTCTAAGGGGCAATCTCATAATGGTGTACGAGATTCTGAGAAATCCCAACCATCCATGCCATTCCCCTCAAATACTCAGTCAAAACACCCCGCTAAGAGGTCACTAGTTTAAGTTAGCCACACAGTACAGCCGCCTGGAATGTCGGTGAAACTATTTCTCTCTTCGAGTGTCACAGCCATGGAACGCCCTCCCAGAACATGTAATTAATGCACCCATCCTATCCCTTTTCAGAAAACGCCTTGGCGAAACTGGCACATTTACACTGGCACTAATGCACAACAGACAGTGGATAGTGCCATAACCCTACTCGAGAATGAGTCACTCCAAACCCCTTGCACGAAATTTGATAAACGCTAATACTATAGAAACTGGATTTCTGTATCCTGTCGACCCAAGATAGTTGCACACAAGTAAGCGTTGTCCTTGCTATCTTTTTTGATTTTTTTCTCACCTATTTTGTGATCAATGACAACTCCCCTTATTGCTTTGTGTGCGTAAATTCTCATCGCAAGCTCCCTTTATACGACAGTGCAGTTAAATTTGTAATCGCCCCAAATGACGATTCCATTATCCCTTGATATGTATTTTTTTCACTCTAAACACCCCACGGGACATGTCAAGCATCTGCTTTTTACCCGTTATAAATCATTGTTCATTGCATCTGGTTGCTAATTTTTCTTTCTATTCCGCGTATTTTGACGCACTTCCTTTTTGCTTGCGGTTTCTTTACAGTCTAGTTGCTCTGAAGACACAGCCCCCTTTAGGTCTTACCCAGGGGCTAAGCAAACGCGTTTTGCTGCACGCTTCGGCACTTGTTTCGCGCCTTTAAACTAAAAGGTGTTGTTGCAAGACTGGAGGGATGCGCCACCAGTTCTAGCTAACAGTGAACAGCCACTGGAAGTGGTGTATCGGTTCACTTACCTTGGTGTTTATGTCGCCTGTGTTAGTTAAGACGTGACCATGTCACGTAGTTTGACAATTCTGTAACGCAAATAACTACTTACATTTATGTTAAATTCACGGGATTAGGGTATCAAGTTCCAGCCCTAACTTTGCTGTGGTGTAAGTGCGGTCGAAAGAAACGATAATTTCGTGTTAATGGAGTAGTACGTATATAAATAAGAACCACCAATTTGTGTCCGTGGACTGTTTCGTGCTGTCACAAGCTTTCGTCGTCTATTTTGGGAGTCACCTTGTCCTCTGCACCGCAATAACGTCGAACTCCGAGCGTAGTGAGTGGCACTAGATCACATCTAATAACAGCGTTAAAACCGTCGTTACCGCGCAGGTTAACTTAGTGATAAACACGGACTGTGGGCAGTTAAGTTGCGGCGTTCTAGCTCCTTAGAGGGGCTATATGAAATGCGCACTACCGAGGATTCCTGAAAAGAGGAACCGGGCGTATAGTACTTTTACGAAAGTGTGAAAGCTGTCTGTCTGAGTCGGGATATACTTGATTACCATGTATACCGTTCAAATTCTATTATTTTCACTTAATAAAAGATTTCTTCAACCGCCATTATAAAAGCGGAATTTTCCGCCAGGACTCATTAGCTTGCTCAAAAAGAATACATTATTAGGAATAAGCGAGCAGAAAAGAGAAACCAGCTAGGTAGCTGTACTCAGAACACGAGTGCGATTTAACTACCAGTGGACTGGATTTAAAAGCCGCAAAGTTTCGCGCTGTGTGGAGATTCGGCACTGTCACGTACGCACTTGAGTATCGGTTCGTAAACACTGACCTTCAGATGACTGCTTGAGAATGACCTTGACTTACTTGCCTCATTTCATTGGTTTTCCTTTCCGGCTTTTCTGGCCACTGAAACACAGGATGCTTTTAGTAAATGGGTTCCATACTACGCGTGTGCGTCCAGTTCATTCATCGGCTAAGGGCCATCCTTAACATTCTGGCAACGAGATTAAACTACTGCGATGTTGCATCTTCCTACACTAGTTTGGGAGATTTCTCCTGAGAAAACAACACCGGCTACCTGGACCCGCTGGAAGCGCACTTTTTTGGATTATTTGCACCTACTACCCGTCTTGAAACCAAACACCGTACTCTTAGAGAGCCACCAAATTAACTTATTGATATAATTTCTGGAGGTTGAAAGCCAGAGAGATTTTAAAGCTTGCCATGTCGGTAAGAAGGAGACAGTCAACAGCGCGCTAGAAGTCCTCAGCGGGTTATGGGGTTCCCGACTGAATACATATACTGCGCGGTATTCTTTCTCGACCTTTCGTGAAAACCCTGAAGAAAGTGTCATTGATTTCATTGTACTGATTCAGCAAGCCCTACCAGAGTGTCGGTATAGTGGAATTCCAGTTCCGAAGTTCGACGAGGCGATGGCTTTACAGTGCTTGATATCCGTAATCCGTAATGAACAGGCTCGTGAAAGGTTGTTGTCGGAAGATGAGACGATGATGAGCTGGGAGAAGGCCTGCAATATTGTTCGACAGTTGGAGAATGTCCAACCTTATCCAGACACAATCCAAGCAGTCGGTCGACAAGGTGTTACGCAGACACGGTCCGAATGACCTTTTCCCGTTACTTATGTGGAACTCAGCATTTGTCGGCCGAGGAATGTCGTCCTAACAGAGTATCTGCCACCAATGTGGAAAATTAGGGTGCTTGGCCCGAGTTTGCCGACCTAAAGCTTGTATAGCCGTGAAATTACATTTTTCCAAGAAGGCCGTGACGGTTGTTCGGGCTTCAGACGACGAAGATCTGCTAAACTCGATCTGAAACACAAAGTCGATAACGGTGCCTCAGTTTCCATAATCAGTGGCTGCATTAGTTAACAGATTGTCCAAGTTATTCCGCTGTGAATCCACTTTGCGTGCGTACACTGGTCAGCCGATACCAGTGCTGGGAAAATGCACTGTTCATCTAAATTGCCATGGGGAGAAGCTGACCTTACAGGCATATCTTGTGGCGAATGATTGTCCGAACATACTAGGGTGCGACTGGATTAAATGCCATCCGGCCACGCTAGAGGCAGTGAAGTTCATGTCCATGAACCAGCGCTTGGAGGATGTGCTCAACAAAGATCTTGCCGTTTTTGATCAACAATGGAAGACGAGCTAAAGAGATTGCAATCAGCAGGAACAATCGAGCCAGTCCAATACAGTGAGTGGGGAGCTCCAATAATTCCAGTCCTGAAACCGGATGATTCCGTGAGTATGTGTGGTGATTACAAACTAACTGCTAGTCGTTGTTTAATTCTGGATAAGTATGCCTTACGTCGGATAGGGGATCTGTATGCTACGCTGGCAGGCGGACAAAAGTTTACACAGATCCACCTCAGTCACGCGTACTTACAAATTGTGTTAGACGTGACCTCTCGTTCATGCACTACAGTAAGAACAAACATGGGTCTATTCCAGTACCAACGTCTGCCCTTCGGAATCAGTTCGGCCCTAGTGATATTTCAATGGATCATTGACAAGCTGATCAAAGATACTCCTTTTACTTCACCTATCTTAATGAAAAATGAACAATGATTTATCACGGGATAAAAGCAAGTGTTTGACACATCCCGTAGGATGGTTGGAGTGAATGTGATGAAATCAAAATATAGCTGAGTCATCTACCGAACGTCTGCCTAGAAGAATACTTTGATAATTAACATCAGCGTAAAGTTAAAAAACATTATCGAGCGTGAACGTCCAGAAAGACAGTGGGGTGCTGTGATTGTTGAGGTAAGGCGTGAGAAAAGTAAAATATGCTCGCTCACTTGGGTCTATTTGATACATAAATCCTGTTGAAAAGCATGATTGGCGTAATCCACAATAGAGGAGTTTAAGTAACAAAATTCTGGGAGCTAGGAGCAACAACTAATCGTTTTTTGAAAACACCCAAGGTAGAAGAGGATACAACTGCGTCTGGGAGTGCGTTCCAGGGTTGGCAAACCCGAGGGTAAAAGTTAGTTATCGGTCACGGCGGTCTGCTGACGTCGCCCATGGCTCAGTGACATAAGTCGCTGACTCGCAAGAGTAAGCTAGTGGGTTCGAATCCGAAAGAGTTCGGCCGTGGCGCGCTACTGACGAGTCTCAATAAGACGAAACGACTGTCTAGCACTTTCCTGGATGTGCGGTAGCTGTTTGTCTGTGTTTAACTGCGACGAACCTACACAAGAAATTAATTATGTCGAGACTGTCGACGGCTATATTGTTCCTTCAATTTTAAGCAGGTACCCCTGAGCTGCGTGTTGTGGCTAAGTTTCAGCAAATAGCGGCATACGTGGTTGGCGTCACTCAGTATCTGATACGCTAATATGAGACCACCGCGCAGCCTTCGATAGCGTCCGCTGAAAATTCCCAGCAACTTCAGCCTTCGGTGGTAAGAGTGATAGCGCAGGCCCTTTATATTCGTTGTTGCTCTTCGTTGTGGTGCATCTATCGCTTCTAGGTCGCGCTTCGACCAAGGTTGCCAAGCTTGAATAGCGTATTCAGTATACGGGCGCACTTAGGAATTGTGCATCATTGGGAAGATTGATGGGTCAAATCTCCCGAATGCCCTTCGCAGCATGCCAACATGCTGTTTGCCTCTTTTCGCAGCTACCTCAGCCTGTTTTGAACAGTTGACGCCGCTCTGTACGAGCACACCAAGGTCACATTCCTGGGAGCTGGTCTGCAATCCGTTTGTCCCAAGCAACTACACGTAGTTATGTCTATGGCGTAATTGTGCAACGCGACATTTGTCTACGTTAAATGCTAGGGCTTTTTGAACTGATCAGTTCGACACTCTGTAAAGATCGCACTGGAGCCGTTCGTGGTCATCCGTCATCTGATCCTTCGCCATAGTTTGATATCATCAGCGAAACATAGGAAATCGGAAGCAATTGATCTCGCCAAATGGTTAATGAACACCGAGGTCCAAGGACCGAGCCTTGTGGTACTCGGCACGCCATGTCGATTGCATCAGCCAATGATTCTCGGACTCCCACCACTAGCCGTCGTTCTTGTAGAAAATTACTGATCCAACTCAGCATTGATTCGCCAACACCGTAGTTCCGAAGCTTCTGAAGGAGAATTCGATGGTCTATGTGATCACACGCTTTTGTAAAGTCCAGGTAGATGACATCGACCCCTACTCCATCATCAACAGATTCAGTCCAGCTATTACATGCAATTAATAGGTTAGTATTACACGAATGCTTTTGACGAAAGCCACGTTGCTCTGGAGCTATTAAATTGTGGCTTTCCAGATACTGCTTCAGCGCGTCTGCGACGATTGATTCCATCACTTTGGATAGTACGGGAAGTAGTGTTATTGGACAGTGGTTGGTAGGGTCAGTGCGGCAACTTCCTTTATAGATAGGAGTGATGACCCCTCACTTCCATAATGGTGGAATGTGGTTCGCTTATAGACATCACTGATAGAACACAGCCAGTGGTTCTGCTAGATCACTAGCTACCGTCTGCGGAGCCTTTGGTCGGATGTTGTCGGATCGGGAAAAACTGTGGATACGCAAGGATAACAACTTATTCAACACAGCTACCGCAGTGAAGGTGATGTTGTCTAAACCAGATGGTGTAGTATTAGATAGGAGGAGAATGTTTGGACTCGTTACCTGCTGGAAAGTTTGGGAGTAATGAAGCCATAGGAGATCAGCTGCTTCCATTGCTGATCGCGTGCACCAATCAGCCATGGCTAGTGCTGGAATCCCCGTTCACCTTTCGAAGTCTGTTAACGTGCCTGTACAGTAGTTTGTGCTTCGTGCAGAATCGCTTCATTAATTCCTGCTGATGAGTGAGCTTGTCTTCGCGGATCAGTTTCACACAGAATTTACGATGTGTCACGTATGCAGTTCAGATTCCGGCATTCAAGCAGCCCTGGTGATCTCGCCATGCCAAATCCCTCCGTGACATACATTTACGTGTTCTGCTCCTCAGAAATCACTTAGGCTTGTTTTTGGGTTGGAAGGACTTCTGTTCCGATGCGTGCGCTGCTAGTGTGCTAAGTGTCCTTGTAAATGCTTCCAAGGCAACATCTGGGAGGCATTCGGTTAAGGAAGTCCAAGATGTATCCTTAACATGCTCAGATAATACATTGTAGTGTGTGACAGTATGCACTTTATCAGCATCATTTTCAGGGTACTCCGCATAGCATATATAGTCAAAGAGTAGAGTAACATGATCACTACGACCCAGTGGTGTTCTTGTAACTGTCCCGTCAACCACGATTTTTTCGTTAGTTATCACAAGATCCAGTATCGACGGCTTGTTAGCAGTTCGAAATCTGGTGGGAGGGGTTACGTGGTTGTACAGAGGGTGGATAGCAATTAACTCTTGCAAACATGCTTTAAACTGCGTCCTGTCAGTTGCCGGCGTTTCTTTGTCGGGCACGTTAGTCTTCAGCGATAAGAAGGTGGGTGTAGGACATGTTCAAAGTAAACTGAAAAACGTGGTTCAGTTTGGAGTCCATTTCCGAAGTTGAGTTTGGTGGGCGATAAATCATGGCTAGTAGACATGTGTCCTTGTTTCGCAACCATTAGTGGCACCAAAGCGAATCGGGAGCTCGGATTTCCGGGTGATCGATAACTTCACATCGGAGGCTTGTATTATAGTAAAGAATCACACCGCCACCCCTTCTAATTCTATCGGTCCGAAGCGGCGACATAGCGGATAAATTGATCTCAGAATCAGTTATCTCAGGGTTTAACCATATCTCTGTAATCATGACGAGGTTCCGCGGTTATGAGACATGGGTTTCCCTAAGTTCTGCCAACTTGCTTAGAAGGCCTTGGGCGTTTGTATACATGCAATATAGGGCTTTTGTTGTTAGGGGTGCGTTGACGGATGTCAACTTTGTGTTAATTTTTAAGCCGGCCGTTAGGTGGCCGGCCATTAATCGCTTTTTAGTTTATGTATTTCAGTCAAGTTGTATGGCATTGTTGAGCTTTTCTGAACAGACGTTTCACTCATGCTGTGGCCTGTCCTGTTGTGTACCGTGGGTGTTGCTGTATCTGTTTCTCCGCAGGACTGTGCAAATAAAGAAATTGCAGCGTTCGCAAATTCCATCGAATTGCTTCGGACTTTTGGCCGTTCGTCTGTTGCCTTTAGCCGGAGCTCTGTTGGCAACCTAGCTCGAAACTTTAACTAGCTGTCCAACAGAACTTGCCTCATTCCCTCGGAGTGTAGTATTTCTTTCATTAGCCTTGGACCGCAGCCTTTATAGTTTGGTGATGACGGAACTCTTGTCAAGGATTTGGCAATAACAATGTCTACAGAGAGTGCTTCGCGGATGTAGCACCACTGCTCTTGGTCAGGTGTTTGCGCATCGCGATCAGAAGAATGCAGAAGCTCGGGAACATCATGAACAAATAATGTTTTCTTACTATCTCTGTTAGCAATGCTGCTTTGCTCAACTGCTTCTTTTGGGCGATCTTCCCGAGGTAGATCAGTTAATATGCGCAATCCGCTCGGTAAGTTGAGAAGAAAGACTTCTGAGAGGAGGACAGCATCTGTCTTATCTGCAGAGTCTAGTGTTACTCGAAAAATTAGAGTTTCACCAGAGTGCACTGAGGTCGGGTGACCGGCTACGCGTTGCAGCATTAGAGGCTCAACCCGAATGTTAATTGCCTCGCAGATGGAACTCCACTGGTTGCGATCGTCTTGCAACTTGCCTTTTATTGTGCCAGATTTGGATTCGGGAACATTGGTGCACACGCGAGTTAATGCAGCGTGGTTTTGTCTAGCGAGTGTTGGCTTTATACTTTTTGTTGGCAATTCGGGTTGGTTAGAAGGCCCCATTGGAGTTGACGCTGAAAGCTGCTTTGCGCGACGCGTGCTTGATACAGAAGATGGACCTATGTGTGTCGCTCCCGGTGTGTTTGTCGAGGCAATCGATGCGTACGTTACCTGCTTGTTATCTGCACCGGATTGCCTTCGGCTCTGAGCTGTCAGTCTCATGGCTGAATCTCCAAGTGAAGCAACTATGGTTGGAGAAGTGGAAGCAGGCATGTTTGAGGCTTGTCCACTTATGGGAGTGAGATGACCCACTGGATTTGGAGTCACAGAGGCTGCAGTGCGGTTGGATCGTCTAGCACTTTTCTTCGGTTTAGACGCAGAACTAACTTTGACCGGTTGAGGTATTATCGTGGTCATATTTACCTCCGAGGGAGCGAGCTTAGTATTTACAAATTGTGCGATTATTTCAGTCATCCTATCGCATTTTTTCATTAGCAATGATAAACAGTTGACAACTGTAATCACTTGACATGTTGGGCAAAACCAAATTGTGTCAGCAACTTTGTTTGTCTGTCTCAATTCTTGGACGGCTTTGCCTACACCTTGCGGACAGTATCATCTAATGCAGCTAGAACAGGTAACACTGATCTTAGGGAATTTATTGTAATTGTCCGCGCAAAATAGGCGAGGTTGAACCATTGGAATGCTAGTCGTCCTCTTATTGTTTACAGCAAGGCCTATCTAAGCGCTCTGGGGCGACAGAGTTGCTGACACGGAAGTGTTGCGACAAAGTGGGATGTATGCAATGGACTGCATATTTTACTGAGACATCTGAGGTGGCTCGGTCATGTGAGCCGTACGGATTCAACGCAGATACCGAAACAACTCTTGTAGGGTCAGCTGAGTACTGAGAAGCCGCATATGGGGAAACCAAAGTTGCGTTACCAGGACATGATCAAAGTGAGCCTCTCACGATTTAAGCCTCATTGCAGGCCATGGGAATCGAAGGCGGTTGATCAGCGTGCATGGAGCGAACTAATCACGAAGGCAGTTGAGGAAGTGCAGGAGGAAGAACTCACCATGCAAAGAAGAAGCGGCAAATGCGGAAGCGACAGGCACGGATGGGTTGTACTCCATCGACATCGAGCGCATGGTGCTGTAGCACATGCGGTCGCGAGTGCCTGAGTCAAGCAGACCTAGTGAGCCATGAGCGAGGCCACTCAGGATCACTACCAAAGCGTCGACGGGTCCTGCAGAGAACGTAGGCAGAACATGCGCAGCCTTTTAAATATGTTGCATTCGATTTACTAACTGCATGCTTGCATGCTGTGTCTCTTTATTTCAGGTGTTGGGTTTGTAATTTTGTCCTAACGCTTTCCTTTCTTCTATTAATGTCTACCTCTACCATCTTCTATAAACTTGCACACGTCGCTGAAGCTAATTGTACTTAACTTCAATAACATTTTCGCGTTTGTGCCATCTCCTTAAAATATATTATCGGACCTCTTGAACTTATCGCGGATCCGTTAGTAGTCAATATTTTATACGCCCATTTAGTGCAGAGTTATGTCTCCGTATCTGTATGCATTATCCGATTTACTTCATTTCATCTTGTCGTCTCAAGTGATTGGCTGTTGTTTGATATCCCCAGTGTGGCTGCGCTTGATGTGCATGTTGGCAAGGTGCTTACCTGTCTATTACCCACTATCTCGTCCATACTGGCTCTAGGAGACAGTTGGTCGTTGCTGGAGTAGGAGGGGGTGCACGGTCCTTGTGGTCGTGCTAGGCTCGAAGAGTGGTTCCATGCAGTCAGTGTGGAGCGGACTACGGTCCAGCCACCGCCTTGTGTGCGCTTGATTCCCCAAATACAGCGTGCTTGTGTTTGCCTGTGAAAGAGTGTGGGCCGGCTCCGTTGATGAAACGTGGTTCCCATCCACATGCCTCCGGGTCTTATTCCTTCGTGTATACACTGGATATGGGGTGTGTGGATGGAACTGTGGGTGGTGCAGCGCAAGCCACCCATGGTCCCTCTGTAGGCGCAGGCGTCCTGTGGCTGGCCACAGTGAGAAGAAAATTCGAAACCGGATGCCGCCAACCATATAGACAGGCAGCCACGCGCGCTGGAAATGAGTAACAGCCAATGCTAGGCCGTTGACCTGAATGTTATCGACTGGCAGATAAACGACGCAAATAATTTGTAATGACCGGTTAACAGAAGCCGACACTACCGCTACAAAAATAAACGGCATATGTGGCCTTTATATGTCAGAAAAATATTAGGAATCTATTGTTCAAATGCATAGGCAAATTTTAAACTAATTGTGCTAAGTGATACAATGAGCAGACCAGATGCTTTTTGCTTGTGCAAAGTATGTGTGGTCGTGTTATTAATCAAGATTAGGAATGAACTATCTGAAATTATGAAAGAATGTTTGAGTAAACTGAAATGAAAGGAAGAAAAATAAAGTCGAATACATAGAATAAAGCGAGATCATGTATCGAAGCATCACTAAGAGGCTTGGGTTCAGACTTTGTAAATGATGCTGGGCAGCCCGTTACAAGGCGTCACCGATAACATCGCATGTCATTCGGGTGTCAATAACACCAGTGGCTCAATAATGCCAGAACTAACCACCTTCAATCCGATTGGAATAAGTATGACCAGACTTCATCCCACCTCCAAACTGTTCCGAAATCCGAGGGAGGTTGACAACAGTACCGGTTGGAACGTGATTGCTTCCAAGGGCACCCGTGAACTTAGGGCTCCGGGAGAGGCCACTGGATCCAAAACAAATAAGGAGGCAAACCATTAGTAACACAGCCTCTACCGATTGTATACAGACCATTCGGGCAGTTGACCTCAAAGCAGTCTGTACAAACGATCATTAAGAGATCAAAGCTCCGATAAGGTGAGTACAATGCAGTTCAGTTAAACAAATATTATCCGGGCCGCGAGATGCGGTGGACCCAGTTGTCACAACTCGGGTCGTTAGACTAACGACGGAGAGAAAAGGCAGCTGAATGCAAAAAGAATGCAGCGAAACAGGAATCATGTGAGCGAAAAGCAGTACTAGAAGTGATAGAATAACGATTAATAGTTACATGCAAGAAAAGGAATGCATGAACACCACGGACTATGCGACTGCGGCATGTCTGAAAAAATCCCCAACCACTAGTGCAGAGCATCCAGAAGACGGCAGCCACGAAGACGGCACGCATCAGTCTAACCAATTCTCTCAGTCAGGTTATTCATGCCTTAAAGCCAAGTCATGGACTGGTCGCCTTGGGGTTTCGCCCAACTTCGTTCAGCCAAGGCGTATATATCACTTCGTGGAAGCCGGTCAATAAGCATACAGAGGATATAACCTAACCAAAGCAACCGATTAGGAAACAGCAAAAATTCGAGTGCGGGACCAGAAGGCATCTTGCCAAGAACCAAAAAACGGACCTCAGCATCGCTCACTGGGTGTTCCAAACAGTTGTACACAATATTTAGCAAGCACGGGTGCTCAAACAGGACCAAGCGTTTAATGTCTTCGCCTCATACTGATCAACCCTCTGGTCCGTAGAATAACATTGAATTTCTTGAATCTTTGTACATTCTACATTTCACTGACAGGATGATATCCCGCCGTCTTCGTAGATGGTTGAAGCTCTGGAGAACTACAAAACCTTGTTGCTACGAGAAGTAACTATCTCAGTAATGTGACCATCAGAGATAACACAGCTACCAAGGTAAGTGAATCGATCAACCGCTTCTGGTAGCTTTCCGATGAGAGCTAGAACCAGAAATGTGTCGGCCCAATCCTGCAGCAGTACTTTGCATTTTGAAGGTGAGAAGCACCTGCCGAAGCGTGAAGCGCGATGCGTCAGTCTATTCATTTGTGTTTGCTTAGCCACTGCGTCAGACACAAAGAAGGATGTATCGTCCGCATACTCCAGGTTTTTCAGTCAGTCAACTGGCGATATCTGCTGCTTATCGGAGATCCGCCTGCAAGACTCGAGCTATGTACTCACTCTGCGATCCCCTTCAGGTGACACTAGCAGCACTTGCTCATTGCGCCTATCCGGTGACGATGCAGCTTCGAGCACCGGCCAAGCCGGTGTTGGTATTGCCCTGAGTCCCCGGGCTGAATCTGCTCTGGTTGATTGGATTCCAATCAGTAGCCGGATGTGTGCGGTCCGATTGGCTGGCTCGTTCAAAACTTCGAAGTCGCGCGGGACTAACAGGTGTCTATTCGTTATCGCTGCCTATGCACCGACAAACTGTAGCGATGACTCGGTAAAAGACGACTTCTATCGCCAACTGTACGAACTCCTTCGCCACAGAAGAAGCTCGGACACTGTAGTGCTGGTTGGAGATCTAAACACTCAAGTTGGAAAATTATCTGCAGATGAGCTGCATCTGGGCGGCCAACATGGTATAGGCTCCCGTAATGATGACGGTGAGCGGTTACTTCATTTGTGTGAGGACGCTCGCTTATTTCTTGCGAGCACTAATTTCCGCCACAGCACCCGCCGGTGGGTGACTTGGCGCCCACCAGCCTCGAAGCAGCTATGAACGCAAATCGATCACATTGCTATCAGTTACCGCTGGAGAGGCTGCGTCCAGAACTCGCTCGATTTGGAGCACATGTGTGACACCGATCATGCACTTGTCTCTGCTGCCATGCCGATGCGCTTTGGCGTACTCCCGCGACAATGTTTTGAGCGCATTGACACCGGCAGACTGGTGAATCCAGCTGTTCTGAACGCCTATCAAATTACGCTGTCATCCGAGTTGGATAAACGCTCACTGGATGCAATTGAAGCTCACTGGTCTCATATGCAACATGCCTTACTAACAGCAGACAAATCCTCATGTGGTATGTCTAATCGCCAACATGAACATTGGGTCTCTTCACAGTCTTTGGAACTTATAGATGCTCGCTGGCATATTCCGGCTGGAAGCGAACACAATGAAACTCGCAAAGAGCTCCGGGCAAAACTCTGTGCTAGCCTGAAGAGAGACCGCGAATCCTGGTGGTCTAATCGTGCAACAGAGATGGAAATGGCCGCTGCCCTTGGTAACCATCGTGAGTTATTCCGTCTTATACGGGAAAAGCGCAGCAGGAGACCTGGTGTTAGTGAAACTATACGTGACGAGAGTGGACAGCCTATCTACAGTTTATCAAAACGCTTGGAACGTTGGGCTGAGCACTTTGAAAGGCAATTTAATCGGTAGGAATTGTTAGATTTCTCACCGACCAGTGATCGCCCTGCTCCGTGGGCTGTTCCTTTGTATCCATCCTCTCGCTCAGAAGCCGAATGTGAGATCGAACTGTTGAAGTTAAATAAAGCCGCGGGACCTGATAATCTTCATCCAGCGCCCTTCAAATCCGGGGGACCTGCTCTTGTGGATGATTTACACGAGTTACTAGTGAGACTGTGGGAGCAGGAAACTGTCCCAACCGATTGGAGCCGCTCCGCAATAGTCCCAATTTTCAAAGGAGGCTCACGATCGGAATGCGGCAGCCATAGATGAATCAGTCTGATCTCCATCGCCTCCAAATTTCTTGCCTCTGTCATCCTTCACAGACTGATTGGCACTCGTAAAAGCCAGATTCGTGAGGAGCAAGCTGGATTTCGTCGAGGTCGTAGCTGCATTGACCACATCTTCACCTTGAGTCAGTTGTTGGAGCACCGTCACATATATTGGCGGCCCACTCTTGTCGTGTTCATCGGTATCAAAGGTGCATTCGATTCGGTGGATAGACATGCACTTTGGGACTGTCTACTCAGGAAACGTGTCCCTGAGAAATATGTGAATATTATCCGAGTATTATATGCGCGTAGGTCGGGCAGAATGAGGGCTTACGGCAAGTTGTCTTCGCCCTTTAATATCTCCAGCGGCGTGAGACAAGGATGCCCGCTGTCACCTTTCCTCTTCAACTTCACTGTTGACGAAGTCATGGAAATCGCGTTCACAGCACACGACTTAGAAGGCGTGGAGCTACTCCCAGGAGAACGACTTCTTGATTTAGAGTATGCTGGTAATATTGCCCTAATCTGTGACAGCTCAAAAACGTGCCAAGCGGCACTGGACAGATTAGCACTAGCTGTCCGTCACTTCGAGCTTTGCTTCGCACCCTCGAAGTGCAAAGCGTTTCTCCAAGATTGGTCTGGACCGCCTCCTACCCTGACCCTTGGTGGGGATCAGCTAGAAGTCGTTCAAAAATTCAACTACCTGGGAAGTTGTATCAGCGTCCGTTGGATTGAAGATGAAATCACGAATCGTATAGCAAAAGCTCGGGGCGCTTTTGCTAACCTTCGCCACTTATGGCGCCGGCGCGACATCACTCTCACCCTGAGGGTAGAGTGTACAATGCAGCAGTACGTTTGACCCTACTGTACGGTTGTGAAACCTGGCCCCTTAAAGCGGCGGACCTCAAGAGGCTAGTTACGTTCGACCACCGGTGCCTTCGTAATTTAGCTCACATTTGGTGGGAACACCGCGTGAGTAACGAGCGTGTTCGACGCCTTGTTTATGGCACAGGAAAAGGAACTGAACCGCTCAGCACTGTTATTTCACGCATCAGGCTCCGATGGCTCGGCCACGTATTACGCATGCCAGCCCACCGACTCCCGCGACGTGTGTTGTTTGCGCGCCGGGGTTGTGGATGGAAGAAGAGGAGGGGTGGCCAAGCGATGACTTGGTCGAGAGGAATGAAGACCCTCACTTCTGAGCTGGCCTCGGTTGGAGCGTCTCGGCTCCCTGGTTGGGGTCCGAAAGACGATGAACACGTTTGGTTGGACACACTTGCTGATATGGCTAGGAGCCGATCTCAGTGACGTTCGTGCTGTGAGTTTCTTTGTCCCACCCCATCCCTCTTAGCCTCCCCCTCCAACCACGATCTCTTTACTTAGCCTTATATAATTTTGCAAAATAATTTTTTGGGTGCACAGCAGCCGGCTGGTAGCTTACCGGAACGATGCCCATCCGTTACAGGTAGCTCAGCCAGTTTTCACCAGTTGTTTTTTTCTCTCCTTTTTTCGTTGTATTGCGGCACAGTAGCTGAGGTATTTCCCACCTCTAGCTAACGTGTATGATGATGATTATGATGATGATGATGATGGCGAAACTTCTACTCCGGTAGAGCTTGAAATAACAAATGCAATCTTGATCATTTCGATCACGAAGTTGAAGTGGAATGGATATTTGGGACAACCCTGGCGAACCCCACTTGCCGTAGGGAATTCAGGAGACAGTTTCCCGTTGACCTTTACACTGCCTTGGGAGTCACGGTAATGACTTCATAATAGAAAGGAGTTTAACTGGCACACCCCTCATGGATAGGCAGTGTCACAAGCTATCTCGATCGCCAGAGACAAAGGCAAGTTTCAGTCAAGGAAAACCACTACAGTCGGTCGTTTGTATGTATGTTTCTGCTCTGAAAATTGGTGAAGGGTGGAAACGTGGTAGATGAACACACGGCTAAGGTGGAAACCAACCTGGGTTTTGGCGATTCGGTTCTCACGGTGACCAGTAATTCGTCGGAGAATGATACCCGTGAGAAGTTTGAATGCAATGGAAGTAAGGCTAATACCTCGATGATTTCGCACAAGGTACGCTGACTTCTTTTGAATATAAGCGTAATATTTGACAGTTGCCAGTCTGAAGTCATTTATTCAGTGTTCCAAATCGTGTTAAACAGGGAAGCAAGCGCAGTCAACATAGGGTTGCCTGTATCTTTCACTAAAGATGAAGGTAGGTCATCTGCTCGAGATTTGTTTCCTTTTCACACAGAAATCTCCTGTAGAATCTCTTCCAAAATTTTAGGCGTGACATCTAATTCCCACGTTGGCTCAAGTGGTTCGACAAGCGGCAGTATTGCAACGGGTCTGCTAAACGGTTCTTCAATAATTTCCGACCAGCGGGCTGATCTTCGACGTTGAGAATAAATCAAACCATGCTCCTCGGATATTTGTTCCTAACTGATGGCTATTTCAGACCCGTGTACCGGATGAGTAGGATTTTCAGTTGGTATTTTCTAATAGAATTGGCTTTATCCATCGCACGAGACCTTACGATCCACCAGTTTTCCCGGTAGACGTGAAGACTCCTTGTCAATCGTCGTTTCGGAAGGTTCCTGACACGCTGCAATTTATTGCTTATTAGAACCGCTTTCCGTGCTTCGATCAAACTGATTGATGCCTCAGTGATTTACTCATAATTATGACTTTTCAAGTTAGATGCACAACTAGCGTCAAAGGCATTCTTCATGACACATTTGAGTCGATCGCAGTCAGCGTTTAGCTCACCAACCTCATGCATCCTTGAAAATTTGTGGGCCAGTTAGTCAAGATATTGTTGAAACGTAGATTTCGAGTTCCAATTACTGGTAAGAAGGTTAAAAAAATTGGCACTTCTTGGAAGTGGGAAGAGTTAGTGTCAAGCGTGCACACACTAGAGCGTGGTCAGAATCTATGCCCGTGCTCCAAATTGACCGACAGACTTGTACTGACTTGCGCCATCTGTAGCTGACGACAACGTGGTCAATTTGGGTCCAGGTCATTAAGAAATTCAGTGGGCGCCAGGTGAGGTGGTGTGAACCTTTGTGTTAGAAGGCAGTGCTATTAAAATAAAGGTTGTGGCCGACACACAGTTGTATGAAGCAATCACCATTATCTGTTCGGCATGCATCGACTACGAAGAGGCCGCCAAGGCTTTGTTCATAGTCTGAATGACGACGCACTTGAGCATTCATGTCACCAGCGACAATCACAACGTCAGTATTCCTCGCCATACGAAGAAGCGATGAGAGCTGTTGATGGAAATCGTCTTTGATACCATCCGAACTGCAGCCAGGAGAGGTATAAAATGAGGCGATGAAAAGTCCCTCTATCTTCAGGCGCTGCTTATTAACCCAAATAGCGGTTCGCAGTCGAACATACACATGCGTCTGTACGCCGGTATCAGGTCGAGCAGATTTCTGAGGACGATACCTCCACCTGGTTTACTAACTCAGTATCGCTAGAGATGCAAACAACGTGGCCATCGTCCTCAGACTCATAACCAGGGATTTGACGATTTGTCACGAAGCTGTTATCTTGTATGCGTGTTTCGGAGACACCGCGGCCATTAATGTCGAGAGAATGAAGAGTGAGAATCAGTACTGCCTGCCGGCCGATTTGACCCAGAGTGCGGAAGTTAAAAGAGCCAACGTGAACTGAAAGTCCTGCATTGATGAAAGAGCTACATGTATGAATGAGAGCACCTGCTAGGCAAATCTTAGACTCTAGCTCATTAGATGGGGAAGAAGAGATGTTGGAGGAGAGAGCAGAACCAGAGGGATTATTGTTGACGTAGTCGAGTGGGCATATGCTACTCTGCAGATGCCCAACGCGATAGAGGGGCTTTGTTCGAGGAACCATGCCTCTGGCCTTTGCCTAAACAGTCTGATCCACAAGGCATCGGGGGACAAGTCCAGCTCGGGATTGCAATTGCAGTGATCCACTGGGATCTACTTGAGGCCTGTCACAAACAGCTTTTGATAATTTAGGAAGGTGCACATGTGTTTTAGTACAGACAGAAGGACGGCAACCCGTGTGCATCAAGGAGACAAATTTCAATCTCTTTTGCGCCGACACCCGCGGACGTTCATGACGGTGAAGCAAACGATAGTGTACCGTTGCCAATAGATGCAGTCAGGTTGTTCCTTTCCTTACTGTCATGATGAAGAACGCCTTGATAACGTTTTCTCTTTTAAGCGGAAGCTATAATGAGCAAAGGTGTGCGCGGTGGCGAAGACAAGTGCTAGAAGCCAATGGTCTGACTTTTATCGGTAGGTGACTTTTGATATGCCACACAAACATGAAAAGCGATTTCCGGGATGCTTCTGCGACTTGACCCATACTACCCAAAGACTAACCCTATCGAGCGTGTTTAGAGTGTAATAAATATGTATGTGAAGCGCGCACCTGGTATCAGGTACGTAGAAATACTACGAGAGGATCCTGATTTTGTCCTCAGCAAAAGTGAGTGGGGCCTACAAATTCTGGAGCAAGTGGTATCTGAAGTACGCGCATGTGTACCACAGTAGTGCCGCGAGCAGGTGGTGCAGCATGTGGAAATTATTTATTACCATGTTATAATGTATTAAGTTTTGGATAACTGAGTATTTTTATAATTAGATTTACCGTAAGTTACTTCACCTCCATGTAGGTTCGTGTAGCACCGTGCAAGGTGTTTATTAAATGAAACTGAACAAACTTTTAGGCACTTTCCACCTCAAACTAGTCCCCTTTAGCCGCAATACACCATTCCTAAGGGTACTTCAATTGGTGGAAGGCCTCCTAGAACGCATTTTCTGGGATGTCTCCGAGGTCTGTTTTCGCATTGTCCTGAATCTCCTCTATGGTTTGGAAACGAGGTCCTTTCAACCTGGTTTTAAGTTTTGGAAACAGGAAATACTCTGCCGTAGATAGGTCCGGAGAACACGGTGGATGGGACACAACGGGAGTGTGATGCTTTGCCAGTTAGTTGCGGACAAGGAGCAATGCGTGAACAGGTGCATTGTTATGATGCCATATGTAGCCTTCCAATAGGGGAACACGGCGCGGAGCTCAGTTAGAATGTATTACGCTTGGTCGTCTAGCGCTTCGGTGCTGGGAACCAACCATGCCAGAGATAGAGGAGTCGCACACTGGCAGACTACAAGTGGGGTTATAAAAGATCACAGATCGTTTGTGGTGGTTGTTGTTCGTGTTTGAAGAGCAAATAGTTAAGGAAAATGACACGCTAATAGCTGCCTTGAACACTGAAATACACAGGCCTGATCGCAATAGGCACGGAGTGATTGCTGGGCCGCACAACGGGGCGGATCCGGCGGGGCATTGTTTAACATAGCCCACAGGTGACCGAGGCTGAACCCCCGATACGATAGGTAAAGTATGGGAACGGCGCAAGAGATACTTGTCATTCGCTACCTGCATTAGCATAAAGCGCAGGGCTACGGTACTGTAGACATTGTGAATTGGCAAATTAGACTATCTGCATTGTTTATGGACTATCCATCACTGATAAGTGTAGAGGATTCAGGATGGCTTACTATTTCTGTACGCCAGCAACAGCAACCTTTAGGTTGTGCATACAACCCTGCAAATAATAATCTAGATGAACTAGCACATCTGGTACAAGGCCACAAATGTGCAACAGAATTACCATTTCGTCACAAGTCCGCTTTTGGGGACCTTAACTTATGGGCGCTAAAGTGGTGCAATGGTATTACACGACCGAAAGATCAGCTTCTTCTTCATCGCATCCAAAAGGATGGTTGGCAACCATAAGTACATTTACACACCCATGGCAACACCATACTTGACCTAGTTTTCACCTGTGGTATAATTAGTCCCAACGCAACTATGCTAAAATGCCTTCCGGTAAGTGATCTTCGGGTGGTACAGTGAAACTTCGTGAAGTGGATGATGAAAACAGAATCTTCAGTTTGTTCCTATGCTTGCAGTTTAATAGATTGGGATTTATTTCGCCATACCATTCGTTCGATAAATTCGAATGCATTTTATTCTTAGCTTGTACGTAACTGGCGGCATACGTCCTCTATAATAACACGACCTACTGTATCGAAGCTCATGCGCCACTGCAACATAATCAACACCCATTGACACTAAGGCATAGATTGTATGACAGTCGATATGCGTTTCGGCGCGTATCAGGTTTCTCCATACTTTTACAGCAAACTGTGATCGTAGAGAGAATTACCGTTAAGAATGATCTACAACTTTTGAGAGTAGAACAGAAAGCCCTGAATCGCCCAAAGGAAATCACCGGCTTTTTAGGTATCTTCCGTGCTTGTGGGTCTGATGGGAACATTCTTCCAAAATATGTTTTCTTGCAGGACGGATCATAGCTTGACGACTCGGCAGCTGTATGTGAAGCGTTCAGCGCGTACTTTGCTACATATTCAGTACATGAGCTTGCACCTGTGCGGAAGATGCCTACACTGCTCAACTGTGCATGCTTAAGTGATGTCTAGTGCACCACAGGGAACATGAATCGCGATTAAATCCTTCCTTCCCTCAGCGACTTGATGGAATACCCTCAGGCTTGGTGAAACATGCTGATAATGCTTGGCCATCGCTGCCGCTCAGATTGTGTACCCTATTTCTAAATAATGGGGTTTGCCAAACGCAGTGGAAAACCTCTGTTTTCACACCTCGACAGAGAAGTGGGTCAGCTCATGAAGTCACTAACTACAGACCGATAACAGGCCAATCATATCCAGAATAATGGAACGGGTGGTTAAGTACGAAATGATTAGTTTCTTATTCTCAGAATATCTCAACAATAGAGCACAACATGGTTTTCTATAGGCCGGTTGTGTGTGATATCCTTTACGTGTCACATTACGCCCGACAGCCTTTCCCCCATCGTATAAATATCTCACAGTGCACATCCGTTCGTGATCTACGTCTACGATACTCGCACGCTTTCAAATACTCGAAGCAGTGTGATTTCCAAACATATGTCCTTTTTTCCCGCTCCGCTACTGCCGGCTCCCACTACACAAAGCACACACGCTGTCAACCTTATTGCATTGTTCACCGGTGAGTACAATCATGCGGAAGTTGGACAAAATGGATGTTCAACTAAATCTATGTCTGTTTAGCAGAAGGATAATTCGTTACTTTAAAAAACTGACGTACAGTGAGCGCTGTACTATCGTTGTACTGCAATGCACCTTTTCGCGAAGAATGAGATTGTACTTGTGGCTTCTCTTCAGCATCCTACTTAACAGGGCGCATACCGCAGGGGTCAATTTGTCTATGACGGGAAATCGCTGACATTCCACACGTGACGTAAGCCGCAAGATCATTAAACCAAGAGCGAAAACAAGAATAAGTGAGC
This sequence comes from Dicrocoelium dendriticum, assembly GCA_944474145.2. Lineage (NCBI taxonomy): Eukaryota > Metazoa > Platyhelminthes > Trematoda > Plagiorchiida > Dicrocoeliidae > Dicrocoelium > Dicrocoelium dendriticum. Next base: position 141,671,921 of record OX104064.1, read on the forward strand.
ACTTCCCTCTCAATGTCTACTCCAGGCTTTAGAACAGATTGCTCCAAAACATCTGTAAGTGAGGTAAATTACACGAGTTTCCATTATCTGTCAAGAAATACCTAGAGGTGCACAACCTCATATCCATGTTACGGATGTCCAAGCCCTAGGAAAAAGTATTCCACAATGCCGTCGACGTCGCATAGGGTCAAACTTGCGGCTTATGGAATTTCGTTACTGATTGTGAAAGCGTTGCTACAACTTGAACATGATGGAACAATTATACCGCCAAATATTGTCTTGTGTAAAATGGTGACTGCATTCTACACTGGAATACTCTTATATTCATCGACGAGACTAAAACGAAACTGTAACAACTATGGTTGCCAAGTGACGAAAGCAGATCTATAGCTGTCCTTAAATGCATATGAGGGACCCCATTTTCAGCACTTCTCAACAGCATGCTAAACTACTCCCGTTAGTCAGCACATGTTAGAAAGAACCCTCACTAAACCTATGTTGCAAGGCGTAATTTGTGGTACACTACTGTGTACCTTTGATCTGTAACTATGCGCGAACGGTCTTTCGTACTGTCGAGATATAAATGCTTTATTGATTTATTGTTAGCGTGCACCGGTCATTGCATCAGTGAGCTTGGTGACATGCGCTGGTTTACATGCGATTGGGCGGTCCAATCATAGGCAACCGCCACCTTGCCATCCTATGCGCAATCCATTTTTCACCTGTCGATCCGCACAATTAAGGAGTCAAAGGTAAGCAACAGTTTGCACGGACACACGCCTAGACATCTGGCTCAAGAACTCAGATTCCCGGCTGTGACAAAATGCGAACACAGGCTCTGTTGTAAGGATCAACGCAGACCATAGCCACACTGCTATGGCGTTGGCTCTGGTTCACCATAGCCAGCAGTTGGTGACCTCAGGCACTACCCGTTATGCAAACCGTCATCACGCGGGTGATGATGTACTCGTAACTCCGGTCTACATCCTTGTGCCAATTGCATGCCTAGATTTTTCTTTAACCACTCTCCATGCCCCACGGCCTGACGACAGCTGACCAAGGAGGCAGCTGCATGACGGTTTCCGGGCGCAAATACACCCGATGCAATGGGGTCCAAGGACACATCAACTTGAAAGACAACGAAATTGTCATCATTGGTCAACAAACCTACTTCATTACACCATTCACCAGCTTGTCTGTGAAATGGTATAAACAAAAGGACTCACTGTGCAGAGAACGCTAAGCAAGACGAAGTGTCCACAAACTTCCCGTCAAAGATCTGTGCGCAACCTGTCCAGCGTGCAAGTAGATGCCATACAACTGGAGGTGCTTTCACTGGGTCTCAAATGCTGTTACCCAAATAAAAGAGATCGAACTGAAATTGAAACTCGAGTTGCACACCTTACTAGACAGACGAGTGATTTAGTGTCTTCTGATGCTGATCTAGAACACTGTAGCTCATCATTGGTGAACGTCGCTTGGGAATACGGAAGACCTTCTTTGAGAGAACCCAGGCTGCTACCAATTACGCAGATTGAAGCCATGAAGGAACTTGCTCGAAGAGATGATTTCGTCAACATCAAGCCGGACAGTCGGGAATTGTGACAAAGTGTCGAACGGAGTACGTAAGAAAAACGGAAATAATCAGCTCTGACACCTCGAGATCTCGAAAATGTGAAAAAATGGGTAGAACGGAGTACAGAATAGCCCTGTTAATCAACTGTCTAAAACCACGTGTAAATGACAGCCACATAATAAAAGAAATTTATTATAATATCAGACCTGGGGGCCCACTTATTCCCCGGATATATGGCCTACCTAAGATTCACAAGCCATACAGGCCACTGAGACCGATACTGGACGTAAGCAATCCGCAATATCGTAACATTGCAAGACGACTGACGAGTTTACTCCATCCTATCAGCAAAATAGTAGGTGCGTTTCAACTAATCGACACCCTTCAGGTTGTAACAAACAAATGAAGTATGAATATCGTAGACCGTCGGATGTTCTCTTTGGATGTTATACCACTGTTCACAAACGCCTGACTGCTAGAGTCGCTTGGTTTCCTGTGCACCTACGTTGATCAGCACAGGATATACACTGAGATACTAATTCTCCATCTGAAACAACTCTTAATCATATGTACTTACAACATTTAGTTACAACTCAACAACGAACTATACAGACAGGAGGATGGAGTGATGTTGGGGTCTCTCTTAAGACCACTGTTGGCCGACGTGTAGACGAGAATGCTCAAAGATAGCTCACGGAAACCGGCGAATTAAGTATCTCGGAATTTACTTGGAACGGACTGGGATCTCATGTCTTCAGCAAGTTTGATTACGAATCGGTTTTATTATGGCAAGTTTACGCTATTAATGCACGAGCTTCGTCAAGTCAGGTGAATCTGTAAACAATTGGCTTAACTTTTTATGGGAAAGTATATGTTTCTTGATCTATTTATTTGTTACAATTTAGCGCGGTTATGTTGATTATCCATTTATTTCAAATGCTAATTTAGCGGCATATCTGTATGGTCTTTTCGACTTACTGGTTATTTCATTTCATGTGATTGGCTGCTGCCTGACATCCCCGGAGTGGCTGCGCTTGAAGCGCTTGTTAACAAGGTGACTACCTCTCTCTTACCCACTACCTCGTCCAAACTGGCTCCAGGAGGCAGTTGGTCGTTGCTGGTCCTCATGGCCGCGCTGGGCTCGGAGAGTGGTTCCCTACATACGGTTTGTGTGTGGAGCGGACTAGCCTCTAGCCACCGCCTTGTGTGCGATTGATTTCGGAATACATCATGCTTGTGTTTGCCTGTAAAGGAGTGTGGGCCGGCTCCGTTGATGAAACGTGATTCCCATCCACATGCCTCCCGGTCTTATTCCTTCGGGTATACACTGGATATGGGGTGTGTGGATGGAGCTGTGGGTGGTACACCGCAAGCCACCCATGGTCCCTCCGTAGGCGCAAGCGTCCTGTGGAGACCACAGTGACAAGCAAATCCGAAACCGGATGCTGCTTTGGTGAAGATTGCAAGAAATAACACCAAGCATTGGATAACAGTGTTACTGATCACTAGGTCAAGTGACCATTCTAGTGTAACAGCAAGCATCGCGCGTTTCTCTTTGGTCCGCATCACTGGTCGTTCAAATGTAAGGCAGCTACTGATTCACGCTCCGACCTGAGTTATTCTATCGACGTCTTTTCTGACTGATCACGTTAAGACAGCCCGCCACGCGTTCGATGACTCTACCCCGTCCGTTCTGTTCACGCAGTTATTAGTCTTAGTAATCTCGATCACATCAGCAATCAACCTTTGGCTTGTTGCTGGTAATCCCCTTAAGTATCTCGACGTCGTCCCAATCAAGATCCTGTCCAGTGTCTAGCGCGTGTACGGCCACCGCTGAATTCCTTACTAGGGCTCTGTATTCGGGCGCATTTCTCGGTGAACACGAAATGTGCCACTTTTGTTCTGCTATTCTCGTGCTTTGCTCTCACGCTGTTGGACCCGTATACTTGTGTTGACAGTTAGTTAAGTGCTCAAATACTCTGCTGGTACGTGGATGATATTTTCTGTATAGTTTACCGAAGAACCCACCTACAACATCCAGTGTTTCAACTGAGCACATCTCGAGGTTGAATTCACATTAAATGAAGGAGCTGAAAACGAAAGGAATCTCCTGGATGCAGACATTAGGTGAAGACAAGCGGAATCATTTCAGACGCGACCATACGGAAAATCGCACTGGACAGCTCAGTACAAACATTGCCAAAATTGTCTACCATTCAGCTGTAAAAGTACGCTGGCTTACAGCTTAACAAACCGTGCATGAGGAATTTGTAGCGAGGACACAATCACGGACGATTTGAAGCAAATCGAAGAAGTACTTCTGAGTAACGGTTAGCCAGAACACTTCATTGACCCTCACATGAAGCAAATCAGTCCGAAAGTTGCAAGGCAGACTGTGGCAAAGAAACAGATGTTTCTCGCTCTCCCATTCAGAGGCTGCGGAGGGATGTACGAGACGACTGGGACAAATCTGCAAGAAAACCTTCAACACGGCCTAACGAAAGGTTGCGTTCGTGCGTAACTCACTATTTGTTCCAAAATTCAAAAACATGTTGCCCGGTCATCTTCAGTCTATAATAATCTGCCGGTTTACCTGTCCTGTGTGTCTACGCACGTTGGACTCAGGCTTAGACATTTGCCAAATTTGCTCATGGATCAACAAGGTGGAACGCACTTCAGCGTGATCGCAAACCACGTGATCAGCATCGTTCACCCAAGCGACAAAAGGACTGCTTTTGAGATCAAGTACCAAGCACCGTGCTACCAGAACAATTGGCTTAAGGAGCAAATACGCTGTCAGGAAGCGGTACGTATAAGATTATCAAATTCAAACTTATGAATCCAAACGAAATACATCAAGGGGTTGCAACCCCCATGGTCATGATCCAAACGCGAAGAGGCGGGCCTAACCCAGCAATCCCACGTGCTTTCCACCACATGGTCCCCGAAAGCACATCGATGAGTTCACACAATTCGAATGTTTTGATCAGTTGTTATTTTTTGTACCCACAAATAACTGTCACCAATTTACCCTTTATTTCAGTAGTGAGTCTGATGATTACCAAATCAAAGACAATGGTTTCCTCTGAAATCATCGCTTGTGTTTTTCTTTGCGATTAAAACTGTCCATCACTGTCTTCATATATTTGCTCTATTAATACTGAGATCGGATAGGAAATTTTTTACGAATGTCACTTGGGAACCACATCTCCAACGTAAGTTGATTATCCTGAGCCAAAAAATGAGGTAGACCGGCGACTTCTTCTTGCTTATCAGAAAGGATATGCTCTCGGACCAATTGTAGTGGAATCGCGCCACAGCAGATGAAGGCGAGCATTGACACATGACAATAGTTCTGAGGCCTTGATCAAGCTGCAGAAGGCCAGAAGTGACAGTCAAGCTAGGTAGATCTCATGCATCGTACTAGCTGACAGATCCATGACCAGGAACCCCACTATAACAGGGAATGGCATGAATGAACACTTTTCTACTGTGTTTACTACTTCAATCAGCACACTTAAGTTTAGTGCTCCTGACGACATTAGCAAAATGCGCACGGAGGAATTTGATTGAGGTGTCAAGCAAGCTCATGTTGGTCGACTACAATCGTTGTCACATCCTAGATCTGATGGTTTGCCAATTTCTCTGATAAAGTTTGGTGGCATCATTATCATCAACATCAGTACATCAGCCATTTGAACTGATGCTTCCCTGTCATACAATCATGATGACCTTCGCAATAAAGAATAATAAGAGGGAGAGAAGGGGGACTTAGCTGAAAACCTTAATGCCCTAAGCAAACATTCAGGGTCAAGGCGCCTACACCTTGTGTAGACAACATATGTCACAAACAGTTGGCCATCATGCAAGGATAAGGCGGCATCGGCGATACAGCTTCCTTGCGGCTTTCACTGCCCCGCGTCATAATCAGCCATTACCCCGCAGATAAAACAGCACCAAACACACTTTAAACAGGCAATCCGATTAGGAGACGGCAGCAGACGCGCCATTGGTGTCTACTGCGAGCCATATCCTGTAAAGTCTCGAGCCAAGCACAAGGTGAGTCACGTGGACTCCAACCCGGAAGGCGAGACGGACCAACGTCACCCACTTTGGTCGTCAGTAACTTCATTTTCCACTGCCAAGTCAACTTATGTCCAGCTCGAGTTTTGCGTCACCCTACACTTGGTAGACTAAACAAGGCCTTCCTAGATAAACGATGACCAGGCATACATAACACGTGCCCGAGACAACGCAACTTATTCAGTGCTATCTGTTTTTTCTAGGGAGCTAGCATGATTATTACTACCTAGTTTGGTGTCGGAGACATGTCGCTCATACTTTTAACTATGCTAGTCCTAGCAATGAAATTGGTGATACTACCAAACCAATGGAAACTCTATGTTCTATAGCCTAGATATAATAGTGGCTCAAAATTATACATTGCAAATTACTGTACTGTAAGGCACACACCGATTATTTCGAGAGTAATGGAAAAAATTGTGTGTGAGAAATCAGTTGTGCACCAACTATAGACTTAAATGAAGCAAATGGGTGATTACACAACAGATGATCCTGAGAATGTGAAGATAATGCTTTCTTTCTGCACGCCGTATATGTATGGTACTTTACTAAAGTTACCAAGTGAGGATTTACATGCGTCTTCAGTAATCGCAGTCGACCGGCAAATTTCGCGCCCCCCCGGTCCCCTGACTAGTGGATTCAGTGGCATGGACAGTAAGGGTTTTCAAACTCGTTGTTTAAGAATGCTTGAGCTGTTTCATCTTAAGCTGACTCTGACCTTGACGTTGAATTTCATGTACACGAAGTAGCGAATTTGTTCTCGAAAGCTGTGAATGAATAGGTAACTATTTTAGGAGATTTCATTTCAATGATTTTTAAAGCGCTTGAGAATCATAGTAGGATCTTGTCCGTTTGGAGTGACGGATATGGTCAGGTGTGGTAACTGTGTTCAAGATATAATACATAAAGTTAAATTACTAGATCTTTGATCACCGAGAAGCAATTGGTATGGTCGAGGGTAAACTCGCATGATGATTGGTGGGCAGTCGATGTGAGTGTAAACCTGGGGTTGTCTTCAGTGAGTATTTGGGCATTGATATATTTTCAGGTAAGTTTTAGCATGGCTTGTTTGTGGGTCCAGAAGACATCCTCCGGCGTTTCCTGCTGATTCGGTCCTCTGCTTAGGAGCACTCCGATTAGGAGCACTGGTTTGGGTCGGATAGATGAAACTATTGATGTCCTGGCTTGAGCCGCGGAGATGCGCTACCCATAAGTTTGGTTACTGTTAGGCATACAGCCCACGCACCAGTTGAGCATCGCATGTGCGTCCTTCAGGGATAATATTGTCTCGAGCAGAAAGATGAAACAAAGAGCCTCAAAACCATCTGAACCCATGGTGAGCACCAGCTGCTTTAGACAAACAAGAGTGCCGCGTGGAGGACAATAACAGCATGCTGAAGATACTACCGATAGCACCTCGAAAATGTTGATGGTCCTTGGGGCACGTCCACTGTGCTCCTGAGGAGGGAACCGTAAATATGCAAGCACAGAGGGAACGTGGGGATAAACAGATAAGGAATCAGAATCTTGTATGTCAATCACGCAGGAAGGTGAAATGAAGCACGAGCCTACGAGGGAGTTGGGCAGAGCTGCAGTCTGCTTCGATTCGTTCAACGTATCACTTAAGTATCCCCAGTCGAACTACTGTTTTCCCATTGGGTGTATGCAAGGACTAGCACGGAGGGACGGTCGTATGAGACCGAGCCTGGTAACTGTGGCTGTCTCTGGGATTTCACATGCGCAGATGTAACAGGAGGGTGTCTCGCTGAACGGACGTTGATTGTGCGTTGCACACGGAGGTCTCGTAGTGGCACGCAATGAGAAAGACGAACTAGTATGGTGTAGGAATTGGAAAGGCATGGTCTACCTGTTGTAGAACTTCAGCCTGAATGCGCTCGCCTGAATCTAAGAAAGATAAAGCGACGGAAGAATACGAGCAATTCACGTGCTTCTACACTAAATAGAAGCGATTTTACTCGTCAGCTTTATAGCTGTGTTGACGCAGAATTGCGGCGGACTGTCGCAGCTAGTAGAGCAGCCAGCCACCTTAAAGTGATGCTCCCCTGGATATAGATGTATCGGTGCCTAGAAGTAAATGCCAAACATCAACTTTCATTTTAGTACAGAATAGTCGAGCAGCACGTAAAAGCAACGATACAGGGTTGGGCACTCTGGTACGAGCAGCTACTCGTGATTTTATCGTAGCACGTGGTCCATCAAAACCACGCGCGCTTCCAATACTGTTGAAGGAGCGACAACATAGGTGCAGACTGTTTCCACTTAGATTACACAAGCACCTCTCATTGTAGCTTGAATGCTGCCCAACTAGGAGCAGTAAGTACTAGCAATATTACTGAGGGACATAGGACGCCTTCTGTTGTCTGACAAAACAAAGTAGCCAAGCACCCCTCCAAGAAGTTGAACACCAGCAACTACATAATGCCCGACTGTTTTAAGCTCCAGAATGTCTGAATCCGAGGTCAGTTCCATCATACTGATAGACTACTGGGAATAATAGGACTCCGTACCAATTACCAAGGGGGTCTAAAGTAAGTGAGCATTATACCTGTTGCGACTTGTCCGTCATCCCAGCTCAGTACAATACGGTGAACCGCGGTTACACCAAGGAACGCTTCAGTCCCAAGAAGCAGGGAGCGTTCTCTTGTCATCCACTCATCTTCGTACTGCAACAAGTACTGTTCGTATTTTTCAGATGTTCCTCGAGGTGAATACCAGCAAAGCAACTAAAATCCGGTTGACTACCGTAAAAAGGACGATAAATAATTCTTTATTCACGGTGTCCCCGAGCTTCAGACTTTAAAAGAGCTAGAGGTGAAAGCATATTATTGTGAAGAATGGAGCTTCATCAGTGAAGTACGCCCTGCTTTTATCCCGCGATAATTCATTGTTCGTTGCTCTTGAAAATGCAACTACCAACTTTATCTACGGGTTGCAGTTAGTACCCAAATAATAAAGGTTGTTCCACAACTTGCAAACGTTACACAGCAGTCAAACGTCCAGGTAAAATAAATGCGTTCAAAATGTGGTGCGCACTGCGCCAACTTTGGAAAATGGTGAGCACCAAAATCGTCAGTTGGTATAAACATAGCGGGCTGTGCAGTCCAGGCCTCCCCAGTAACTGCTGCTCTAATCTTGAGCAGAACCGATGGTAACACCATAAGAAAACGACACCAGTAGCCCAGACAATCAGTTGCTTTTCAAATATCATGAGCTTCTCAAAATCGACTTATGACATTCGCAGTTAGACCGAAGTGTGGCGTACTTCAGCAAGACCTCAATCGCCTGTCTGCATCGTCTGCTGAAGTTCATCTCCTGCTCAACCGAGTAAAGTCTGTATTTATTTGCTTGGGGAAGGGTGTTGACGGCCGAACCTACACCCTTAACGGCCAACCGCTATATCCCACACCCTCCGTGAAGGACCTAGATGTACTCTCGCGCTGCGATTTGAGGTCCGTGGACAACACGAACAAGCTAAACAGTAACGGACTGCGCATGCTTTTGGCGCTCAAACGTAGCTTCGGCCCATGGTCTGAGGAGGTTGCCACTCGCCTCTTCTCTTCCATCATCAGACCAACGCTAGGGTAGGGTTCGCCCGCCTACTTTCCGATTACCCGAGGAGAGGCAAAATAGATCGAACGGGTCCAACACCTTGTTACCAGACTCATCCTGAGTTTACGTGGCTTGCGATATGAAGACCGGTGCGCGAGACTCTACACTTCGTCCTACCGTCAAGTTCCAGTCGACTTCATTATGACCTACCGTATTCTGTATGTCGGTGTCTTCCCCATGCTGAGGTCAATGCCGCACTTAGGAGAGCCACGCAGCACACGCGGGAACAGATAAAAACTTGTGGTGCCGGATGTGAAGCGAGTTCCACACCCATTGTGTTGCTAAGGGAGAGTGGTAAATATTTGGAACAGTTTGCCATAACATGTGCTGGAGGCCACATCTGTTGCAGTTCAAAACGTTGTTGGATTTATATTTTGCCGCTATTCGATTCAGAGAACGAGTAAAGACTGACGATGACATCTCACATTCGTGAGTCTTGTAATATCTTGAGTCAGATATTTTAAAAGGTACATGAAAACGATAACCATATTCACGGGAGATAATTTTTATAATTTGAAAAGCACGGAAAGAAGACGAAGGCTGGTAGATGCATGCATTTCGTATTGTCTCCTCAGTACCATTAACAATAACCGATAGGCATAGATATAGCTAACAGTGGGTGCAACCAGACAAGCTTAAGGTGTAAAACGAATGACGGAAGTTCACACCTACGTCCAAGGCAGTTTTAGGCTGACAAATAATTGTTTCTGAACACACAAGGCTGGCTTAATCCAGCTTATAGCGACAGCCTCAGCAAACCGAAGGAAGCGCGGATTAGTGTGACGTAACACAAGTTTAAACGCTGAGCCCAGCTCTATCTGGTGACCCGAGTCTAATAGGTGTTTGCCTATCGAGGAAGCCAGCGGTCTGCGCGAACATGGAATCTGACGACGGTAGGCAATCTGAGCAACTTCACGTTGAACCCATCGTGGTACATGTTTCTTTAGTCGGGAAGTCAGCGTTCTATTAGTTCTGCCGATGTAACTTTTCCGCAGTCACATACAAATTGGTATACACAGTGTGAGTTGGCCGCATGTTCGCGCAGACCGCTGGCTTTCTCGATAGGCAAACACCTATTAGACTCGGGTCACCAGATAGAGCTGGGCTCAGCGTTTAAACTTGTGTTACGTCACACTAATCCGCGCTTCCTTCGGTTTGCTGAGGCTGTCGCTATAAGCTGGATTAAGCCAGTCTTGTGTGATCAGAAACAATTATTTGTCAGCCTAAAACTGCCTCGGACGTGGGTGTGAACTTTCGTCATTCGTTTTACACCTTAAGCTTGTCTGGTTGCACCCACTGTTAGCTATATCTATGCCTATCGGTTATTGTTAATGGTACTGAGGAGACAATACGAAATGCATGCATCTACCAGCCTTCGTCTTCTTTCCGTGCTTTTCAAATTGTTGAAGAGAACTGACTGATTTAAATTTTTATAATGTTTTCCACCATATTTCGAAGGAGTTTTACATGAGGCATTTCTAGTTGCTCAAACATATAGTCTTCAGTATTCAGTAATTAGACACAAGGCTTTGTATAAGCTACCGAAGGATTGCAAAGCAAAAGTGCAAGTCGGTGTTAGGGAGAGTTGCGTTACGGTTGCTACCAAGAAGGACCGAGTTTTAAATTTACGGTATCATCCATTGGATAGAAAACTAAGGAGTGAAGCGGAATTCTCATGGCACAAGTATCACCGGTTTAGTGTGGTACATCACCGAGTACTACGATGCAGTATTTTGACAAGCTTCTTCCCTTTACAACTTTCCGTAGGGCTGTATGTTCTTAACTTTTTGTCGTGTTAATTGCGTGTGTTTGACTCTGGTGGTAAATTCATGCATTTGCACGACAAGTGAAAATTCATGGGTCCTTCTGTATCTTGTAGCTAACATGCTGCTTTTCTTGCTGATTAACTGCTCAACGGAATGTTTAGAGACTTGTGGGGTATGAATACATTGTGCAGCAAGGAGTCCTATATCGTGATGCATTTGTTTATAGAACTGCTCCACAACGGTGTACACACTGGTAGAGAAGATAAGTACATCCCAGTCGGAGAAATGAATGAACGGCTGAAAGCATTCCCGTTTTATTTTATGGGTTACAACTGGCGTTGTAGAGGCGAGTTTAGTGACCATTTTAATTTGGAAATTGAGTCGGATCATGTTACGGTCGCTGCCAGGGAGATTGATTAAGATCTGGGTCTGTGGATTGGGTATCTCCAATGTGAATATTAAGTCCAGTACATTGGCGGACCTGGTTGGACTCGTAATCCATTGTGTCCAGCCCCCAGCTCTGACGCAAGAAAGAAAAGAGACGTGCAAGTTAGACGTTGGAGGTGATGATCAGCGTCTTTTCGGTAGGTTGAAATCGCCGGCAATACTTTTCTGACTGTGTGGCAACTCTGATGCGAAGTCAAATGCAGAAGTGATGTTGGTGACACTCATGTTAGACGCATTCTGTGGGTTGTAGATGCATGGGAGCAGTGTGTAAGATGAGACACCCGCGACTGACAGCCAAATAGATACAGGGATATTTTCCATTTGTGAGTGGTAAACTAATATTAAGTCTCCACGTACCTGCCGGTGGCGTCCACTGAACACTCCGAGCGTCTTAATTCGTTGCTGTTAAGGAAAGTGACGCAATCCCTTGACAAATTTCGTTGCTCGATGTTGGGATGTTTTACGCGTTGCAAGGTCACGCTTTGGTCAAGCATGCCAAGCCTGGATTGCGTATTCGACGGGCGAATTCGCAGCAGTGTGGAACATCAGAAATAAGGTTGATGAATCGAAACTCCAGAATGCCCTCCGCAAGAGGTCAACATGCTTGTTACCGCTTTATGAGACGCATTCTGACTGTTTGGAATGTCCAAGGTCTTCCTGTACTAGCACGCGGAGGACACGTTCCTGACAACTTGTATGCAGATCGTGCGCCCCGTGTTTGCATACATAGGAGTGTCGATATTGGATGTTGACAACGCAGCACTGCTTCACATTGAATGTCAGTGGGTTTCTCACAGACAAATGGCAAGTCTCATCCAGGTCGCGCTAGAAGATTTCTTGGTCGCCTATTCCCTTGATCGCCCGCCAAATTTTTACGTCGTCCGCAAAGAGTAACACTTTTGAGGTGACACATCTCGCAAAATAACTAATGAAAACAAAAAGCAGGCGCGGTCAATGTACCAAACCCTGCGGTACGCCGCATTTCGTTCGAAACGGGTCGGACATAGATTTTCGAACTGCAAATTTCAATTGCCGTTTACAGAGAAAGTTAAAAATATCCATCCTAAGGTTGGATCTCCGAGAGCGTAGATATGGTCTGATACCAGATGTCATTGGCCAAATGATCGCCTGTAAACGGTAGAAACAAGTAAACATCCTTTTCCTCTGCAGTCTGAACCGTTGGTTTCGCCTCCGGAACTCGGCTATAAACCTGGATGAACCTATGCGGTACCTGTTCGACAAGGCAGTCTTATGTAAAACCTTCTGTTCGGCCTTTTCGCGCGTCTGTAGTGCAAATTCGTCTGGCTCTGTAGAAGAGGGCTTTGACTAGATCGTGTTTGTACACTACTGGAGCAAAGCTATAGAATTGCAGATACTGTCCACTCTAAGTCACTTTTTGATAGGCGGTTTGCTAAAACGTGGTGTCCAACTGTCCCTAATGTGCACGTCCAGCAGCAGTGGATTGATTTGCTGTTCAATCTCGTGTGTCACAGGGAGATTAGGTTGTGCGTAATTTAGGAGGGCAACAAGTCGCAATCTCGCCACTAGTAACGGCTAATATGTCATCCGCATGTCATCCGCATACCGTTTGTCGAGCTTCACTTCTTTGAGACTGACAGATATTTTTCAATCAGGCCTAGAAAAATATCCGCCAATCTGGTCCTAACGCGCTACCCACTGCAACACCATCAGTATGTTTGTACACAGAGCATTCGAACTCAAGCCGTACATTCTGTGTGCATAACAGAATTAATTCACTCAGATACTCCAAGGGAGACCCATGGACAACTTTTGGTTGCGCAAGAATCGGCATAACTCGTCAACTCTCATACAATGGTACGTTGGTGAGGATGTTGGCGTGCTCCAGGTCGCATTGTTTCTTCTCGGCATCCATATGCACAGACATCAAGAAGTTCTGATCGTGGCGACTAAAGGCTAAGCTCTATTCGTGTAGCCTTGTACCAAGCTTTTTCCAGTCTGTCCCCTGAAGTCAACTTGATGATGTTGCTTAGTCTGGCAAAAAACATCTGCAACATAATCACTCTGCTCGGAGAAGAACTCAAAATTTACATCCACACCCCGAGCCACGGATATTCTCAACTATTTCAAAGCTATCCAACTTGTATATCGATGACTCAAGTAGTTCCGCCGTGCAATCAACCCGATTAATCTCTAGTAACAGTAGGACTGCATGAATTCCAATTTCACCGCTTGCAGAATTGGGTCAACCATTGGGCTCAACCGTGTAAACAAATGCACTATAAGTCGCCCCGCTGAAAATGCAACTGTGTTGAAAAGACTAGCAGTTTGCGTGACGCCAGTTCAGTTGCCTGTTGTAGCAGTTTATCACATTTTCTATGGCGGTTTGGTTAACATTAAACAATGCGTCAAAATCCAGCAAAGGTAAAAATAGATAGGCGATTGGAAGAGTACCAAAACTTATAGATAAATGTGGTGTGGCAAGAAGAGGGAAAAACCGCAAATTTGCTACCATGGGAGTAACGTCTCATACTATGTCCGCAATCGAGCACGAGTTCCTGCCATGCGCGAGAGGGTTCCTAGCCAGTCGTGCTCGTGATCGTTGAGTCCCCTTCCTTGGGGCATGTCACATTGGAGTCTGATTGGGTCAAAAATGGAAGTGTGTATTCTCACCTTCATTTGACCTTGAATGAGAAAGTTTCTTATCCAACCGAGCATATGGTCACAAATTCCATAGCTTCGAAGATTGCAAAGGAGAATGCAAGACCCCATGTGGCCGAACGCATTTGAAAAATCTAGGTAGACAACAATGAGTCCTACTCTGGCATAAACAACTTCCCTCCAATTTGCCTGAGTCAGCAGTAAGTTTGTAGTGTAGGACCGGTTTCGGCAGAATCTCTGTTGCTTTGATACAAAGATGTGGTTGCCCTCAAGGAGTCGACCACCAAACGTGTTTTGAGGAATTGTTGGCCTTGGAAGTTCGGTTGGGTTATTTGAGTGCTCTCGTCTGCCCTGGGTCTGATGTTTGTATGTTCTTGGTATTATTCCATCGGACGCCGTGGTTGGCATTAATTAAATTCCTTCACAGAGCTGTTTGAGGGAAGGTGAACCAATCTGCTCGTCCGCCATGAATCGTTACCCACCTGTGTCCGTGTACCCACTGCCTTTAACCGAATTTCTGTTGGCAGCTTCTCGCGGAATTTAGACCAGTTTTCCAATATAAGCGGTGTCAGTAGCTCAGACTGAATTACCAGACGGAAGTACTTTCATCAGTCGGGGACCGTTCCTCTTGTAGTTTGGTGATACTGACATTCTTGTCAACAGTTTTGAAACGTTATGGTCGATGAACATTTCCTGGCCGATGTAGCTCCATTATTCCCGGTCGTGTGTCTTCGCTTTTTGAGAGGTGGATGTTTGAAGATTAGGAACTCCGTAAATAATGTTCGTTTTTTGTCAGATTAACGAACTTTATCACGGTTGTCATTCTCTTTCGGCAGTACGTTCCAAGGAGTGTCTAGAAGTAGGTGCACCAAATGTGATGAGTTACGGAGTCCAAGCAAAGACAGTAGAACGACCTGTGTCTCATCAGCGTAATTCTGGGTCACCTGGAGAAGTCGAGCTTCACCGTAATGCACTGAATTTGGGTGACGTGGGACCAGTTTCAGTGTCGTGGGCTCAACGGAAATGCCAATTGCACCACAAATGGAATTCCACTGATTACGATCGTACATCGGCTCCCTATTTATGGTATTAGACTGCAATTCTGGAACTTTCATGCACACAACAATCAAACTACCATGATTTCTTCTGTTAGCTGCAAGTTTGGTGTTATCAACTGATGCCGTTTTAAAGCAGTTGGTTGTCTGTAGTGCTTTCATCACCTTAAGTATGCACGCTGCTGATACCGCAGTCGGGGGTGTTCTCCTCGGCGTTTGCTTGGAGACATTTGATGCGTATGATTCCCGGCTATTTCCTCGGGTGGATGAACTCGGGCTCAGTGCTTCTATTAGCGGCACTGGCTTGGTGTGGGCTGCATTGTTGGAAGCAGTGGAAACAGGCATACTCGATGTTCATCCGCTTATGGGAGTGCGATGAGCCAGAAGATTGGTAGACACAGACGCTGCTGTGCTTTTGGAGCGACTAGCTCTGTTTTTCGGCCTAGTGCCAGAGCCTGCTGTAGCTGGTCGAGGTATTAGCTTGATTATATTTACGTCCGAGGGTGTGGTTCTTTTTCTTTTTTTTAAAACACGTTAGCTAGAGGTGGGAAACACCTCAGCTACTGTGCCGTGGTGTGTGGGTGTGGTCCTAGTATTCACTAATTGCGCAATAGTCTCTGTCAACCTATTGCACTTTTTCATGAGTACACATGGACAGTTGACAACTGGAATGACTTAAATAAATAAATAGATAAATAAACCTTTTGTTCCTCGACAGTGTGACGCACAGACCAAGTGTGTGATCTAATCAACTTATGCAACGTGGTCGCATAATATAGTTAATGTTACGTGTTTTATACAAAGGTTCGCAAATGAGTTTTTTGAAGTGATTAGCAGTTTGAAAGTATTAGAGAGATTAAGAAACTGGGAATAATAACAAATGTATGTTTAACCGAAAGTTTAAGTAATGTAATACGGCCATGCATGGAACTGTCACCAGGGGACCTGCTTCCATGCAGGGTATTCCATCGATGGGTCTCACCCGCACTTCCATGATCCCTCCAGCTGGCTCTGTGCCGGTGTGGCAACATAGTAAATAGGCCATCAGCTGGGTAACAAATGTTTTTTTTCATAAGGGCTGTTTTATGCATACATTATGGGCGATGAAGCCTCAGCCCCTTTCTTCATGCGCATCAATCAAGTGTGGCACTCTCTGTTCTTTGCCAGCGAGTCAGTAGCAGTACGATTTGCATGGGTATAATTGTTTTTAGTTCGGAAGCATTAATCTGTCACCGCAAGAGATCAGCCCAGTCATGGCCAACAAGGAAACAAATAATATGAAGTATGAGGAATTAAAAAAACATAATGATGAATACTATCGCTTGCCGATAGGCCAATCACAATTTCATGGAAAAGCTTGGCGAGTGACGACGATGGTATAGAGACATCAGTTTGAAAAGCGTAGTACATCTTAGCACCAGTGCATCAAAGAAGAAAACATATTTGGTTAGTCGGAGTGATAGGAGTAAGATCGTTTATACATATATACTCAAGAAGTCAACTATTTGTAGGTAAAATTATAATATTGAGACAAATAGGGGAGATGGCGACTTGCAAGTGCATCCAGCACTTTCTCATACAAATCATCTAGAGTCATCTTCTGCCTAAGTGTTGACCAGATATTTGAGACAGACAGGTGAATATCAATCATGCGTTTCAATTTCTGATAGGTTGTGTAGTTTCTAATAGTCTATGGAAGTTTCTTCCATATTAACGCATATTTTCCGAGAAAAAATTTGAGCGGGGCTTGGTGCAAGACTTTTGTGTTTACAATGAGCATGCGCTGTTTTTTAGTTCATAGCGCAAACGGGTTTGAAACTCGAGTTGTGGCTGTGCAGTGAAGCCAAATCCGAATAGTAAGTGGTATAAAATTTACAGATTAAGTTTGAGTTTGCGCAGCATTAGCGGCGTTAATTTTAGAGTCTCGCAAGGATCACGTATGTCATAGTGCTAGGCCTGTTCAAAACCTCTTTGTGAATGATCATGGAATGTTTTCTAGTGCTATGATGTCCACTTTTCTCAGCTTATCGTGCACTATCGTACAGTACTCAAGCTTCGGCCTAACACAAATTTTAAAGGCTTAAAGCCTGGAATCCCTCAAAATAAGAGTTCGAGTTATATAGGCAATCAATTTTCTGGCAGAAGCCTGCAAGAATATAAGTTGCTCTAAAAAATTAACTGAGGTTGAATATCCTAGACCAAGGTCTCGAGCTGCGTCGCACACAGGGATAGGGGTGTCGTTTAAGGTTAGGATATTCGAAGAAGAGCCACAGCCGTAGTACAATAGATTACACTTGTCAGTGGCAAAGTGCAACTTCCAGGAGTTACACCAGTGCTCTAATGCGGACACGTCAGACTGAATACTGGTTAAGTTAGGACGATGTTGCCCAGGGGAGGAACAATACACAATTTTAACATCATCAGCGAAGAGGCATGGATTCCCGTACAAGATTTCATCAAGGCGATCGTTGAAATAGACTAAGAATACATGCGGGCCTATCAAGCCACCTTGAATCACTCCACTAGAGGTTGTGGTGGCTTCAGATGTGTAGGTTCCAATTTTGACTACTTGCTTTCTACCCTCTAGGTAGGAAGGTAACCACTATAGAAGCGAATCTGAAGTACCATAGGACGTAAGCATTCGCAACTATAAGTTATGTGGGACAGGGTCCAAAGCCTTTTGGATATCAAGAAACATTGCAACGACGGCCCTTCCGGCGTCTCTTGCTCTGGTCACTATCAAGGTAATCTAACTGACAGGTAGTGTATGACCTACCTTTCAAAAAACCGTGCTGTTGTTTACTGAGAGGGCTCACAGAACTCAAATATTCTATTATGCGTTCTTTGACTAACCTCTCCATGATTCTGGAGATAATAGATGTGTGGTGGATTAGGCGGTACTTTGTTACAACTTGCATCGATCAGCTTTTGTGTCGTGGTATTATAGTTGATTGTTTCCAGCGCGTAGGATACTCCGCATTAAGCATGGAAAGAGTAAATCCAATTAGCAAAAACAGGGGGATGTCTGGACCTTCGTGCTTGACTGGAATTGGTGGGATGTTGTCATGGCCTGATGAGCATGATGACCGAACTAATCTGAGTTGGCGACAAATGTCACTAAGTGTGAATTCGACAGTTTGGAGTGTATTACTGCCTTTGTGTATCAGCTTGAGTTGAGGATCCTCTCTCGCATTTGTGCTATAAGTAGACTAGTCATTGAAGATCGAACATGTGATTACGCGATCGGTTACGACACTTCCATCAGAGTTTACAATCGAGCCCATAAAACTTCATTTTCTATTCTGCCTACGGTTCAAAAGTTTGTGATGCAGCCTACAACGTTGGTGCCATGCAGTACGATTACCTCCTCGGAGCACAACATTTTGTGAACTTGGTATAACACTGTTAGCATTCTAGTGTGGAGCATCAGCAGAGTAAAATCGTTTGTTTTCCTAAAATTTGTCTTTATTTTATGAAGTTTAGTAGCTACCTTTTTCGAGATGCCTGCAGGTGCAGCAATCCTTTTCAAGTTCTTAGTACGTTCTGGAGCCGCAACCTCAACACACTGCTGAATACGATGATAGAACCCATCCCAAGAAATTTGTATATTCTGTGCTAAGAGAAATGCATCCCAATTTGAAGACCTTATAAAATCTCAGAAAATTGACGAATTCACAGAAAATCATGGGCGGTATTTGATCACTGATTCTATCGGTTTAGAAAGTATTTGGAAAGAACAACCAACGATGTTGCGATCACTACCAGGCAATTTGTCATTGCTGTATGTGGACACCTGTGAACATCCCATAGTAAATATTAGATCAAGTGTGTTACAAAACCGAGTAAGCTCTTTGACTTGTTGTACCCATCCCAGTCAACCAAGAGTATAACTAATGAGTAGGAGGATTTTGTAATTGGAATTGGAACGTTTGTGTGCTATGTAGCTTGTGAGCAGCCGGAATGAAAACATTACAATTATAAAAGTATTGTGTTTTTGTCGTTTATTGTTAAGGACCGTGGGATTTCGGGCATATTAAAATCCCCAGTGATTATTTTATTAATGTATGAGAGGTCTGCAATAAAAGAAAAATTGTCTATCAAGTCATCGGTTACAGTGAGTGCAGACGATGGGGATCTGTAAATGCAACCTACTAAGAGATTTGTTGGATTAATAGAAATGGTAATCCACACAAAATCAGGAAATTTCCGCAGGAGTGGCTCATCCAGAGGAACAACTAAGTACATGTATTTGACGTAAAGTATACAGCCCCCACCTCTACCATAAAGGCAGTCAATACGAAATATGTTATTGCCCAGTATCCCGAACAATGTATCACATCTCCGATGAACACCATGTTTCTGTTATTAATGAACAATGAACAATGATATATTACAGGTAAAAAAGCGATTGCTTTACAAGTCCCGTAGGATGGTTGAAGTGAAAGTAAACATAAGTGTAAATCAGCAATTTCAGAGTCTAGTGAATTCAAGTGCCCCTTATTCATTTAAACGTTGAAGAATGTGTACTGAATTGTTACTGTAGAGTAATATGGGAAGTAATATGGGGAAGGCATGTCTTAAGAACAAGAGAAACGACAATGCTTACTCGTGCGCCGTTTTCTTAGACTGAGGTAAATTGATGAATGTAGTTGTACTATATCCGAAACTATATTCCACAACAGCAGTGTGTAAATAGTGAAGCACAAAAGCTGAGAATGAGCACCGTTTTTTTCGTTTTTGTTTGACGTGGACATCTCTGAGTATATAGCGTAATGTAGGTGGATAAGCGAATCATCCGGACGTCTTTTGAATAGCGATAGCGTGGGGGAAGAAACAACGTATGTGGGAAGAGTGTTCCAGTGTTGACACACACGAAGGGAAAAGAAATTCCGGCGGCATTCCAACCGGCTGTATTGTGTGGCCAGCTTTAGCTGGTGTCCTCTGAGTATTGTATTGCTATTCAGCTTTAGTAGGTGACGATAAGAATGATTTGGATTCCTCAGGATCATATAAGTCATTATCAAGTCGCCACGCAGGCGTCGATATTGTCCACTGTAGACCCCGAGGGTTTTCAGCCTAAATCGGTAAGGGAGATGAAACAGGCCCTTTACGTACTTGGTCGCCCTTCGTTGTGGCAGTTTAAGAGCGGTAAGGTCTTGCTTTTGTCATGGCTGCCAGACGTGGATGGCGTACTCAGAATGCGTCCGAATGTAGGCGTTTAGCATCTGAGGAAAGATGGAAGGATCGAAGCGCCCGAATGCCCTCCGCAAAAGGCCAAGGTTTTGGTTAGCTTTTTGGAGGCTTTCTCGGCCTGACGGGAACAGCCCAGATCTTCCTGCACTAGCACTCCTAGATCGCATTCCGTTGCAGTGCGCTGCAATATTTGATCCCCCAGTCTGTATTCGCAAGTGGCTTTATGGCGTATGCTCAACACCTTGCACTTTGTAGCGTTGAACTGAAGCAGGTTCTGAGTCGACCCTTCGTAGATCCTGTCAAGATCATCCTGAATTGCTGCATTGTCGTTGGTTGTTCTAATGGCTCGCCATATCTTGTGATCATCAGCGAAGAGTAAGGAGTTAGAGGTGATTACTTTTGCGAGATCGTTTATGTAAATCAGGAATAGTCGTGGACCAAGTACTGAGCCCTGGGGCACTCCGCACTTAACGTCGATTGGGTCAGAGATGAAGCCGCGAACTCTTCCATTCAGATGTCGTTGAAGCAAGAAGTTACCTATGCAACCGAGGATTGGGTCGCCAATTCCACAACACTGCGGCTTGTGAAGGAGGATACAGTGGTTCAGACGGTCGAAAACCTTTGAGAAATCCAGATATACTGCATCAACACCTACGCCGCTGTCAACGGTCTCAGTCCAACTGGATCTGGCAAGCAGCAAGTTTGAAGTGCAAGATCGTTTCTTGCGAAACCCATGTTGTTCTTGTGCTATGATACTGCGTTCTTCCAAAAAGTTCATCAGTGCTTCGGCAACAATCGCTTCCATGATTTTGGAGAGCACCGGAAGTAGTGTTATCTGGCGATAGTTGACCGGATCTGCACGACTTCCCCCCTTATGGATGGGAGTGACGATGCCTTGCTTCCACATTGTTAGCACGCGCATCTCATCGAGGCATCGTTGGAAGAACTTGCAGTGGGGATCCGCCAGCTTTACTGCAGCCAATTTCAACGCTTTTGGACGAATATTATCAACACCGGTAGAGGTATGCTCGCGCAGGGCAAATAGCCTTTTCATAACATCCGCAGTCGTAAACGTGATGTGGCTAAGTCCTGGTGGTGGTACAACAATCGGGAACAGTGTATGCGGCGGTGTCGTGCTCTGGAAGTTCGGGGTGAATTGTTGACATAGGGCATTGGCCGCCTCGGTTGCGTTTTGTGCAAGTCCACACAATGTGTGTAAAGCAGGAATTCCTCGCTACACTTTGCGGAGCTTCTTAACGTGTCTGTACAGGAGCTTGGGGTTTGGAAGGAATTTCTCGGCTAGATTCTGTTGCGGCTGTATTTTATCTTCTCGTACCAGGTTTACGCAGTGATTCCTTTGGATAGTGTATGCTTCCCATGTTTCGACACTCCATGACTCCTTGTATCTTCGCCAGAGTAAATTCCTCGTGACGATAGACTTGCGTGTCCTGCTGCGTATGAATAATTTTACTGTCTTCGTTCGCGAAGGTCTTTTCCTAGAAGCACTAGTTACTAACGTGTTGAATTGGTGAGCAAATTCAGACCAGGCGACATCGGGGGTTCGTTCTGCTAGAAATGCTCAGTTTGTAGCATTTATAAGTTTGATTAGAGTGCCGTAATCCGTAATGAGCTGACACTCCTCGGTGTTTTCTGAGGAATATTCTGCATAACAGATGTACTTGAACATGAGGGTTGCATGATCGCTACGGCCTAAAGGACTCTCTATCGATACCGTTTCGATCATAAGCTCTTCATTGGTGAATACGAGATCCAGGACACCCGGTTTGTTTCCCGTCCTGAATCTTGTGGGAGATGTGATGTGATTGTAGAGTGGTAGTCCACTAACTATCTCCTGTACTTCCATTTTGAAGTGTTCGTTGATACAGGCTGGGTTTCTATAGTATGAATATTGAAGTCACCAATCAGGACAATGTGGCTGTACGACTGCGAGAGAATGGGCCTCATTGTGGAGGCTAGGCGGTTGTCCATTTCCAAAGTAGCCGACGGAAGGCGATACACCACACCCAACAAACATGCTTCCCCACGGCTAAGTTGAAGACGACACCAAAGCGCGTCGACAATTTGAACCTCTGGGTCATCGATGAGATCAATGTGTAGTTCGCTGCGATAATAAAGTACTACTCCACCTTCTCTACTTGGTCGATCGTTGCGTAGAATAGACATCCCAGATAGTGCGATTTCTGCATCAGTGATCGCTTCATTCAACCAGGTCTCGGTTATCATAACGAGGTCCCTTAACATCAAGGCCTGACGCAGGCGAAGCTCCGTCAGTTTGCTTAAAAGACCTTGTGCGTTGGTATAAAAACAGGACAGTAATTCACAGGTTAGAAGGTTATTTGTGGATATAGACAACAGGTTTGAGACTTTGCCGATCCTCTTGAGGTCGGCTGCTACTAGTTTTTTGGAATTGTCTTAGGCTCGCGAGAATGACTTGGGATAACTCTCTGCACCGTGTGATCAGGTTCATGATGATCCTGATGGTCACTCACCTCCTGCAGTGCCTCGCCGGATGCTATGACGGCAGTCAGATCAGTCACTGTGGTGGACTCTGCAACAACGGTTGTTCCCACTGAGTTGGTTCTCTCCATGGAGTAACCAGTAGCCTCTGGTCGAAAACTTGCCGCTTTTATTCGAATTTCTGTTGGTAGCATGTTCCGGAATTTACCCCAGTTCTCTAGAACTGTGTGTTAGTAATATATCAGGAGAAGAAAGGTGAAGAATATCACGCAGGAATTGCATTTTATGTGACAATGAACAAGAATGAATTAACAGTAAGTACAGTGTCTTGTTATCCATTGGGTTGTTTACAGAATTCCAGGTACAGGACTCCAACGACGTGGTATTTGGAGAGAGTAGAGTGGGGGTGGTGGCTACAGAGGACATATAATTTGTAGAATTAGTGTCATTTGGAAGTGTGGCGGGTAAAACGCCGCTGGACTCCCCAAAAATGTCAGAAGAACGAAATACTGGGAACATTTTGACCCACTGTGAATTTCGCTAGCAAGTTGCTCACAGGTTATGGAGCGCATAGGTAGCATATTCAATTGCTGCATGGTTGGTTATACGCCGATTGTCTGCAGGTTTCCAGTGGTGACAGCGTTTGGTGGATCGTTTAAAATATCAGTGTTTTTATTGTGCTCAGGTGCACCCGTATAGATGCCACGTAAGGTTTTTCTACCAGTGTTCTTTACAAGAAGGCTGTTCCGCAGTGTGTTATCTATTAGAGGTGCAAAGTTTTTGGAGAGGAGGTTTTCGGTTTCGTAACAGAGCATCTATGCAGCTGGTTGGTGAACGACAAACAGTGAGCAAGTAGTCGTTTGCGCAATGGAACTTGCTTGCATGTTCGGGGACGAGTTGCGCAGGAATAGTGGGCTAACGTGAAACTGAGTGGAGTCAGAAGCGATATTTTTACAACAGTTAATATTCGATTTCAACGTTAGAGTTAATTCATTTATGGTCAAAGTGTCATCTAAGTAGACCAGGTGGGGAAGTTCCCGAGTTTCCTTAGGTAGCGGAATAAATTGGTCACAAACTGTTTGTCGGAAATAGGCATTTTGGTGCTCCGTTTGTAGTACTGTTAACTCTGGTTTTAGTACCATCAATATGTAATCATTCCTAAGGGATAATACGCTCCTACGACAAATGAATGTTACAGTAAGTGTTTCGTTTGAACATTTAAAAAGTGTTACTCGTAAGTAGCAAGAAATTAGCTGTAATTTTGTTGAGGCATCCCTCCCGGTAGTTCACAAGCTATATAGGACAGCCTAGTCGGCAAAAGCACCAGACGAGTTTCGCCCCATTAAGACCCGTCAGTGGTGGGCATTCCCTCGGTCCCCTACTGCGGATCAAATCCATGACAACTAGAGGCGGATGCCAACTAGCCAGCAGCTTAAGCCACTGAGCCATGGGGGACTTTAGCTGGGCTACTTAAGTTGCAATCTAACTGGGATATAGCACTACTTATCCTTCAATATCACTGACAGTGGCTAGCCTCCGATGTGATGACCTGCTTAGAAGACCCCTTTCGTAGCCTCACGCAAGAAAACTGCAGTCTTTCAATATGACAATCGCTGGCCACTGCAGAGGAGATAGCCTCAAGCGATAACTTTTGATAAACTAAATGCTATAACAGTTCTGGAATGTTTAATGCACTCATGAACCTCAAATACATGTATAAAATTCCGAAGGTATCGAACGTGTTCCCTTGTTAATGTATCTGGAGTGTTATAAAGATACTTAAGTGTGTTAAATTGCTCTAGGACTTGGTTAAGAGATTCAAACCTTTCCTTCAAGTCCTTCAGCTGTAGTTCAAACGCAGTAATGGTTTGAATCGCTTTAGAGGGCAATTCTATCAGTGAAATCCTATGAGAACTATCATTAGATTACTTCTTTTTACTCTTACGCGCGATTTCGGCGTTATCTTCATTTTAGCTGATGGGCCTTTCATTTTTTCCGTGCTAACGGGCGGGTTATAAGCAGGATATTTTGCCAGCGTTTCAGTGGCTTCCTGTCCCTTCTTTGAGTTTCTTGTTTTGATTGAGGTAACGAGCATTTTTGCTAATTAATGGTTTTAGGCATCGTAAAACCTATTTTATGTGAATACGAATTAGACAATAGAAAACAAAGTTCACCGTTGCAGTTACAGTGATCGAGACAAATCACAAAGTTATCGGTAAGCCACCGAGGATACAGACTAAGATTTTAGAGCATATGCTTGGCGGCATCCAGTTTCCGATTTGCCTTTCACTGTGGCCAGCCACAGGACGCCTGCGCCTACAGAGGGACCATGGGTGGCTTGAGCTGCAACACCCACAGCTCCAACCACACACGTTATATGCAGTGTAAACCGAAGGAATAAGAACGGGAGGTATGTGGGTGGGAGCCACTTTTCATCAACGGAGCCGGCCCACACTCTTTCACAGGCAAACACAAGTACGCTGTATTGGGAAATCAAGTATACACATGGCGGTGGCTGGACCGTAGTCCGCTCCACACTGAGTGCATGAAACCAATCTTCCAGCCTAACACGGCCAAAACGGCCGTGCACCCCGCCCCTCCAGCAACGACTAACTGTCTCCTAGAGCCAGTATGGACTAGGTAGTGGGTAACTGACAGGTAGGCACCTTGTCAACATGCACATCAAGTGCAGCCACACCTGGGATGTCAAACAACAGCCAATCATTCAAAATGCTGACATCAAATAAAAGATATCGAAGAATGTAAACGTATATGACGACATAAATACTCGCTAAATGAGCATATGCAGGAAATTGGTTATAATCGAGTCCGCGATAAGTATAAAATGTCCGAAAGTTGTTTAAAAAATACCAGGTGATAAAGTTACGCAAGTTTGTCACAATTAGCACGAGCGACGTGTGCAACTTAGGAGAAGATTATCAGGTACACAGAACAAAGCAAATAAAGTGGAATGAATTTTATCCACATTAAAATGACCTAGTTTAAGTGTAAGTTGGTTTAGCTTAACTGCGGTGAATGCAACCTCAGCCTTATACTACCTATCTCAAGTGCACGAGAATTAAATGGGTACAAAATGGTCACTGTTTCAGATGCCATGATCGATACAAACCAACCAGATGTACGAGCGCTCAGTTGTCCAGATTCCGTCAAGGGTAGGTTGTCCTTCAGTATTCGACCGCTCTGAGCACAGGTAGCCCTGAGGTCAACGTAACAGGACGCGTCACGTCACATCACAAGTTCCAATAAGCGCCCATGCACAAATCCGGCCAGACAAAGAGATTTGCCTGCGTTCGATAGAACGCGATTCGCAATGCGGTGTGAGAGCTCTTGGTCAACGAAGGTAGTGTACGCAGATGTAATTGCTTCTACCCGCCTTATGCAGCTACCGATGGGGTTGGTTTAGGTCGCTTGAAGTAGACCTCGCAACAATCTTTATGATAACTCCAAGAACCTTGATGAAGGTAGAAAAGTGATGCTCTTGCAGGCGAACGATTGCGCTGAAACACAGCCAAAATTGAAAACCGGCGTTAGACGTTGATCTTATCATAGTACCCTCGAGAAAATTTGCGCAATGAGGCCTGATCGAGCCTGATTGAATGAGTTTACCCAGGCCGATATGCGACAAAATTTGGATCTGAAAACTTGGAAAGTCAGCAGCAACGAAAATATTCTGACCAGCACGGCACACCTTGAATATGTCGACACGTTGGATAAAATCAAAAGGCGACAACCATTTGGCTTATCTGCCTCAAATTTTATACTGATCTTCCTATACCTTTGGGATGGAACGATCTAATGTAGTTAGAACAAGTGACCCCAATGTTAAGGGTTTTAGCGTAATTCTCTGAAGTGCAAACGTAGCCTTGCGTCATGTTTAATACGTTGGTTGCACTTTTGTTGTTTGCAGCGACGTCCATCCAAGCAGTACAGTGTTAGACAAACTAATATAAATTTGTAGAATTCAGCAAACAGTTTACAAAATTCTTCACATTTCACGTAAAATCAAAAGATTAACTGT
Source organism: Dicrocoelium dendriticum (assembly GCA_944474145.2). NCBI lineage: Eukaryota > Metazoa > Platyhelminthes > Trematoda > Plagiorchiida > Dicrocoeliidae > Dicrocoelium > Dicrocoelium dendriticum. The sequence continues at coordinate 141,698,828 of OX104064.1, forward strand.
AAACAGCTTATATCTTCCAAGACAAACATATCGATTAGAAATTAATCAAGGTTGGTCTTTTGTAGATGTTTCGTTGACAAATTTTTAGGAGTTATCATGCAAAAGCATAAGGAGTATGAGCTTCTGCGATGTCCATTCACGCTTTCACTGCGTGTCCAAATCGCTATAATTTCCTCACTGTGCTGCTGCGTATTTCCAACAATTTTATCTTCAGATTTGAATTTAGAAACGTTCAAAAGTTCTCAATTGGATACATTGCAGGCACTTTGCAGGCGATAGTAAAACTTCAATAACACAGCCCACAAAAAACGGGTAGCTTCACGCTACTTGTGACACGGAACACTGTCATGCAGAAAAATGAAGTCTGTAGCTATAGATACCCATTACTTTGCCCATTCATAATGATGAAGGATCAGTTGACCCCCCTAGTAGTGGTTTGTTCTGCTGTTGGTTCATGTTACCATGTACGATGTAGAGCCGACTATTACTGCCGCTTTAGGCGTGACTATACCATTTTCCATTGAAGTTGGACATTCGGGCAAAGCATTTACGCCTGGGGGTCAACGGGGTTGCTCCTCCGGGGCAATCAAGTTGAGTCTTCGCTATGCGGAATAGAATCACTCACTAGCATGGTAGGGGCTGTTTCATTGGCCAAGCGTCTGAGGTCCTACTTGCTGAAGGCTCTTGACCAATGAAACAGCCCCTGCCATGCCAGTGAGTGGTTTTACCCCGCATAGCGAAGACTCAACTTGTTTGCCCCGGAGGAGCAACCCCGTTGACCCCCAGGCGTAAATGTTTTGCCCGAATGTCCAACTTCAATGGAAAATGGTATAGTTGCGAAACCAAGAGGCTAGACACTATTACAAGCAGTCTGAAACATAGTTCCAGCAGCATCCTTGTCTGTTGCATCAATGAGCGCTCGAAGGAAACCCGACGCGTTCTCTCTAAACTGAACGCGTAAAATCGGCACGATGTGTAGGAGCGCAAGCGTCCATGAGACTGCGCGTAGGCTGTGCCACAGTTGTCTCTCTACCCCTGTTGTCGGACAGCTTGTGAAGTGGAGACTCGACTGCAAACTGCATCGTTTGACGGCCACTCTGGCGCGGAGACAGCCGAACTCATTACCCAAAACACACGATAATCTGACTCCGATACGACTGCGGACTGAAAGGCAAACCAATAACTGAGGTCATTTTGAGTGCAACGAGCGCCGACCTCACCAGTGTAGAGCAAGGCTGGTCACAAAGTACACACACACTCACACACAGCAGTCAAGTTATGACTAGGCAAAGTGACGAAATCCTTACCATTTGTTTATCGGATCACTGGCTGGGCGATGGATCACCAGCATATACCGCCGTCACCAAGTTACCCTTGATCCGAATCATGTTACCTGACTGTTAATCAGCGAGTGCTTATTTTTCGTCTTTATGGCGAGTGCGGGTGAGAAAATTTGAGAAAACTGGGAGGCCATGATGGCAAGGTCACAAGGAATGGCGTTTGGCACTAGGCTATCGATCTATTCCACCTAAATGCTGCATGCGCAGCAAAGTTCTACGGACTGTGGAGAAACTATTGTAAAGGTATTGAAGAACAAATTTTGGTTGACTTGATCGCCTCAAGAAAGTTCTTTCGAACAAGTGTAAAACATATTTTCTGTGTAGTTTCGTCGCAGTTAGACACAGATAGACAGCCACCACACATCCAGGAAGCGCTAGACGGCCGTTTCGTCCTATTGCGACTCGTCAGTAACGCACACCCGCCGAATCCTGAGCCATGGGCGACGGCAGCGGACCGCCGTGACTGATATCTAACTGCGATATAGCGCGGCTCATCCTCCACTGTCTTGCTTGTTATGAATGTTCAGCGGACAGTGCTGGCCCCAGCGCGACGACCCTTTGCAAGCCGCCACCAATTGAGGCGGCAAGTGTGCTGCTACGGCGACTACTGCTTATTTGTAAGTAGCATGGGGATTTGTTAGGTTTTCCTGAAGCTTCATCACAGTTAGACACAGACAGACCGCCACCACACATCCAGGAAAGCGCTAGACGGCCGTTTCGTCCTATTGGGGCCAGTCAGCAGCGCGCACCCGCCAAATCCTGCCGGATTCGAACCCACAACCTTACTCTTGCGAGTCAGCGACTTATGTCACTGAGCCATGGGCGACGGCAGCGGACCGCCGTGACTGATATCTATCTGCGATATAGCGCGGCTCATCCTCCACTGTTCTGCATGTTGTAAATGTGCAGAGGACAGGGCTGGGCCCCAAACAGTGCGCCGCGCTATATCGCAGTTGAATATCCGTCACAGCGGTCCGCTGCCGTCGTCCATGGCTCAGTGACATAAGTCGCTGACTCGTAAGAGTAAGGTTGTGGGTTCGAATCCGGCAGGATTCGGTGGGGGCGCGCTACTGACGGGTCCCAATTGGACGAAACGGCCGCCTAGCGCTTTCCTGGATGTATGGTGGCTGTCTGTCTGTGTCTAACTGCGACGAATCTACACAAAACCTGATAAATCCCCTACTATTTACAAAAGTGTAAAGTTTCACAAACTGCTAGTAATTGAAGCATTGCGCTGTTGCGGTACAACACTAAACTCCGCCACACACGCAAACGTCTATCGAACGCTAAAGCCGGCCTGCACTTTAAGCTGAGCGCTTCGAACAGCGTTCATATTGGCTAGCACTACTCATGAGTTTCTACATGTATCCACGTTGTTCCCTTATTGCATGCTTCCTACTGTTACAAGACGCAATGGTTGCCTATCAACTTTATCTTGTGAACTGGCACAAGGTTCCAGGTTCCAGCGAATCGTCGGCAGCTCGTTGCCAAGATGGAGGACATCCTCTCCTTATTAATTGACCACTCAGCTTTAACAGATTTAGATCACAAAAATTATGCCATGTGACTTGGGCTAAGGAGATGACCTACCGAAATTAAAAATAGCGACCGAACGGATTACGCCAAATATCGAGCGATCAGTCTCTCATTATATATATATATATATATATATATACACTCGGTTTGCACTGAGTGCGAATGATATAGCAACTTGGACGCACCCACGGAGTGGTCACGCTCACCTGCTCGACTATGTCATCGTACGTCAGCGTGATATGCGTGAAGTGCGCATGACACGTGTACTGCGTGGAGCTGAGTGTGGCACTGATCACAAATTGGTTCGGACCAAACTGTACATATATTTTCGTAAATCGATGTATTGCACTCCCGCCGTGAATCGGCGTAAATTTAACATTCTCTCCCTCGGTACTGTGGCGAAACGTGCTGAGCTGGAGAAGGCGATGGCTGTACGCCTGTGTTTTGATGTGGACTGCATAGCCACAGTGGGCGACCTGTGGCACCACATTCGCGACCAGGTGACAGCTGCTGCCGAGGAGACCATCAGGCGCGCAAACTGTAAGCGGCCTGATTGGTTTGATGACAACAATGTGACGATTGACGCATTGGTGTCAGAGAAGAATGCAGCATTTGCTGCACATGTGGCAGATCCCAGTGACTTGGGGAAGAGTAGTCAGTTTCGCAAACTTCGACGGCGACTGACCCGAGAGTTCCGTCGCATTAAAAATGCATGGTGGACGGAGAAGGCAAAGCAGATGGAATGCTACGCCGAACGCCGTCAACACAAGGAATTCTTTGACTCCTTGAAGGCGGTGTATGGACCGAGATTGGAGCCGCTGAGGACACTGATCGATGGTAGTTCAGGCGCTACCTGCACCCAGACTGCAGACATAATGCAGGTCTGGCGGAAACACTTTGACTGTCTCTTGAACAACCGTTCAGAGATCGACTGGCCTACATTGAACGGCCTGAAACAGCACGATGTGAAGGCGGATCTGGCGGATACGCCGAGACTGGATGAGACGCAGAGGGCACTTGCTCAGCTGCGAAACGGCAAATGTGCCGGAGGTGACGGGATCCCACCTGAAGTATTGAAACACGGTGGACCCGCGTTGTTGACTGCGCTGCACCACTTGGTGCAACGCGTGTGGATTGAGGAGGAGGTGCCTTCTGAGCTGAAGGATGCCCTTGTGCTACCACTGTACAAGGGCAAAGATAGCAAGCAATGTTGCTCGAATTATCGTGGCATCAACTTGCTGAGTTGTGTGGGCAAGGTGATTGCCCGAATCCTGCTCAATCGCCTCGTGAGTCAGATTGTGGAACCAAACGTGGCGGAAGAGCAATGTGAATTCCGTTCGGGTCGCAGCACTATAGATATGGTGTTTGCGGCTCGTCAGTTGCAAGAGAAGTGCAGAGAACGACACCAGCCTTTGTACTCGCTTTTTGTTGATTTCACCATGGCATTTGATACGGTGAACCGCGAGGCACTGTGGCTGGTGTTGGGTAAGTTTGGTTGCCCGCGTAAGTTTGTAAGTTTAATTGAATGTCTGCACAGTGGTATGCGAGCGAGGGTGCAGCTGAGTGGAGAGACCTCTGATGACTTTGCAGTTGTCTCTGGTGTGAAGCAAGGCTGTGTCTTAGCTCCTGCCCTGTTCAATTTCTATCTTCATGCAATGTTGTCTTGTGCTTTTGATGCGGCTTGTGCTTACGGTGTTCGTGTGGAGCACCGTATTGATGGTTGGTTGCTGAACATCCGTCGTTTCGGTGCGAGAACTCTAGTCTGTGAGACAACTATCCGTATGTTGCTGTTTGCTGACGACTGTGCGTTGTTTTCACACAGCGCGGATGAGTTGCAGCACATGACTAGTGCTCTGGCTTCGACAGCGGCCAAATTCGGGCTCACCATCAACACAAGCAAAACTGTCTGTCTCTTTCAGCCTTCGCCGGAGGTGCAATCTTCAATATTGCCGCGAATCAGCATTGGTGCTGAAGTGTTGGAAACCACCTCCCGCTTCTGCTACCTTGGGAGTGTGATGTCGACTGATCAGCAGCTACACGTTGAGTTGCGTAATCGCGTGTCGAAGGCGGCAGCGGCATTCGGTTAGCTTGAGTACCGAGTGTGGAACAACCATCAGCTTAGCATTGGCACGAAGCTGATGGTGTACAAATCCATGGTACTGTCCGTTCTTCTATACGGCAGTGAAACGTGGACGATGTACCGTCGGGATGTGCGATATATCGAGCGGTTCCATCAGCAGTGTCTGCGACGAATTTTGCGGATCGGCTGGGGCGCCAGATTTGCAGACACGGAAGTTTTGCGCCGAAGTGGAATGTATGCAGTGGACGGCATACTTTTACTGCGACACCTGAGATGGCTCGGTCATGTGAGCCGTATGGATTCGACGCGAATACCGAAACAACTTTTATACGGTCAGCTGAGTATTGGGAAGCGGCACGTGGGGAAACCAAAGCTACGTTACCAGGACATGATTAAAGTGAGCCTCACACGTTCTAACCTTGATTGCAGATCATGGGAATAGATGGCGGTTGATCGGCGTGCATGGCGCGATCTAATCACGAAGGCAGTTGCTGAAGTGCGGGAGAAAGCCCTCATGCATGCAGAGAAGAAGCGGCAAGTGCGGAAGCGGCAAGCACCAACGAATTGTACTCCATCGACATCGAGCGCATTGTGATGTAAAACATGCGGTCGCGTGTGCCTTAGTCAGGCAGGCCTAGTGAGCCATGAGAGAAGTCACTCGGGACCACTGCCGAAGCGACGACGGGTCCCGCAGTGAACGTAGGCAGCACCGGCGCAGCGTTTGTAGGCACGCTGAATTCGATTTACTAACCGCGTGCTTGCATGCTAAGTCTCTTTATTTCAGGTGGTGGATTTACAGTTTTTCCTTTAATGCTTTTGTTTCTCATATAAATATCTCCCTGTACTCTATTCCATTAACTTGCACACATCGCTTCAGCCAATTGTATTCGATTTCCATAACATTTTTGTGTTCGTGGCATTCCGTGAACTATATTTCCTGACCTCGTGCACTTAGCTAGGATCTGTTTGTAAACAGTTTATTACATATGCTATTTAATTAAGGTTTATATCACCGTTTCCTTATGCATTAATCGAGTTTTTCTCTTCTCTTTTTCAGTCTCTCTCTCTCAAGTGTTTGGCTGTTGTTTGATATCTCCGGTGTGGATGCGCTTGATGTGCATGTTGACAAGGTGCCTACCTGTCTACTACCCACTACCTCGTCCATACTGGCTCCAGGAGACAGTTGGTCGTTGTTGGAGGGGACGGGGTGCACGGTTCTTGTGGCCGTGTTAGGCTCGAAGAGTGGTTCCATGCACTCAGTGTGGAGCGGACTACGGTCCAACCACCGCCTTGTGTGCGCTTGATTCCCCAAATACAGTGTGCTTGTGTTTGCCTGTGAAGGAGTGTGGGCCGGCTCCGTTGATGAAACGTGGCTCCCATCCGCATGCCTCCCGGTCTTATTCCTTCGGGTTTACACTGGATATGGGGTGTGTGGTTGGAGCTGTGGGTGGTGCAGCGCAAGCCATCCATGGTCCCCTCTGTAGGCGCAGGCGTCCTGTGGCTTGCCACAGTGACAGGCAAATCCGAAACCGGATGCCGCCAACCATATATATATATATCCTCTTACTTGTTTGGCTGCCTCTGGCGGCAACTTTCAACATCCATCGATCGAGCCTGTTAGTCGTGTGTGCTTACAAAGCGATTCTCACGCAGGCGTGTAGGTGTTGCTACTCGACTGGCGGTGGACAACCTTTCGGGCGGCTACTTGCCTGTTTTCCGCATGCGTGAGCGAACACCAACAGCTGAAGTTACAAAACTGACCAGACAACAAGTTGCAATGCGCCACAACACATGGAATACGTAATATTACGACAGGGACTAAAGAAGAGAATAAAAAGGGTCAGACAGGACAGTTACAGAAGTGGATTCTCACTATATCGCTTTTGTGCACGTTTTCGTGCCATGTCCGAGAGGGTTTCCAGCTACATATGCTCGTGATTCTAGCGTCCCCAGGGAGCAGAGAGCGCATCTAAGTTAGTGTTCAGCGCCTTCATATTTTTGTTTCAAGTCATTCTTTGGCCACCTTGCATTTCCTTCCAGCCGCTGCTGTGACCCCGGAGTGGTCACAGCTTTGCCATTACTGGTGTGCTGACCAGTGCTGTGGAGTTGCTTTTACAAAATCGGTCTTCGACATTCTTCCGAACACGGATGACAATACTCAAACACCGTTATACTAAGGGAATTCAGGTTATGAGTGCTACTGTTTAAAAGTGACAATGAATGACTTGGTTAGCGGGATCCTTTCTATATCAGGCCGAGAACATGCTGATCCACCAAGGTAATATTGTTTCGCAACACGCCGGCCGCCGTGCACACTTCCGGAGCAAATCCGACATCGTTTCCGATCTGGTGTGTTTACTGTACTCGGGCCCCAAACGGGAATGCTGAAACTTCCCACTGTAGCCAAATTCAATGTCAGTACCTTTACACTCCCGGACCATCTTGTGCGTTGATAACATTTCCGGTGCATTCAAACAAAGCACGGCTGGGCATCCGATGAGCAGACACACGGATAGCTCGCTTTAGCCACAAGAGTGCATGAAGGGCAGTTTTACAGCTTGGCGATCGACTGAGTTTGTCTGACTTTAAGATACGACGTTGAGCGTCGGTATTACTACTGGAAACCTTACAACGTACATCAGCCAAGCTACGGAGACAATAGTGATCAAAAATAGTCTCCGGACATCGTTCTCTCTAACGACTCAGTTTTGGATCCACAAAGGAATACTGTTCAGACTACAGAGTTGTAGACTTGGATTTTGGATAGAAGGCTGAGATTACGCCGGCCCCAGATGTGTCGGAGGTTGACAAACACTACTCTGGCTGTTGAGACACACTTATCAATCTCATCCTTTAATCTGCTCATGCAAAGGGAAACAGACTTGTCGACTACTTTTAAAGAACAGTCGGAGTGGGAGTCCTGGAGAAAAATCTTACAATTGGAAAGGGCAAACTTCATTCAGAACTGCGAGACGGACGCCTCCAAGCTGCACAGTATTTTCTGGGCAGCTTGAACTGGGTCACAGATTACGACGATTTCCTCAGTATACTTAAAATCATGGAGCCAGTCACCCGGGAGTAACTCAACTACGCTAGGCCAACAGTTTTCCGGAGCCGTCTCTAAGATGTGATCCAAACGTTGTTTAGCAAAAAGCGTGTTCCGGTGAAACCCTGTCTGAAGTTGGACGTGGAAAAATGGGGCGAAAAGTCCACCGTGCACCCGCACTTGGCCTAAGATTCGAGAGTAAATGACTTGAATAATGACAACAGACTCCTCGGACAATCTTCTCAGCGGACAGCTCCAGTGGGCGGCTTTGTCAACTGGGCCAAATGCTGCACGTATTTCCTGGAAGCGAACGGTGGTAGACCGGATAAAAGATAAATCCTGCTCAAGAATCTGGCAGATCGTAAATTTGTGATCAACACTGCTGTGAACTAGGCGAAATCTGGCCTATTTTTCCTATATGCGCCCTCCGCGTATTCGACAAAGCGTCCATGGAAGCATGGAGGCGAACACTTTGGGCGCAAAGCATAGGAGACTGATCGCTCGATATTTGGCGTAATCCGTTCGGTCGCTAATTTTTAAATTCGGTAGGACATCTCCTTAGCCCAAGTCACATGGCATAATTTTTGTGGTCTAAATCTGTTAAAGCTGAGTGGTCAATTCATAAGGAGAGGATGTCCTCCATCTTGGCAACGAGCCGCAGACGATTCGCTGGAACCTGGAACCTTGTGCCTGTTCACAAGATAAAGTTCATAGGCAACCATTGCGTCTGATAACAGTGAGAAGCTTGCAATAAGGGAACAACGTGGATACATGTAGAAACTCATGAGTAGTGCTAGCCAATATAAATGCTGTTTGAAGCGCACAGCTTAAAGTGCAGGCTGGCTTTAGCGATTGTGGAATTGCTTTCGACTGCTTTCCCATACAACTATTCATACAGTTGACCTATGAACACTGGGGGATCGGATAACAGAAAAGGTCTCGGAAGTTCTTTGGGAGGGCCGATTGTTTCGTCTGGAAGATACGTTACGTTAACCAGGCTTTAAAATCTGTGCTAAAAGCTTGCTTGAGCCCAAGGTTGGTATCCCTGTGCAATGCGTTATGCTCAACACCAACATGAATTGTCCAGCGGTCTTTCATCAGTTGAACAGGTCCAGTGGAAATACATCGGTTGATTATGTACCTAATGTAGTCACAAACAGCACAAACAGAATTATGCACGGTACTATTTCGGCTCCCATCCTCACAGGCGGTCGCTCCGAATCGACGCTCTTGACTTTCTGTGCGCGATTCCTAACACACTTCTTGTACATCGTGGAGCTTACAGTTACGCAAATCGAATTTATCAGACATACAAGGTGCATATTTGCCTTACGGATTAGTGTTCCCTTTTTAACGTTCGATAGACGTTTGCGTGTGTGGCGGAGTTTAGTGTTGTACTGCAACAGCGCAATGCTTCAATTGCTAGCAATTTGTGAAACTTTACACTTTTGTAAATATTAGGGGATTTATCAGGTTTTGTGTAGATTCGTCGCAGTTAGACACAGACAGACAGCCGCCACACATCCAGGAAAGCGTTAGACGGCCGTTTCGTCCAATTGGGACTCGTCAGTAGCGCGCCCCCACCGAATCCTGCTGGATTCAAACCTGCTGAGGCTAGATCCTGGCAGGTGGTCTACGCACTGCTGCTACTGTTGTGCCATTGGCTCATGTCCTGGACGCCTCCTCGTGGCGACCGCTGGGTAGGAGTTGGGTTATTCTCTTCTCCCTGATAAGATCCAGGATACCAATCCCCATGAGTTAGTTAATTGACCATGTGCTTGACCCACTGCCTTTCGGGTGTACATTTAATGGTGGGCTTTGGCCTAGGAACCGAGTTGTTCTCTTGTCAGGCGTGAGCGACCTGCCAGTATCCTATTCCATCTCTTCGGATGTTAGGAAGTGGTTGCTTGCCCTCTTCCCACGTTTCTGCTGGGTGCTTTTAAGGCGCTTGTTAAGCGTGATCCATCGGTGTGGACAGAAATCATAGGTCCGCATGACATTGGTTTAGCGACTGCGAACGGTGACAGGCTGCTCTCACTGTGTGCCATTCACGGCTTGACGATCACAAACACTGGGTTTGAGCTGAGTGCGAGTAATTTGCAAGAGCCATGAAGGGAGTGACGCCAGCCGTTGTACTCACTGTTTGCTGACTTCAACAATTCATATAACATGATGATTTACGAGGCATTGTGGCTGGTGTTAGATGATACTGGTTTTCTTAGTAACTTAAAGTTTGAATTATTGTGTGCACGGTGGTATGCGGACGCGAGTGCAGCTGAGTAGAGAGACGACGGATGACTTTTCTGTTTCGTTGGGTGTGAAGCGACTGTATCCTAGCCCTTACTCTGTTTAACATTTACCTTCGTGCAATTGTGTCTTGTGCTTTTCCGTATGGTTTTCTGTCGCAACGAGGATGGACCTTAACGTGGTGCGACAGTTTGCGCACCACTTTAACCCATTGAGTTTTACTGGGTGGTGCCTCCCGGGTCCCTTGAGAGCTACCCCTACCAGATTGGTCAATAGTGAGAGGTCAGACAAACTCAGCCTCCTGGTCCTCCAGTTTTGGGGTTTAAAGTAGGATGGCGTGCATTTCTGTAAAACTAAATCATTGCCACCTCCCAGCTGCCTTGCGGACAGGCTTTTGAGCCGAAGGCTTTGGATGAGGACCCTAATCGTCCTCCTGTCTAGGTCTGGGCGTCCTGGCAGTATCTCAGCCCACATACAACCATGATATTTTCTTTAAACATAATTTTCATCCTGCATCAGCCGTCGCGTAGATTATCAAGGGTCGCCTTATCTGCTGTATACAGCAGGGCGGATAGGCGAAAACATGCTACTGCTAGCGCCTCCCTTCTTTCTTTTCCACCTGTTTTTCTTACTCCCATCCCAACCCCCATTATTCACATTCCTTCTATAATTCGCAGCTTAATTGACAGCAACCGAAGTGCCACTGGAGTAGAACCACCTGCAGCCACCTTCTCGCGACACGCACCGGACGGCTATGAGCAACGGTCGCTTATAAGGCCACGGTGTCCCGTTTCCCTGGCAGCGTTCAAGTTTGCTTCTTGCAGACTGTGCGCTGTATGCAAACAGCTCGGATGAGTTACAGCACATGGCGTCGCCTCTGGCTCGGACAGCGACAAAGTCGGGCTCACCATCAACATCAGCAAAACTGTCTTTTTAGATTTTTCCCTAGTGAAATCCGTGGGCCTGCCGAATATCTGCGGTGGTGTGTAGCTCTGTATACCACGGTGAAATTCGTTTACCTTCCTATCGTGCTCTCTCCGACCTCCATTTGTTTAGGGAGCAGCGCATGTGTGTATCGAAGACTGCCGCTGTGTTTGTCAAACTGGAGGAACGTGTGTAAAACAACCATTATGTCATTGAAACGACACTATTGGTATACAATTCTACGGTGCTGTCCGTTCTTCCATACTACTGTGAAGCATGAACGCTGTACCTGAATGATACCAGATATCTGGTGCCGTTTTATCGATAGTGTATGCCACGGTTTCTCCACATTGGTTGGTGCTACAAGGTTGCGTTCACTGAAATGCTGCACCGCAGTGGCACGTATGCAGTTATTCTAAGGCACCTGAGGTGATTCCGGCATATTCACCACAGGGATTCGACGCGGATACCGAAACAACTGCTTTATGGTCAACTTAAAGCAGGCAAGCGTAAGGTGAGAAAACCGCAACTACGTTACCAGGACATGGTTAAGGTGAGTTTATCACGAATTAATGTTGGTTTCAGGTGTCAGTAAGCAATGTCAGGGGATCGGCATCAAGAGCAAAATCACATACATTAGGCTTTTGCCCAGATGCCCTACAAATCATTACTGCGTCCGGAGAAGAAAGGGCGCTTAAGTAAGCATAAAGAATCGATTAGACTATTTTCGGTGATCGCCATGCTCATGGAATCCATTGCAGCTGAGGTGCTCATGCATTACTTGGAAAATAACAAAATCGTCGTTCCGGAGCAGCACGGATTTCGCCAAAACCGGTCCAGCACTAACAACCAGTTGATAGCTCGTGAAAGCTGCACTGAATCTGTGGACGCTGGTGTAGGAGTAAATACGGCCCACCTAGATTTCTTAAAGGCATTCGACCGCCTGGAACATTGCGTTCTACTGCATAAACTTCAGAATTATGGAATCGGCGGTCCCGTTTTGGGATGGATAAGTGCCTTTCTCGTCCAATGTCCCCTGAGTGTGAGGGTTCGCAGGACCCTGTCGGAACCCATCGAAGTTAAGTGCGGCCTACCCCCGGGCTGGGTACCCGGGTCCCGCTTGTTCCTGGCCTTCGTTAATGATCTTGTAGGCGTGCTGTCTTCAAACTGTCTATCAGTTGCCGATGATCTGAAGATATGGTGTACTAACACTGTAGTGGAACATCACATAGCCCTACAGGATTATCTGGACAAGGCCTACACGTGGTCCAGCTAGAACATGCTGCGGTTCAACAATATTAAGTGCACAATTCTAAGCATACACCATCAAGGTACTCACAACTACCGCTTAGGGCCACACATTCTACGGCGGGCTTTTCATGTGTCGGATTTTGACCTACCTGGATGGCAAGAATTTGGCTGCTTGAGGCAGCCTGAAGAAGCATCAAAGAAAGCAAGGCAGTAGTTTGACCTTCTTCATAGAAGGTTCGGGAAGTTTGACCGCTGAGTCGTTCCTAAATGCTTGGTACGTACATGAGGCCGCATGGCATCCCCGATAGAAGCACCACCTCACCGCGCTCGATACTCCTCAACGCAGGTCGACAAATAACTTCGGAGGTTTGTCCCACCTTCCCTACGCACTCAGACCAAAAACTCTCTAAATGTACAGCAGCCCTTATCGGCGGCTACGGGGTGAGATCATAATCTGAGATCAGATCCTGAAATACCCAAACCACAGTTGTCACTCTCTTCTGAAACACAGGCCAAAAACATCTTCAAGGGGTCATCAGTTTAAGTTGGCCACGCAGTACAGCCGACTGGAATGTCGGCGCAGCTTTTTCTTCCTTCGTGTGTCACAGCCCTGGAACGCTCTTCCGGCGCACGCAAGAATTGCGCCAAAGTTATCCCTCTTCAACAAACCCCTTGGCCATACCATTGCACATTCACACTATGTGAAATAGTTCATGGCCATGGGATGTTGATGTTAGTGCAAATCAAACATGGACCGTGTCATAACCATCCTAAATTCGGACTTGTGCTACTCTAACTCTTTTGGTAAGTCATATTTCTCACGCCATGTTTTACTAACAAGGATCTTTAATCTTCCTTGAATACCCGCCCACCCATCCTTCTGGACATGTCAAGTATTCTCTATTATACCCACCATGAACTATTGCTCCAATACTCCAGTTTGCAAAGTCCTGTACTCAAGCATCGCAGTGAAATGGGTCTTAAGACAACGGAGGTCGTCGGAGCATGATGCATGTGGGACGGGTATGATGAATGTGGTGTTTCAGTTCAAGCAAATGACAATAAGAGTAAGTATTAGCTGATGTATGCTCAGGAACAAAAAACCTAAGCTTTGAATCAAGGCGAATAACGGAGACAGGTTTAACATACCACAAAATAACCAAACAGATGAGAATCTATCCGATTCGCCCATTCGGAGGGAGAGGGATTCGATCGATCATTTGATCACTGAAGCTAGTGTTTACACAAAAGTTTGTCTGATGGTTGTGATGGCAGGAGTGTGTCGGCTAGAGAACCAGCTACGCGATACCTACGAAGCAACCGAACAAATGCGGACCGAACAGTTTCTGCAATTGGTCTCATTAAATTCTGCTGATTGGATGATGATTGTAACTTCTTGCTAAACTAGATTAACGAGTGAACACTATTAGTGGAGCTGCGTCGTTGATAACAACATTAGCCGGACAATATCTGCGAAAACGCTGTGCGAACAGGCTATTCTCGCTATTTTGCTATGTGGATTTCATCAATATACAGTTTATCCCTGAAAGACTGAGTTTGGCGACCAGTGCACAGCGCAGTCATTGATGCATAACCCATCGCCTCAACTTCACGTCGGAGGCAGTTGCCACTCGGCCCCCCGTTGAAGCCCGGGAAACATGCTTGTAAATCTACAAATGCCTAAGGAGTCATCACTAGCTTTATTCAACTTGGACTGCACTAACTGAATGACAAGGACCACATCTCTCTAACGGAATCCTGGGTGCCCTCATGGATTACCGACATGGTGTTACCTATCCAGCAAATATCACTAGTTAGAAAACCCGTCCCACAAAAGGAGGGGATATGTCTAGCCGACCTAAGGTACAATATGAATGACACAGTGGCGATGTTCATTTACCTACTCTAGTGATGTTTACGACTGAGATTTAAAGATGCATGCATCTAGGTGTCGTATATCCCACCCCATGCTTACTACAGGGATGAATTCTGGCCTGGTATTCGTCTAGTTGGAAGTTTGGGGTTACTTAAAAAACCATCGCAAGTAAATTTAGCGCACACGAGCCAGAAGCCTGGGCGCCCCACAGTGAACAGCTTACAATTGATACACAAAAGAGCACTGCAGACATTTCATTACATGATTGGGCAATGGCACCAGTTGGATAGAGAACCGTAGGAAGTCTGTAATTGAGCTTTTGCTTACGAATGAGAAACTCCATACCGACCAGCTCTAAAAAGCATCATTTATAGCTCATTGACCTGGAAACCGCAATTTAGAATTAAGTTTTGTTGTACATTGTTGCTGCATACAATCGGCAACATGTTATTCCAATTAAGATTTTGCCCTACGTAACGACCTCCTCCTATTACTTGGTCAGAGTTCCTTGGAAGTCTCTTTAGGCACACCATGCTACTGCCGGAAAACAAACTTCTTTATCTAATCAATATAAGACGTTGCCATGATTTATTCTTACAATTCTCGTCGCACATACGTGTGACTTCATTAATTCGATGCAAATTAACCAACGCTATTTAGTGTACGCCATCTTTGGGATCTAACTTGTCAGAGCATATTTTACCTCAGCATCGCCGTCCTGTACACATACCGTAAAACACAAGCACGTAATTTTGCACATCCTTGCACCACAGCAATCTTTGTGGTAACAAACGGAGGTCGAATCTGATACCTGTATAAAGAGCAATCAACCCAAGCTGTCGGCCGGTAAATGAATAAGCTTACAGCTTGTTTCCTTGATGGCTTGGTCACTTTTTCACACCTCAGGGTTCTGCTCGCAAGTGCCAGTCGCTTAAACCTGCCACTCAACACACTGTGACTCCTCACGACATGCTACGGACTTGCTGTCACGCGATCGTGCCAGTTCAGCTTGCAGCAGGCAGTCATGCACACACGCGCACCAACCTTGAGTTACTCTCAAGCTTTCAGGCATTGACCTTGGAGACATGGATATCCGAACAAGCAACGCCATGGGCTGCAACGGCTGATTAAAAATGCTCAGCCTCATGCAACTAAGGATAAATGGAACCTGTCACTAACTTCCTGATAGAAAAAAGCACGAACAGGAATCCAGTGCTCCAACTGCCGTAGCCGTTTCCATGGAAAGGGTGCTAACCATAAATCAAACGTGGCACTTATGTGCAACAGCCAACTACATCCTATATGGTTTTGTGCAGTAGGTTATCCTAATGGTTAAGATTGCACATGAACCACCTCAGAAATAGGAACCACTAGCGGTAAACATTTAGTAAATAAGAAATCCGAAAATCTCTTCACCAGAAAAAGTGCGACAGCTCTCTCCAGCAGGCCTAACTTCTGTCTTAATGAAGGAGCTTGGCAGCCCGTTAATAAAGTGTCACTTTTAGCTTCGAATGTCAGGCAGCTTTTCAGTATAACCAGTGCTCAACAGACGCACGAGCCGACCACCTTCAATCCGACTGGAACAAATACACCCAGAGACCTGTCTATACTACTAGTTGTTCTAAAATTCAAGAAGGGTGTGGGCAACAGTACTGGTAGGAATGTGGCTGCTATCAAGAGCATACGGTGACTTAGGGCTCCTTCCAAGACCACTGGATCTAAAGTAAATCAAGGAGGCAACCTTATGCTAATACAGCCTCTACCGATCATATGCAGACCATCGGGGCAGCTGACGTCAACCAATGCTGCAGAAATGGTCATTAAGAGAACGCACATCGTATCGTCAATGAGTTTTATCAGCCTTCTAGACTTGAAGTAAAATTCGTTACAAGGGAAGCAACAAAATGAAGTGAGCCAGTACAGGTTTATATATGAGATCCTAGGTTTTGTTGATGCTGGTGACCCGTCACTCACACTCTAAGCAATACGGTGAACCAAAATTGCTCTGTTTGGTATTTACTTCCGCCAATGAAGCGGAAGCCGTTCTGCTATCAACAGTTCGTCTCCGGAATAGGTCCAATTCAGTCCGCATCTTTCGGGATATTCCCAGTAGCAGGCGCCTTGAAAGAATACGGGAAAAAGCGTGCACAGGACCATACTTGTTCACGGTGTTTCCGTGCGAGTACTGAGAACTTAAGAATGAAGTAACGGGTATTCTATCAAGTGCAGATAAACGACTGCAAATGCTGGTTCTATTCTTCATACGAGAGATAGGTCTTGATCACAAATACTGGGTCAAAAGTAGCGCAATGTTTGCTTCCAATGGTGCAACCTTGTTGTTCGCAAGCTGGTCAACTGTCTTATGCAGTTGGTTGCGCTTCGGTATCAGCTGAGATGTGCCGTTGACAACGGATATCTTAGGGTGTGGAGTAGAAACAAACCACGCCTGCTAAATTTCAACACCTCCAAATTTCGCCGGATATCAGGATGACACAGGTTGAAATGTGTCAGTACGGTTGCAAAATTCTAGTCCCGCTTTGAGGCCTACTGTTGAAAAAATTTACATTTATCCACGTTGTGACTGCGGGATTCACTCTTACTAGCAATTATCGATCGTCTAGTTCATTGGATATTTTTAGTTCATGGAACGAATTCGATGTCGGCGCCCCACGCTGTCTCTCGCGTGTGCGCTCACTTCGGCCGGCTACGGCTCGATTGTAATTCAATCACGGCTAAGCCTACTGCGGTGTTAACCAGTTGCCTCTGTGATATACGCACGCTGGTATTGTCAGCTGGACAGTAAGATGACCTTAGAAACGATATAAACAGTTTGTAACGTAGCCTTTGTGAAGTGGTGTAAATGAACGATTTCGCTCGGGTTGAATGACACCGGTTGCCGTATTGAACGCCGTTACAAATTGAAACAATAAATTTAAAAAATTAAGCAAGTTCTTTGCAGTCACTCCCACTTAGACGGAAAGATCAACTCCTGAAAAGCACTGGACTGCCGTTTCGTTCCGTCGAGACTCATCAGCGGTCATCATCCGCCGAGTTGTTCGGCATTCAAACCCACGACTTTACCTCTAAGATCCCTTGACTCCAGCCATTTTGACTTGGGCAGCCGTGACGCTGCTCTTTCTCCATTGCCATGCATGTTAGTGCCGAGCAGTGGACATTGGTTAGGTTCCAGATGAACTGACTCCCTCAGTTCATCCAATAATTATCTCACAGCTTTTTAAGGTTTCTCTGCGATTTCTAACTACTTAAGTGGCATGTGCCAAAGTAAAATGGGCGCTGAGCTGATCTGTTCTCTAGTTTGTGGGATATAGATCGATCAGAAAAAGCTGGACTGACTAACCAGTTACTCCTCCCTGAATCCAAGTATGTGCATCATACCGCAAGAAGAGAGGTGAAAGAGAGTAAGAAAGTGATAGTACAATATTCTAGACGGAAATGGTTTATATTGTGTGCAATATTAGTAAGTGGATATGCGATTGGAGCAGCAATGCCCACACGTGTGTCGTCGTCAATATAAAGATGTGGCAACTGCTTGTTACTACAGCAACATGAGGCCCTGGAAACTGACGCTACGGACCGTTACATTTGCGTTACCATTAATGCACACTCAGAGAAAGCGTTAAGTTCCTGCCATCACGTTATGCCCATAGTATAGCTGAGTTGAAAGATGTATGAAATTGATCAGTGAACGGCTGTAGTGAACACATTATCACGAGTTACCGAAGACCTTGAGGTATTTTGCTTTTGCTCGGTCTAGCAAGCACGTTGTAGTTGAGACACACCATGTACATAACTAATGCTATCGACTAAAAGTATGCAGCGCTTCAGAGTGCTTATTGAAAGCTGGATCGATGTCGGCCCATTGCTTAACAATGAACGCTGTGTTATAACCGAGGCGTTCTTCTCATCGTGCGTGTATAATCTCCCGGACATGTTGATTCTGCTTTTAAAGTTTGATTTGCAGTTTCATTTCATATATGTAGTCAGAGTTAACACTGTGAATAGACAATGGCCCATTAGCTTCCCACCATTTTTGCCGCTGACAACATCTACACTCACATTCGGTAGCATGGATTGTATCCAGCTCGAATAAAACACCCCACCTAGCTTAACTATGGTATCAGTCTCCCAAGGTCGGATAACCATCCAGCAATACAGCAGGTATTGATGGCTAAGATCACCCACAGCGTCAGGACGAAGGGGTGGTCCCGATAGGATTATTCCGATCGCGATGAAACTTCTCAAAGCGCGATAAATCGCTTTACCATTCAGGAATAATCAGCCTCAGCAGCTTAGCAGCTCAACTGGTGGCAGCTTGCACAGTTAGTCGTAGCTCTGTGGGCCAGCCCTGTCTTTCACATTTTCATAACCTACATGACAGTAGAGGATCAGTCGCGCTATATCGCAGTTAGATATCAGTCATGGAATTCTGCTGCCCTCACCCATGGCTCAGTGGAATGAGTCGTTGGCTCTTAAGAGTTCGGTCATGTGTTCGGATCCGACAGCGTTCGGCGGATGCACGCCACTGATGAGTCCTGATAGAACAAAACGGCTGTCTAGCACTTTCTGAATGTTTAGTGACTGTCTGATTGCGTCTAGCTGCGATGAATCTGCAAAAACAAGCCGCGCTGTATATAGCAGATGTAAATCGCTGTCCAGTGTTTGTGGCTGACATTCTGAGCGCTACTAGACACTAGTCTATTCAATTTCGTATGTAGCAAAAGGAACTGCTTCATTCCTGAGCATTCCTAGCACTATCTCGATGGACGTACGCATGCATCATTCAAATTCAGACAGGCATGGTTGCCTAGGATACGGGATAAACGAATAGCATGTCATGCCTGTACCTGTGTGTCTCGTTTTATCGAGAAGAAAACTATTTATTTATTTATATATACTACGTGATATATGGAAGTATTGCATGACGCCAACATTCACCCAGTTAACTAGTTGGGGAAGAGGTAGGAGTACCCTGCAGCGTCAGACCGTAGTAAAAATGTTCGAATGACTAGTTTGACTTGAGCTGCTAATGTAGGTTATGAATAAAATCTTTGACCTTCCGATCCACAATTATTGTAAAATTTTGAGCGATGCGTAACTGATCTGTTAGACATTTATTTCCAGTTCGATTATAGTTTTTCCTCTGCTGCTCCAGGTCTTCTGCTTGGGAACGATGGGTTAAATCCGCGGCCACATTAAACGAGCCTGTTGTGTCACTCCTCTGGTTCTTCCTAACTGTGCCTCGGGTTAGGGACTTTGGCTGTAGCAAGCGCAGCGTAGACTGACTGTCCGCATTCATTGAGGATTGCAGTATCAGCCTCTTGGCTCTACGCAAAAGTCTACAAAACACAGATGAACATTGCGTCATTTGTTGTTTTGGCAAACTACACATATCGGTGTGCATAAGAGATGAATGAAATAACCAGTACCAATTGATATGACGGACAATGAAGACTCCACACCCGAATCATTCTTATAAAGAGATGAATGAAGCTCATAATGAATTATGAGAACTAATGATTGATGAACACTTCCTCAAGGTGTTTCCTGAATTCATTATGACAGGTCACTCCCACCTAACGCACTCTCTGCAAGAACGTTCGTGAGCTATCTGATTCAAGCATGGACAATTTGAAACAGCTCGCTAGATTAATGGGAAAGAAAACTACGCCAGTTCTTGTACAAAGCGTTCACCCGATTGTTTTAGTATTGAAACACCCACAAATCTAACTTCAGCAGCCCAATGTTCTGGACACCACGAGCCTAAAGTAGACGACCGGAAACTTTTTCTGATCATAGGTTGGACTGGTATTCTCCCTCAGGAAATAAACGCCACACTCTTATACAGCTGAGGGTTCGGATTGTAGTGACCCGACTCAAAATAGCGTCCCCTGAGGAACCACACGACAGGAGCAATTTAATCGAACCACATACCAGCAATGGATCGGATAACACTACTCCTCCCGCTGATGAACCTGACCTTTCTACACCATTCGTTACTACGAAGAGATGAGCATGTAGGAAATGTCGGAATCCCTGGATGTGACACAAATGAGTTCTTCATTGCTGAACCCAAAAACAGTCAATTTACGACCTTCACCGGTCGGCACAACATCACACCCAAAATACCTCCCCTGACTCACAGACGACAGCGAAACCTTCGTTAATGCACACCGATGCACACGAGCTACTGATCAAGCTTGCCGAACTGAGGCTACCTCAAGCATCATACACTTGGGAGTTCATCTTAACAACTGCACTCAGATAGGACCGACTGCGAAGTTTCGATGCATGATATAACCTCTGTTCCAAACGATCGTCCCCGTAAGGGAGGTGGGATACTTCCATCCAACCGCGGTGGCCAGCAGTGTGAACCTATGAACGCTCCATGAACAACGATAATAGAATTGTTCTGGCACCGTTTACGACCGAAAGGCAACGACACTTGCCTTGTGACAGTTGATTATCGTCCCCTAATATCCACCCGGTTGTTATCAGTTTGGGTAAAGTCCTGCAACCACGATACAGCCATGTTTTCATCTCAGGCGACTTTAATATTTAAGATGCGGAAGTTCTGGCATCCCGTCAGTGAGCAGTTTGAGGTTAACCTGCAAGTTTATTGCAAGCATTTCTCTCTTCAACTATGTCAGTTCGCACATCAAATTCAGAGCAGGACATAAACCATTAGTGCTTGATTAAGTGCTCACCAGCGAACCGTTCATGATCGATAAACCTACGATAGAGCGTCCACCAACTCTGAGTGATCACGTCCTCATACTTTACGCCTAATTGGGTTTAAAGGAGTATCCACAGAAACACATTGGCTTGTTCCATACCATTACACATTATAAACTACTAACAGCCCTGGCTGGAGAAGCCACCTACGAGATTTTGGATAATGATTCCATCAATATTACTTGGATGGAGTTTCTTGGTAAGTTCAGTGATCTGATCACATTCGCATCGGAAATCAGTTGTCACCGTGTTACATGTGAACCATCATTCATCCAGCGATAAAGTGGAAGACGCATAAAGGTAAAATATACAGAATAGCGTGCATACAGAGCGCAACGTAGTCCTCACAACTGCAGCAACTATTTGGTACAGCGCGATCGCACTGGACCCTACTTGTTTGTGTAGAAGAATTGGCGGAAGATTTCATACCAATAACAAGCCTCTGTACAATCATGAGAATAGCCTCCGGAAAGTGAATCGCGCTGTTTCCCGGAACATTAATGAAAAGTGATTGTACATCCAATGTGGCCATGAATTTATCGGATAGGTTGAATTCATCTAAAGTCTCTGTAAGCTCGAAAGAGTCCTTCAGACAGTGTGGGACAGTCTGCCGATTTAACGGCATAAGAACATCCATCAGCCAACGAGCAAACTTATGATGTACCGAGATCCATCGACAAACATAGTCAGGTGCGGGTGCCGGAACAGGTTTCGACAGTGTCCAAAAAGGTCTACATCGAGCTGCCATTTAAGGGTGATATTGCCAATATGAGAACAACGAAGCCCATAACTTCTGCACTCCAGAGGACTTATTATGCTAATGAAACTGTTCTTATCAACCGGACTAATCGAATACCTGTTACTCCAATGACTGAAACACAACCTTTTGGCGCCAACTCACATTGTATTTACCAATTTACATGTAGTTGTGGTATACACTACATCGGCCGTACGAATAGATCGTTGAACTTCAGAATAAGGGAACACGTACCTAAATGGTTGCAGCGTCCACTCACCCAGTCGTCAGTTGCTCATATCACCAGTTCACGTAAGCCACCTGCTTCATCCATTGGTATGCGTTTACTGGCCACCTGTCATGAGTTTGATCCGGCCAAAATGTTTACCATCCTGTTAAGACAAACTAACGCCGTTTTCTACGTCTCGCAAATCAGCCGTATGAAACCCGCACTCTGTGTGCAGAAACAGTTGTTCGTATGCCTACGGCTGCACTGGGGGCAAGGGTGTCACGCCTGCCCCCTACCCCGTTCTAATTTGTTCCGGTCTCACCTTACCTGTCGTCTTAGATACTTTCAAGGTATTGTGTTGGCACTGAAGAGACAATACGAAATGTTGACATCTGCCAGTGTTCGTCTTCTTACGGCTTCATTCAAATTATTAAAGGGACTTAATTGTTTCAAATTTCTCAAAAGAAGAATTCCCGTTAATATATGGATGTGCAAACATTTTGCAAGGAGGGTCAAATTTTATGAGGTAAAAATAGGTCGGGCCATATTCAGTTGGACATAAAGATAGTAAGAAAAATTATACATGTACGAAAAATATCTAAGCCTGCATGTATTATTTCATAATGAGGCCGCGGGCCAGTTGAAATGTGAGCATCGGCTACCTTAGCCAGCTGGCCGAAGTTTGGACATCCCTGTTTTACTAGGTCCCTTGCGGACTATTGAAACGGATACTTTCCTGGACAGTGATTCCGAAATAAGCTGGGTTTAGGAAGACAACCCGTGAGGACGGCAATAAAGATCGATTCAGCTTCTTTGAAAATGCAAACAGTAAATGTTTGTAGCTCTCTGGGCATCGGTATCAGCAGCTTCTGATTATTTCCCTTACACGGATTAGATGGTATTATTGTAGACCGTGCCTATTGCCTGAGTCGCCTAGCGTTGGAACCCTTGCCAGTTCCTGTCAGCCAGACAGCACGTCATTGGCTACATTTATTTGATGTCCACTTCGATGATCTGGGAAATTCCAAAGTTCGGATACGATTGGGGGCGGACGTTCATGAAGCTCATTAGCAGATTGAATGGCAAGATTGCGGAAGAAAGCGATCATTTGCTGCGCAAAGTTGACTCGGAAGCATATTGTTAGGTCCAGTTGGTGTGTGTAATTGGCACTGCGCTGACGTGAATTATCTACAGAAAAATGATCTAGTTTTAAACGACGCAAAAGCTGTTAGCATGATTTCAATGTTGTGTGATGGAACATATGTGCCTTCCGGCGCACCGGTAGATGTGAACACGGCACACCCAGACATCAATCGAGTTACTGAACTGATCGCTTGTTCTCCTTGTTTGGTCATTCCTAGAGTCCACTGTAGCCAAGGACATCGATCAGGTAGGGGATGAAAATGTCTGAGGAAACGCGTTAGTGAGACCTACACCATCTTCACATGCGAATGACCCAGGATGTGCGTTGACGACAGAGAACGATATTCATGAATTTCGCATGAGTATCCATTTGAATTCGAACTCTGTGGAACTCCAATGGGATTTGACTACCAGAACGGAGGATCCTCTTGGAATGCTCCTTTTGTAGTAGACCAAGATAGGTAGCACAACGAACGATGCACAGTGACTGATTATGGGAAAAAGACATTGCTTGACAATTCCTGTAGGGTGAACAGAACGGGGATTTTAAAGGGATGATTTGAAGTGACAGGAAAATGGAAAATTTTAGTTTGAGGTGACTCACCGCTACGTAATGGAGTGGCCTGGTGAGTACGCTGTTTGAGTTAATTCGCCCTTCGATGAAAACAGGCCATGTAACGTAATGTAAATGCCGTATAGTCGAATCGTTTTTAAAAAAGTTAATGTGACGGCGAAAACCAAGTGAGAAGGAAGAGCTTTCCACAGTATGGATAGCAGAAGAAAACGTTTCGTCGTCAATCAAGTCGACTGTGATGTTTGGTCAGATAAGCAGTGTGGCTGACTTGCAACAGATCGCGACAGGGGTGATTGGAAGAGGTCAGTATTTGGTACAAAATATTAAGGCCTAGTAGACGTGTGCGAGGTGGCCAAGGTGATGTTTTGCTTGAACTGAATTGGATCGACCTCCAACAGAATCCCTACTCACTGCGTGCATGCACACGAAAAAAGCTGGGGCCTTTAAAGGTCCAGTGTCGCTTGACCAGCAAACTTGCTGACCTTCGTCTCTTGCGCCGAAAAAGTCAAAGCAATGATCTCAGCGACGGTGAGATACAGAATGAGAAAGCTGTTAATGATCAAAACGCTTATTATCGTCCTGCATTCGCTTTGGATGTGGACAATCCAGGATTTCATCTGGACGCTTTTGCAGTTAACCGAGCCGTCTTATACTTTTGTAACTTGCTACGAAGTCACCTCGGTACTTCAGGGAATACATACCTATTCCCAGTAACACGCGACCCAAACTGTGTAGTAAAATAGTGAATCCAGAAGTGAATAGTCTTGCAGATCAGGAATCAGCGAGTTCATTTCATAGGTTTAGCTCGAAGTCGCTGACTGATGTGCAACGCTGTACGTTGGACGTAGCCAGAAATAAATCCCACAACCCACGAGTCTTGGACACAATGGAAGTGGGAGTTTCCCAGCAGCAGTCTCTTACTCGAAGTGTAGGTTCTATTGGGGAAACCGGCGTTCAGTCGTGATCTATTCCAAATTGAATTTGACAGCACAGACACCATTTTCAGTTGAGGCGAGCGACGCTCGTGAGGACGAGGAGCGTGGCTTTGCAATTCGCCTACCTCGCACTGCCGGGAATAAAACATTCATTTATTTGTTAACCCGCAGATAACAGCACCAAACATACGTTAAACAGGCACTCCGTCTTGGCGAACACAGCAGACGCGCCACTGCTGTCCACTTCGAGCCATGTTTAATAACGTCTTGGGTCAAGAACATGGCGAGTTACGTGGACTCCAGATTGGGAGATGAGACGGTCCAATGGGATAATGTTTTGTAGTCAATACTGCAGTGTGTCCTCATTAACACTAGAAAGACCGATCCGCCGTTATACCTAGAACGCCCGGGACCGGTCAAAATGACCGCACTGATATATTTTTTTATCCCAACTTTCGGTTAAGAATTTTTTCACGGCATTTATTAAAAACTAATGTATAGAACAGACCTGTAACAGAAAAATGATTGTATTAAGGTTTAGTTTTTTTTCAAAAATTGTAAACTACTCCGTATACCTACTCCAATTTGCACTTAAAGCAAGTGATAACTCGCTCAATCTGTCCACATGAGCCGCAAACTATTTTTTCACAAACAGAGCACTTGTTTTGTGATTTGTTACCTTTACAGTAACCAATCTGACATTGCCGACGTTTAATGTTCACACGACTTCCC
The DNA here is from genome assembly GCA_944474145.2 of Dicrocoelium dendriticum. NCBI lineage: Eukaryota > Metazoa > Platyhelminthes > Trematoda > Plagiorchiida > Dicrocoeliidae > Dicrocoelium > Dicrocoelium dendriticum. Next base: position 141,724,230 of record OX104064.1, read on the forward strand.
GACACCGCTGAGTTGTTCGTCGTAATTCCCGTTGTCACGTACCTTGTGTGATGTAAACATGTAAGCAGTTCTTAAGAAAGACCCACCAGATACGACCGGCGAGATATTTTAGTTCCGCAAACCCTGTTATAACTTATCCAGGAATTTATGCCGGCCAAATCCAGTACGTTGAAAAAGAGTTGGACTGGCCATCGTCGAGATGATGACTTCACAGTGAGTGCTCTTGTCATTTGGTCGAGTACATCCACACCATATTTGTGGAGTGGTAAAACAACACAGCCTCGGCTTTCTTCTTTCCAGAGTCTTGAACGGAAGAGTTACTATGCAGGGAACTGAAAACCAAAACACTCTTATTCCTTCTACACTGGTAGGATGTTAATGTGTGCTTATTTTCATTCTTCATCATAAGTGAACTGAACAGCTCTCTATTTCTTTGCTTCAAAATCGATGGTACTTCCTTTCTATTAGCTCGAAGTGTTCCCACCATACTTGTGTTTTTCTTGGCCAGCATTTCTCCTAATGCTGCCGATGTAAAGAAGTTGTCACATGTGACATTGTACCCTTTTCAAATAATGGTGACACCAAGCGCAATACCATGCTCTCTGCAAGACTTTCTCCTCTTGACCGAGTTTCGTCCTTCCCGAGATATGGAAATCCATTAACGAGGTACTTGCTGTCTACTTCTGCCAGCATCCAAAACTTGATACCGAACTTATCTGGTTTGTTGGGCATGTACTGGAGAAAACGACAACGGGTTTTGGAGGGAAACAATTGCTCATCAACTGTGAGATTCTGCGCAGGCACATAGCATTGTTGAGAGTTGCGAATGAATGCATTCCACAATTCAGATACCAAAGCAAACTTATCAGTTAGCAGTCTTTCACATCGGGTAGATCGCATGTCAAAACGGAGGAACTTCATTATTTCTTTGAAGCTGTTCTTGCCAGTTGTCTCCCTGAAAATAGGCAGTCCATATCTTTCGCACCACATCATATTCAACGGCATGTTCTTCAGACCCATGAAGCCTCTGATGTAAAGTAGACCAATAAAGGCACGCAGCTCTGGAAGACTTACTCTCCACTGACAACTGACACCTAAAACTCTCTTGGCCTCAGCTTCAGTACATACTTGAATATGTTTCAGCATCTGGGGCGTGATTATGATGTCAAAAGTGCTCGACAGCTCACCATATGTCACACATTTCTTAGCATAGGGAGTTGGTCCTGGTCTAGCCTTAAATACATTCTGTGATGGAATCCTACCAACAGTAGATGTTTCGAACTCCACTGCGATCCACGTGCTACCATCTTTCGATACGTGAAGCTCACCGGGAGATACCGAATCGGTTGATACACTCTCTCTAGGGTCCTCATATGGAGTGTAATCATCAGACGTTTGACTATCAGACATGCTGTGATCTTCTGCTGACTCATGGAAGATGGAGTCCTTATCAACATCATAATCGTTCTCGTCTCCAGACTCGTTGTCATCGATGGTTGTAAGTTCTCGTAAAACCTCAAAGGCTGTTCTCTTCAGAAGTGCTATTGTGTACAAAAATGTCACTGGAATTTATCTGACTGAACGCACAATATCACAGTAAAATCGTGATTCGGCTAGTTTTCCCTCCCGTTTTGACTGCTATGGTATATAACTGTCAGAAATGATAGTGGTGGCTAAAAATAAAAAAGGAACCGGATTAGAGAGAAGCGGTCATTTTGACCGCTAACGGGCTTTCTAGGTAGTATGAACACAGCTACCTCTTTTCTCGAAAACTATAACAGATATGAAAACGAAAATTCACAGTAATGAAGAACGTCCAAAAATATTAAAAGTCACGAAATATCTTTGAAAAATGTTTATAAATGTAGAAAATATGCAGATTTAAACACGCTGAGCGGTCAAAATGACCGCTCCGGGCGTTCTAGTGTTAAGCCTTGAGTCAACCTACGTCTGGAAAACAAAACGAAGTCCTCTTCCGCAAACTGCGATCGGGGTACGTAGAATGTGCCCAAACTAACTCCTCTATGCAGTGTTACCACTTGTTATAAAAACTACCCTATCACCGCCTATTACTCGCCCACGCACTTGATGGTTGTGAACGCACTGGTGCTAACCGACACGAGCAATGCTTCACAAGCAGCGATGATCAAGGACTTAAACGTTTCTCGAATCCTCAGATCGACAGGGCCAAGTCTCACTCCCATAGAGGAGGACAACCCACATTGTGGCCTTGTAAAAGCAGCCTTTCTGACCTAGCATACCTTCTTCTGCTGCCACAGATGTCGCAGGTCCAGGAAGGCAGTCCTAGCTTTTGTAATCGTGAGCTGAATTCAGTGCTTAGGTGCCCGTCGTTGCTGATGCAGTTGTTAAGGTAGGTGAAGCGATCAACTACCTTGAGTTCCTTGCTATCAAGCGTCAAGGGGTCATCAAATGGCCAGTGGTCCGGCAACAAAACCTTGCACTTTGAAGATGCCAAGCACATGCCAAATGACGGGAACACTCTAAGTAGGTTATTCGTGGTTGACTGGGCCCCCAATGTCGCTCAACATCAATATAAATTGTCCGCGTTATCAGGATCAAGTAGCTTTCCGCCAGGCCGCATCACATTTGCTTGCATTGTTCGGTCCCGCCAGGAAACACTCCATGATGGAGTCCACGGAGAAATGGAAGCAAATGTAGCAATTGCAAAACCATTGCGAACAACAATTGTTGTCGGACAGATACTTGACAAACCACTGTAAACCCTGTTGCAAACTCTGGCGTTCGAATAGGTGGAACGGAAAATATTGAAATATTTCATGGGGGACATGTTTCCACATAAGTATCTCGAAAAGAACGGGTAAACCAACTGAGTCGAGTGCACTCTTTAAGTCGAGGAACACAGCCATTGTTGATCTGCGGTTCGTGTGGCGCGGCTCTAGCACTTGTTAAAAAGTAAATATATGGTCCATACAGCTTTGTCCTGGGTGGAAGCCAGCTTGCTCTCCCCGAATCTTTTAGTCTCTTCTTGCAGTGAGGCGACGAACGAGAATGGAGTCCAGCGATTTTATCACCACTGGCATTATGAATGGGTTCTACAGCCATGGATTGCGGTCGCAAGAAAATATTGCCGTTCATCTTTGTCAATCAGGTAATTTTCTAAGCTGCCAACATGGCAGGAACTTGGTTCTAGTGTAAGCAGCGCTGGAAGGACAGAGCTATAGGTTCTGCTCTCAGTGCTTTCTTGTGAACCCCGGAGGTTATTGTTATGCAGAATCGTCACCTTCTGAAGTACGGTGGTATGGGTGAGGATTCGAGCAGGGACAACACAATGTGGAAGATCGCCTGATGGTTAAACCATCTGAAATGTGGAGGCATATTGCATCCGCAATGCACTTGTTGCTTTCACAGCCGTTTTAGTTGGATCATCAGCCGTCCGGAGTGGAGGAATTCCCGGCTTCACCTCACGAACGTTATTGGCGTGCTTATACAGCAGGTAGTGTTTAAAACTGAAACTTGTCGCCCTGTTCTGCTGGTATCCGGCTTTGTTTTCTCTTTTTAGTTGTGTGCAGTGGTTAAGTAGGTGTATGTATTTGTCCTAAGTACCTGGCGCTGGAGATAATCTATGCTCTTGCCATGCTGCGTCACTTACTGCCACCTATTTTCGGGTTCTGCTCCTTAGGAAAGAAACTATGTTAGGGTCATTGTAATCTCTTGTCTCTAAGGCATCTGTAATATGTCGGCTGAATTTGTCAACTAATTAGAGCCGGGCAACTTCCAGGGGGTCTTCGGAGCGAAACAACTAGGTTGTGGCACTGAGAGGCTGGGTTAAGTGCTCATAGCGTGTGTTTATGTACATCATCTCATGGTTTTATTTCCATATTCCACTTAGTCGAGGAAGCTCAAACTGACGACGGCATGATAACTGTGGTCCACAGTTCAGTCCAAGGTCAACACATCAAGCATCTGTTTCTCGCTGATAAGCAAAAGATCCAGCACAGATGCACTGTTACCAGTTCTAAACGGAATGGGAAAAATGACGTGATTGTAAAGTAAAACACTGGTTACAAGCTCTTGCAAATCGGGTCTGAATAAATCTCAGATTCTGGTAAGTTTCTAAACAGTATAATTCGAAATCAATCATGATAAGGATGCGGGTGCGCTTTCCTGTGAGATTACATCCTAAAAGTTTCATGAGGTGGCCGTCTATTTCGGATGTAGAGGTTGGCAAACAGTGCATTTAGTGCACTAGTGCTATGAGGCGGGCAGCACCGAAGAGAATCTTGGGACTGTAGCGCCCAAAAAGATAACTATTATCTTCTGTGTACAGGTTCATTGATGATCAATAATACACTACTTTCTTATTTGAATCTCCCTTATATTACGGTCATGTTGACTTATATCCGGCTTGACATTTTACTGCTCCGTTAGTTGCGCGCTGTTTTTTCCTGCCTTGCTCCATCCGTCCACGTCTTTTGTAGCCCATCGAATATAGTCTGCTGTATCCATGGTCAATTGCCTTCTGATGTCCGCTTTTGTTTACGCGCACCGCCTCGGACTAGTATTCACTAATCCTACAGAACTGTGAGTTTAAATCTCCTACGACCTCACACTGTAGGTAGCTTGACAATACAGAATTACCCCACTTCCTTTGGTAAGTCTGTAGCTACGGATGGGTGACATGCCCGGCAGCGCGACTTCAGCTTCCGTCATTCCAGTGTGTACTAATGTCTCTGTAGCACTGACGATCTCATGCGGATTGGAAACGCGGCATTTTGGCTATCTTATTGAAAAGGCCTTGATCATTGGTATGCAAGCAGGTAAGTCACTCAGACTCAATGAACCAAAAGCAGGTTAAATGTGTCAGATGTGAGAGAATGTTTACCTATGTGAGATCGCCCATTCTTCATTTTTTGATGGGATATGGGCACCTCGTCTGCTACTTTGATGCTTTAAGTAGACCTTCCTCAGAATTGTGTGAATGGACAATCGAGTGTACCCCTCGCCTGAAGCTTTTTTGGGTTCGAATTTATGTGCCCTCTTTTATCCATCTCGATGTCGTTATCTTACCCAGTGATTGGATGTTCTGTACTTTATGAATCTGACAGCAGCACACATCGTTCAAACAACCGTTGTGGTTACAATGATCAATTAATTGTGAGTAGCGGACTGTGTGCCTGCACTGTCCGTGTGACGGGTTACGTAGACGAACTGGCTGGTTAGCTCACAAAGTATATCGAGTGACCTTGCGTTATCAATCAATTCTAGTTGAAATTGGAGTGAGAAAGTACGTACAACACAATGCGAAACAGCGACATCAGGTGGCATAAGCAAAGCACAGTTTCAGGCTACGTCGATGGTATCGAGCAATTTCAAACAACTGTTATAACAATCCAAATGATCCTTGAATACTGAGGGGTTTTCACTCGTGAATTTCAGCGATGAATCCGTCAGAACCACAGGCGTGAAGCTGATGTTTTGTCGATAAGAACAATCCAATAGGCAGCTGACCACCAATGAAGAGCTTCTAATCCGATTCGAATGAATGTAAACTCAATCGGGTGTAGCAAACTTGTGCTAAATGATGTACAAAATGACAAGAGTGACGAACCAGTGCAAAGGCACGGTAGAGAACACAGCAGTGGATTGAGTGCCAAGCCAACCACTGCTAGAACTGTGTTCACTTGTTTCCCATTTCCCGGGTTTACCGGCTTCGTGAGCGCCAGTTTACTGTAAAGCTAACCACTGACTGATCTGTTTGAAATTGTTCGAATCGTTTTATTTGATGTTAGTTGACATACATTTTGTGTATTGCGAAAACGGAAGTCTTCTGCTGTCTTGTGCTACGAGCCGAATACCGCCTTATACCGACAGCTGTAGTTTCGTAACAATGGAACAGTGGAACAATGGTTTATTACGGGTAAAAAAGCATTGCTTAACAAGTCCCGTGGGCTGGAAATTATTGCGAAAAGTGAATTGCATGATAAAGTGAAAAGCGTTTTGGTGGACTCACCATAGACGTATATAGAATAACGGAGAAGTTCGCCGAGTTGTAAATGAGATCTAGGGCGCGCTGTTAAATGGTCAAAGAGTAATCAACTTTTGTTCACCACTGACAAGTAAAAAACAGTACATGTAGACCACAAGCCTAATAACACTTAAAGGTTAGGTGACAGCAACTTGAAGAACACTTCACATTAGTGTGGACTCGAGGTGGTGATGTGAATGACCTAGGCCGTTCGGAGCAGTTTGTCAAGGTGTCCATAACGCAAACCAATATGTTGGTCTTATGCACTGGGTGTTCGGACCCTTCACTCTTCTCGCAAATGCTCAATGAGTATGGGCGACCTCAAGTAGAGGATGCGATTCAAGCCGGCTAACCCTGAACAAAACGCGACCTCGATAAGCTAAAAACTAAACAGCGATGGACAACCTAAACGCTTGAGCGCTTGTTCCAGCTACTATAGCAACGAAGACTGAAAGATCTGGGAGTCTACAGCAGGATACGTACTGATAGCGTATTTCTATTAGGTGGATGGACGAGTAGCCCTTTTGAAGATAAACCACAGGCACCGGTTGACACGTGTGAAATTTGTATTCTGACACTCACATCGCATCGTGAGAACAAATGGAATCAAACAGACCAACCATAACGGAGACCGAAGTCTCGCTATCGATAAGTGCAGTCAGCGGTGCGATACCGTAACATGAGTGGAAATGTTAGTTAATGGACTCTCGCGTGACCATAGGCAGCGTACTTGTCCATAACATTAAAATTTGGCGCAGGATCCAGGCGTACGACGACTAGCATCTGCTTCAGAGTGACTTGGATACGTGTACCAATGGTTAACCCAAAACTTACTTCATTTCAACGTCAGTAGATGCAAGTACTTTCCATGCGACGTCACAACAGCCAATGAAACCGGCTCGGAACAAATGTACCACATCATCATCAGCATACACGTTAGCTAGAGGTGAAGAACACCTCAGCTACTGTGCCGCAATACACAGAAAAAAAGGAGAGAGGAAAAGCAACTGGTGCAGGCTGGCTGAGCTACCGGTAACGGATGGGCATCGTTCCGGTAAGCCACCAGCCGGCTAATGTGCACCGAAAAAAATTACTATACAAAATTATGTAAGGCTAAATAATGCGATCGTGGTTAAAGGGGGACGCTAAGAGGGATGGGGTGGGACAAAAAAACTCACAGCACGAACACAACTGAGGTCGGCTCCTTGCCATATCTGCAAGTGTGTCCAACCAAACGTGTTCATCGTCTTTCGGACCCCAACCAGGGAGCCGAGACGTTCCACCCGAGGCCAGCTCAGAAGAGAGGGCCTTCATTCCTGTAGACCAAGTCATCGCTTGGCCACCCCTCCCCTTCTTCCATCCACACACCCGGCGCGCAAACAACGCACGTCGCGGGAGTCGGTGGGCTGGCATGCGTAACACCTGGCCGAGCCATCGGAGCCTGATGCGTGAAATAACGGTGCTGAGCGGTTCATTTCCTTTGCCTGTGCCGCTCACTATGCACGAAAGTAACATGAAGTTACTGCATGATGAGCGGCGCTATATCACATCTAATAACTTATTTACGAGGGTTGTTGCCGTCCCCCGTAGCTCAGTGATCTCAACCACGGACTGGCAATAGTCGAGTTGGGGAGTTCGAGCCCTACCAGAATCCGATTGAATGCGCACTGCTGACGACTACCGAAAGGATGAAACGCGCGTACTGTGCTTTTCCGGGCGTGTGATGGCTGTCTGAGTGCGTCTAGATGTGAAGAACTTCTACTTATACCATTAGACTACCCATACTACTCCTCTATAATGAGTACGCAGATCAAACTGCTTATAATGCCATAGGTTAATGGGCTGCTTAAGATCTGTTAGCGCGTCGCTTGGTGAGGAGGCAACCCTGTCCTCTGCACGGCAGTAACGTGTAAGTCAGTAGATAGTGAGCGGCGCTACATCACATTTAATAACTTATTTACGATGGTCGTTGCCGTCCCGCCAGCTCAATGGTCTCAACCACGGACTGGCAACAGTCGAGTTGCGGTTTCGAGCCCTGGAAGAGTTCGATGGAATGCGCAGTGCTGACGATTCCTGAGAGGATGAAACGCACGTACAGCGCTTTTCGGGCGTGTGCCGGCTGTCTGAGTGAGTCTAGGTGTGACGAACTTCTACTTATACCATTCAACTCCGCCTAATACTCCTCTGGAAGTTTAGTGCATTCAAATAATCCCGTATCGGTGCTAAGCGTATTAAATGGGCCGGAAAATTAATCAAGTTCCACCTAAAAATAAGCATGATTTAATTCAAGTTTAGTGAACTTTACCCCACCCCATAAAGTGGTATCCAATTTTTCCATTTTAACGAAGGGACAACAGTCCATGATAAGGCAAAGGTTCGCCGTTAGTTTATAATCACCGCAAATCCACACATTGCGGTCTGGCTTAAGTACGGGGACTATCGGAGCTGTCGTTTCCGATTGTTGAACCACTAGGATTAAAATGTGCTGGAGTCGTTGCCATTTTTCCTCAATTTTTTGACTTAAATAATTATGCTATGGAGTATTTATTTCTATCCTCTCCACTTTCTCGCGATGTTGTCAATGTACGCCCATTCGAACCTGATTTCCCAGCCCTACACAGCAATCTATCGAACGTGGAAGTATCTTCTAGGATTAAAGTCCGTGCCATCCCTAACCGTTTTCACTGTCATCCGTGATTAAACGCAAGCGGAAAACTCAGTCACACTGAGCAGATTGCCATTCTGTATGACACTATACGATACTGTAGGGTACCGGAAAAAACGTTTTTTCAGTATCTTGTAACATTGGATGTTACCGCCCACCATCGTCTACTCCTGAGATGAACTGCAATTTGACGGCTGCGTTAAGGCAAGTGATAAACAGTAAATACAGTCAGATTCTAGCCACCAGTGACTTCAACTTACATGCTCTAGAATCCCAGGCCACACCAGGAAAGCAATTCAAAACATACCTGCAAGATCTGGTTTCAGACTTCCCGCTTTGTGGTCACGTCACTACGCCCACCAGATTCAAGGGAATTAACAGGCCATTCATATTGGATCGAATGTTCACTACTGAGGAACTGATGGTCGAGAGAATGACAACCGATACTCCTCTGGGCCGCAGAGATAATGCGACGCTAGTGTTTCATTACTTGTGCTACGTGGATTATCCCAAAGAGCATGCCGAGGAATATCATGTCCTAAACAACCATGACGACCTGTCCGACCTCATTGATGCAACCAGCTGGTCGTGCTTAGACGAATTAACCCATGCGATGGCCTGCGGAGAATTCGTCAACATATTCACCAAGCTCTTGGCAAGAATATCTGAAACCAAACTCTGCCGGTCTAAAAGGATGAAGACTTTCCTAAGGAGCAGGACACGTAAATGCATGGCATTAAGGGACTTGGCATGGCACACCTACATAGCCTCCCCGAAAGACCATACCTGGGATGTCTACACAATACAAAGAAACCACTGTGTCAAACTCGTCCGGGAGGATAAACTTAAGAACCAACAAGGTCTAGTGGAAAAGTTTTGCTCCAATCCCAAACTGCTATACAGACACGTAAACAATTTGCGCCGTGTTAAGCGCGGTATTCCTGCTCTGCACACAGCATGCGGGTTAGCCCAAACCGCACAAGAGGCGGCCAACGTTCTTGGACAACAATTTGGCCGTACCTTCCAAAGCGTGCAATCATCATACATCCTGCCTAAGCAGATAATGCCGCCATCAGGGCTTAATCACATATCGTTTACCTCCGCAGCTGTACTGAAGAGGCTGATGTCTCTGCGCGAGTTCAGCTCCTCGGGTGCGGACGGCATTCGCCCGAAGGCGTTGAAAGTTGCTGCCATGAGTTTGGCAGGACCACTAGCAATTTTCTTTCAACGATGTCTGAACGAGATGCACGTCCCACGATGTGGAAGCACGGAATCATCACGCCAATCTACAAAAGTGGCAGTCGTGCTGAACCAGCAAATTATCGCCCGATAACACTACTTCCTGTGATCTCCAAGGTTATGGAGTCCATTGTAGCTGAGGCTTTGATGGGATACCTGGAGAACAACAAAATTCTCGTTCCGGAGCAGCACGGATTTCGCCAAAATCGCTCCTGTACCACTAATCTGTTGATTGCTCGTGCAAGCTGGACGGAATCTGTGGACGCTGGTGTAGGAGTCGACGCGGCCTACTTGGATTTCTCAAAGGCATTCGACCGTCTAGACCATCGCATTCTACTCCACAAACTCCAGAAATATGGAATCGGCGATCCTGTTCTGGGCTGGATAGGAGACTTTCTCGTGCAACGTCACCTGAATGTGAGGGTTCGAAGCAACCTATCGGAATCCATCGAAGTTCAGTGCGGCGTACCTCAAGGCTCGGTACTTGGACCCCGCCTGTTCCTGGTTTTCATAAATGATCTCGCGAGCGTGCTATCTTCTAACTGTTTGCTATTTGCTGATGATCTAAAGGTATGGCGTACTATAGCTGCAGTGGAGGATCACACAGCGTTACAGGAGGACCTGGACAAAGCGTACACATGGTCCATCGAGAACATGCTGCATTTCAACGTCACCAAGTGCAAAGTTCTCAGCATATGGCACAAGAGTATGCACAAGTACCGCCTAGGACCACAAATTCTACAGCGGGCTTCTCACGAGTGCGATCTCGGCGTGATAGTTCAAGATGACCTCGGTTGTTTGAGGCAGACTGAAAAGGCAGCTAAGAAAGCAAACCAGTACCTCGGCCTTCTTCGCAGAGCTTTCGGGAAGTTTGACCCTTCAGTCTTTCCAAAAATGCTTAGTGCGTACGTGAGGCCGCACGCGGAATACGCTATTCAAGCGTGGCAACCCTGGCTCAAGCACCATCTCACCGCGCTCGATACTGCACAACGTAGGGCAACGAAGAGCGTCAGAGGTTTGACCAGCCTCCCCTACCCACTCAGGCTGAAGACTCTCAAAATATACAGTGGACGTTATCGGCGTCTAAGGGGCGATCTCATAATGGTGTACCAGATCCTGAGAAACCCCAACCACCCATGCCATTCCCTTCTAATACTCAGTCAAAACACCCCGCTAAGAGGTCATCAGTTTAAGCTGGTCACGCAGTACAGCCGACTGGAATGTCGGCGAAACTATTTCTCCCTTCGAGTGTCACAGCCTTGGAACGCCCTCCCGGAACATGTAATTAATGCACCCACCCTATCCCTTTTCAAAAAACGCCTTGACGATACTCTGTCACATTTACACTACGTGCTATAGCCCATGACCACCAGATGCTGGCACTAATGCACAACAGACAGTGGACAGTGCCATAACCCTACTCGAGAATGAGTCACTCCAAACCCCTTGCACACAATTTGATAAACGCTACTACTGTAGAAACTGGATTTCTGTATCCCGTCGACCCAAGATAGCTGCACACGAGTAAGCGTTGTCCTTGCTATTTTTTATTTTTTCTCGCTTATTACGTGATCAATAACCACTCCCCTTATTGCTTTGTGTGCGCACATTCTAATTTCAAACTCCCTTTATACGGCAGTGCAGTTAAATCTGTAATCGCCCGAACCGACGATTCCATTATCCCTTGATCTATCTTTTCTCACTCTAACCACCCTACGGGACATGTCAAGCACCTGCTTTTTTACCCGTTATAAATCATTGTTCATTTTTCATTGTTCAAAACGTCCAGTTGTATTACTCACGGCACTTCCGTTGACACCAACCGTTTTGGTGAGTATCTTGCTGCACCGTTTCTCGCTCTGGTTAATTCGCTCCCTATATTTTCAGCCTACACAATACATTTTGGGTTCAGTCGCCTCCAACTTCCTTACTGCCCCGTATTTGACACCTCTCTTACTTGTCATTGATTACCGACTAGTATCCCAGGCGCCACCCAACAATCGTTGACCCCGGTGCGGAACACGCCGTCCGCCATTTTGAATTTTCTTTCTGGTGAGCTCGTTCCAGTGACTTTTTGATTCATTACTCGCTATCGTTTTGTTTTCTCACCTGCCGCATATACTTATTCATTTCTCACGATGAATAGTTCAGATGATAAACCATCTACGTACGTGGTTATTGCCGCAGAGCTAGCCTCCCTAATTATTTTAGAGAATGACCGGTTGTTTGGGTTTGCGGATTTAGAATCTACATTTTACAATTGTGGGATTTCTTCTGCTAATGCTAAATATCATCAACATATGTCCCGGCTTTCACAAAATGGATCTTCCCAAGTGAGAGACATCATAGCTTGCCCACCTCCCGGATGCGAAATATGAGACTTTAAAGCAGATGATCAAACAGCGAATCACGCCTTCAGACAAGATCCGTCTGCAGCAACTGTTTAGCGATCTGTAACTGGGGAACAGGATGTCTTCAACCTTGCTGCAACAGACGCAACAGCTCCTAGACACATGCAGCATGGACGCTGGGATTCCCAGCGAAATGTAGATGTAACGTCTCCCGGAAAACACACAGGCCCTCGCCGTGGCAAGCGCACTGCCTCTCGCAGCAGTTGCAGAACTAGCAGACCGTGTCATCGAACGACATCAGCCAACGAATGAATCTAGAACATTCACTTGACTTAGCCCCGTCGCAGCCCGATCGACATCCGCGATTAGTTATCCGTCAACAATTGACGTGTTATCATCGCAAATAGCGTCACTACAAAGTCGTCGAGAAACTTTTCCTAGACCGTAAGCAGCGCAACCCATCGCACGGAGCGTAAAAATTCAGGCTTTTGCTTTTACCCCTTGGCTTTTGGTAACAAAGCCCGTAAGTGCGAACAACCATGCAGTTTCTCCGCCACGAAGCAGGGAAACTTTCAGGCCGGCTAGTAATGGCGACTAACGGTGTTAACAAAGTCCAAAGTCGTCTTATCTACATTAGGGATTATCATTCTAATACCCATTTCTTAGTTGACACCGAGGCGGAAGTCATCGTCTTCTTCCCTATGCCGGGTGAGCCTATCGCTTCTTTGTCGACAGGACTAAGTGCCGCCAATGGCACGCCAATAGCCACCTACGGTCATCGGTCTCTTACCTTAGACCTAGGTCTTCGGTACACGTTCCACCGGGTATTCACCGTCGCTGCAGTTCCCTTTGCCATCATCGGCATTGACTTTCTCAGGCATTTCGACCACTTGGTCGATGCGAAACGCCAGATGATAGTCGACACTGCAACGGAACTCAGCGTACGTGACATCACCGCTGATATCGCATCTATAACACCAGTCTATGCCAATGCCCAGAACTCGCCAGACTACACCAAACACATTTCACAGCATTCCAAGCTCGTTTAGCCAAGGAACGCAGCTTTGCCAGTGGCATCACAAGTCATGCATCACATATGGACGAATGGCCCACACATCTCATGCCGTTCACGCCGACTATCGCCCGAGGAACTAAAAGTAGCTGGGGCGGAGTTTGAGCACATGATAGCACTTGGAATAATCCGCCCTTCCAACAGCCCTTGGTCCTCGCCCCGGCAGATGGTCACCAAAAAATCTGGTGACTGGCGTCCTTGAGGTGCTTACCGTGCAAACAATCGGCTAACCGTCCCGGATATTATCCCACCCCACACATGCGGTACCTTACCGCATACCTCAACGGTAAGACGATCCTCGGCAAGATCGATCTGGTTCGCGCCTATCACCAGCTACCTGTAGAAGAAAACGACATTCTTAAAACAACCGATATCACCCCTTCGACTTGTTTGAGATTTTAAGTATGCCATTTGGACTGTGAAACGCCACATAAACCTCCCAACACTTCATCCACGATGTCACTCGTGGCATAGACTTCGCTTATTTTTAGCTCGATGATATTTTAGTAGCCAGTTCATCGGAACAAGAGCACCTCGACAACCTTCAAACTCTCCTCCAGCGCTTGACCCAACACGGTGTCACAGTCAACCCGGCTATGTGCGAACTCGTCAAATCAACTTCAGAATTCCTAGACCACCTCGTTTCATCGTCTGGTAGCTAAGTCCTTCCTGATAAGATCCAGGCAACCAAGGACTTACTAGCTCCGACCTTGTTCAAGCACCTTCGTCTAATTTATGGATTGATCAGCCACTATCAACGCTTCATTCCGCGCTGCGCTCAGCTAATAAGCCTCTGACTGACCTACACAGAGGGAATTAAAGTAAGTTCGCTTTCCCTGACATAGCACAGGCAGCATTCGCCGAGCTCAAGGATGCTATCTCCAATATGGCCCTCCTCGCTCATTCCGAACCGACTGTACCTCTTTCTATTCCGACTGATGCTTTAAACGTCACGGTAAGGGCCGTTCTTCAACAAAACTTTGGTAAGTCGTGGCAACCCCTTCGGTTCTTTTCCAAATGCCTGCAGCCAGCGGGATCCCGCTACAGCACGTTTGGCAGAGAATTGGTCGTCATTTACCTAGCCATTCGTCACTTCCGGCACACAATCGAAGGCCGCGCTTTCACGGTCTACACTGACCACAAGCCCCTCATCTTCGCCTTCAACTCTGCTTGCGACAAATATTTACCACGGGAAACAAGACACCTAGACTTTGTCACGCAGTTCACTGCTGATATTCATCATGTCTCAGGTGTCGACAATCCCGTCGCTGGCGCTCTGTGACACGTCAGTCTCACTCTCCATCTTTGCCTACCGTCGACCTTGCCGCCATGGCATCGGTGCAGACTCAAGTTGAAAATATACAACGCACCCTGCAGTGCAGTTTGGAGCACGTGTAACCTGTTCCTCTCCAAACCAGGAAAGGAACCATCCTCTGTGACACCTCCACAGGTTGTCCTAGAACCCTAGTTCCCGTCTCCTTCCGACGCACTGTCTTTGATGCATTGTACTCATTATCACATCCCGGTATCCGTGCTTCTTTGAAACTGGTCACCGAACGTTTCGTTTGGCCACGCTTAAACAAAGATGTTCGTACCTGGACTCGCGCCTGACTTCATTGCCTGCGCTCCAAAAAACATCGTCGCACCCACAGCCCTCTTGGTTCATTTCCCGCCCCAGATTCTCAATTCTAGCATGTAAACTTAGACCTGGTATATACCTTGCCACCTTCACGCGGATTCATATACATTCTCACATGTGTCGACCGCTTCACCAGATGACCAGAAGCCATTCCCATAACAGACTGCACAGCTGAGACTGTTATCCGAACCTTCTTAGATAGGTGGGTCTTGCACTACGGAAGCCCATCCATCATTGCAAGTGACCGAGGAACGCCCTTCCAATCTTCACAATTCGATACGTTCTGAAACCTTTTAGGCTGTCGCCGCATTCATACCACAGCGTATCACCCAGCAGTCAACGGTTTAGTTGAAGGCTTCCATAAATATCTAAAAGCCTCATTCTGCGCCTCCTCCGACCTTAGCTGGAGTGAAAACATATCGCTCGCACTCTTAGGCAAAGCTGATTTGCTGTGTGCACCAGCAGAGCTGGTTTACGGCACAACGCTAAAGTGGCCGGGAGAATTCGTTTCACCTCCCGCATCGTCGGGTACGCCTCCGCCTAACTTTGCGTCCTCCCTAGCCCAGCGCATGCGTTCACTACGCCCGACTCCGCCCCGTGAGCAGACTAAAGGTGGGCAAATGCACAGCGGCCTGTGTACCCGCACTAACGTCTTTCTGCGCACCGATGCAGTGAGGCGGTCTCCCAGCCTCCTTGCACGGGCCCTTTCATAGTCTTTCAATGAACTCCTAAACATTTTAGTTTAGACCAGAATTGTCACCGAACAAGGATGTCCATCGACCGTCTCAAAGTGGCTTTCTCTAACAAACAACTTGTAATCTATTCTGATGCTATCACACAGGCACCCGCACCTGCGGTGACTTCCCGAGCACTGGATATCCCGAAACCCTCCGTTCCCCTTGATTCTCAACCTACCCCGCCTCAAGCACAGACAACTGACCGACGCAGTAGACAGGTGAAAGGTTCTATTTACAGATATCGTAAACGTCTGTTATTTCCATTACCAGGCTTATTTCGTCTTTAGTGATAATTGGGCATCTTATCCACAAAACGTTTTACCAAATTGACAGAAGAAAACCCAAAGCATTTTTAAAAGTTAAAAGCGCATTTTCTTTTATCATGCAGGCTATGTTTTCTCTCCGGCATTAAGCCATTTCCCTAGCCTTACCCACCCGCTCTGAGTTCTACCTACCAGAAAATCAACCGCCAGAGCTGCCAAGGCAACCCTGGAGTGACTCGACAACCGGTTCAAGGCAACCCCAGAGTGAATAGCCAGCCGATCTAAGGCCCCCTTCCTGACAGAAGGTAAAGTCAGTCTCCATCGACCGCAGACGGCCACGAACAGATTGGTCCCCAAACACCTAGTTAGGCGTTATCGACTAGGACGCCGGATTTCTTCGTGTGAAGAGGACCGTGGACTGGAGTGCAGTGCGGGGAGTGACACCTCCCAAGTGCATCGTCGGGTCTGTAGCGGACAGAATGCGCTGTCGGCCTTTTTCTGGACCAGCCAGTTTTTCAGTCCGACCAGTAGGTCTTGACGGTCCACCGATGATGCACTCTGGTTCACACGATCATCATAAATAATTAATAACTAAAGCCTGGACCCAGCGAACTCTGCTACACATCTCATCTTAGAAGCCCTTGCTCAAGCCCATGCAACTAATCGCACACATCCTTACCTCCCGTTTTCCCACACCAACAGCTCCATCGACGGTTTTCATTCTTCATACTTCTAGGGGGAGGCCCTCGGAAAACACGTCCGTTCAGTATGTTGAAACATTGGATTTTACCGTTGTTTTAAACTTCAAAACGTCTAGTTGTTTTATTTGCGGCACTTTCGTTGACACAAATTGTTTTGGTGAGTAACATGCTGCACCGTTGCTCGCTCTGGTTGATTCGCTTCCTTTTTTTAGCCTACGAAATACATTTTGCCTTCAGTCGCGTCCAAGTCCTATACTGTCCGGTATTCGACACGGCTCTTATGTGTCATTGATTACTGACTAGTATCCCGGGTGCCACCCAACAACAAGGAATCCTCGAGGCAGACTGAAAAGCCTAAGCTTATTCCGATCCAATCTTTCTCAACACAGCAGCGAACTAATTTGTGATCTATCAATCTGTGTTCAGCACTGTGTTCAGATTCAGTTAGCAGGTTCCAGTCACTCGCCATTCCTTGTGAACTTGTCAGCCAGTGCGCTTGCATAATCCATCACAGGTACCGCGCAACCACGTCGACTACTCATTTGACCTTGCAACCACCATGCTCGCCTGACCGATGTGCGCCGCTCTCAAAGCTGGAAAAGTACAGAACGCTAACCAACCCACTGGGTCAGGTAACGACACCACGTTGAATGGCAGAAATGCGAATCCGAAAAGCTCCAAGCGAAAGGCATTTGCGGGTTAGGAGAATGTCATCGAGTAGTTAAAATCGGTCTGGCTTGCTCGCACTGTTTGGAATGGTATCATCCGAAATGTGCAAATGTGTCCCAACAACAGGTACGAGAGCGAAATAGCTCCCAAGATGCACTTTGGTTCTGTACTGCGTGCTCCACCATCCCACTCGTTAAGTGCTTGCTTATCCTAGTTCAGAAGTGCGACCGGTTAACCGCAGAAGCCGAGCAGAGGATAAACGATAAGATTACTTCAATGGAAGCGAGTATGCACCACGGAAGCGTAGCGGCTTCTAAGCAACGGAATGCTGCACAATCCGCTTCCCCTGAACCGCAATCAGCCACGTGTCCATCTCCGTTGTCTTCTCCAACTTTGGTAGGACGCCGGGCGAAAACTGACCGTACCTACGAGAGTCGAACAGTACTCATGGCAACGAAAATCAGGCACCACTCGAAACGTCTGATTAGGCAAATTCCACTAGACCTGACATCTATCATTAACAAGGATGAAGCAGCCGAACACCAACCCTCGGTACCTGTAGCTCAAATGTCTCTTGTCGAGACAAAACCCCCCCGGAACATCAGTTACATATGCAGAGATTGCTGCAAAGGTCAGCCGGAGCCGCCGTGTGCGGCTCTTCTGTTGTAAACACCGTTAACGCGAATAGAGGGACAAACAGCAAACAATCAACACTTGTCAGCAGGTCAGGACAAACGAGTACCCTACCTTGTAGATCAACGAAAAAGGGAATCCAACAATAGTGCCCGGACTGTTGTATGCTCAAATGTCCCTGAATCTACCGCCATCACATTGCGGGGTAAGTTATCGGACGACCAAGACCAATGGAACTCATTGTGCGTGCTGATGAGTGATAATGCCAAGCCTATTAACTTATTAAGAATTACTCGTCATCCGAAAGCGGCACACTGTAGAGAACCCAGACTTATTCATGTAACACTAGAATCCTCCAGTGACGTAGGAAACGTTTTGCTCTCCGCAAGCGCGCTAAAACACGGATCCTGTGGGATACGCATCTATCCTGATGTCCCTTGGAGCGCGCGACAATCAAAAAGAAACACCGAAGAGGGACACAGCAAGCAAGACCGCCTAAACACAATCTTCATACATGGCGTGCCAGAACATCCTTCTAACGATGTTCAAGAGACCGGAAAGCACGATTTAGAACAGTGGCGGTTCATTCGTGAAACACTTTCTTTGGATAATATTGTGGCGCTATCGCTCACCAGGATACCTCTCTCACCAAATTATAGAGGATGCGGCCCTAGAATCCTAAAACTTGTGGTTCAGTCAGAGCAACAAGCAACGGATGTTTTGGATCGATGGCGGAGAAATCGGAAACATCTTCCTTCTGAACTTCGGTTAAAGGTCGCAGAAGCTTTGCACAGCTCAAATATTAAAGCACCTGAAGCAGCAAGCGTACCGACGAATGTACAGAAGCGTAACTTGACTGCTGCTTTAATTTGACTCTGACGTAGGTCTAAACGAAGATTGGGACGCACCTTGGCCGAATCAAGTTTGCAAACAGGTATCATTATCCCATCAAAAAACGAGTAACTGCCGACCTCCCATCGGTCGGCATTCTCCCACACTTGACCCCTTCACCCTCTGTGGGCTCCTAGAGACCGAGAAACTGGCCTGCTTGTATACGAATGCTCAGGTCTTTTAATAAACTGGCCGAACTGAAAGATCGCCAAGCTTCCGGGTCATATGATGTCATTGTATCACCGAGACGTGGTTGCACGGGAATGACGGACGCTGAAGTTTCGCTACCGGGCATGTCGCTGATCCGGAACGATAGGCTCACAAAAGGAGAGGGTAATTCTGTATTACCGAAGCGACTTAGAGTGCGAAGCCGTGGAGGATTCAGACTCGCAGTTCCCCGACTCTCTTTGGTGCCGCTTGCAGTTAAAAGGCAGAGACGCTTGCCTTATTGTCTTGGTGTACTGCTCCCCTAACTCTACACCCGAAACCGACTGCCACCTAGCGGCTGCTTTAAGATGCAGTTTACAGCGAAAGTACACTCACATACTTATCATGGGTGATTTCAACGTACATTGTGTAGAAACTCCTGCCACGATCGGAGAACAATTCAAAGCCGATCTACAAGATCTCGTAACCACTGTTCCTCTTTACAATCACATCACTTTGCCCACTCGGTTCAGAACAGGTAACAGGCCATCTGTGCTGGATCTTGTGCTTACCAACGAGGAGCATATGATTGATGTGTTGGTTTTAGACTGCCTGTTGGGTCGCAGTGATCACGCAGTGATCAGTTTCAACTTCGTCTGCTATGCGGAATATCGGAATGAGAACGATGAGACTGTGCGAACCATCACAAGCTACGATCGATTAGCCCAGCTCGTCAGCGCTACAACTTGGTCGTTCCTTGACGAAGAACCCCGGAAGTCGCCTGGCTCGAGTTCGTCAACAAATTCAGTCAGCTGATTGCAGAGGCTTCAGAGATAAAGTTTGCAATAAGTGTAAATCAGTTTCTTTCGTTAGGAGCAGAACTCGAAAATGGATGACAGTACGCAACGCAGCATGGCGAGTGTACAGAGAAGCTCCAGCACCAGAAACTTGGGACAACTACGTAGCCCAACGTAACCACTGCACTCAACTGCTAAGAGAAGACAAAGCCGCCTATCAGCAGAACATCGCAAAAACCTTCAGTGCTAACCACAAACTGCTGTACAAGCACGTCAATAGCCTACGAAAGGTGAGGCAAGGATTTCCTCCACTCAGGACGGCTGATGGCCCAACAAGAACGGCTGTGGAAGCAGCAAACGCGCTGCGGATGCAATATGCTCCCACGTTTCAGAGGGTCTTGCCACCAAGCGATCTACCAACCTTTGTCGTCTTCTCGCCAGGACTAACCCACATCACTTTTACCGCGGAGGCTGTATTGCAAAAGCTGACGTCTCTACGCAAACACAGCTCTCCGGATGTCGACACCATTCATCCAGAGGCACTGGAAACAGCAGCGAGCCAACTCACAGGATATTTAGCTCAGTTTTTCCAGCGCTTCTTAGACCAGAATCAAGTTCCTGCTATGTGGAAGCATGGAATAATAACCCCGATTCAAAAAGGTGGAAGCAGAACTGATCCCTCCAACTACCGCCCAGTATCCCTTCTTCCTATACTCTCCAAGGTCATGGAATCCATAGTCGCCGATGCACTGGTGTGCTATCTGGAAAACTGTAGCAACCTCATCACGGCTGAGCAGCACAGCTTCCGTCGACAGTGGTCATGTACAACGAATTTACTAATCTTACGCAGTAGTTGAACCGAGGCAGCTGACGCTGGAGAAGGTATTGGTGTGATGTATCTCGATTTTTCCAGGGCTTTCGATCGTCTAGACCATCGGATACTACTTTCCAAGCTCCAGCATTACGGGATCGGAGACCCTCTTATAAGCTGGATTGCCAACTTTCTACTTCAACGGCAATTAGTGGTCAGAGTTCGGAGCTCTTTATCGGACCCCATACAAGTCGAGTGTGGTTGTGCCGCAAGGCTCAGTTCTAGGTCCACGTTTGTTTTTGGTGTTATTAATTACCTTGCACAGGGAATCGCTTCAAACTTTCCTTATGTTTGCCGACGATATCAGATTGGCGCAGGATCCAGGCGAACGCCGACCAACATGTGCTTCAGAGTGACCTAGATACAGTGCATCAATGGTCGACCTAAAATTTGGTACATTTCAACGTCAGTACATGCAAAGTGCTTTCCATCCGACATCAGGGCAGCTACTCATACCGGCTCGAAACGAATACACTACCACAATCAACTCTCGAACGTGACTTGGGTGTCCTGGTTCAAGATGACTTGGGTTGCTCCAGGCAATCGCTAAAAGCTTCGAAGACTAGAAAACAACATGTCGGGCTGTTGCGACGGGCGTTTGGACAAATAAACAGCTCCATATTTCGACAAATGCTCAGTGCGTATGTTCGCCCCCATGTCGAATACGCAATTCAAGCCTGGCATCCATGGCTGAAACACGACCTTAATGCACTGGAGCAGCCACAACGTCGGGCATCTAAGAACGTAATTGGAATGCGCAATCTTTCATACCAGGAGAGGCTGCAACGATTGGGGGTGTTCAGTGGAAGCTATCGCAGACTACGAGGCGACCTGATTATGGCATACTTGATTCTGCGAGACCCACATCATGTGTGCTGCTTTTTCCTGCGACTCAGCACCAATACCAACCTGAGGGGCCACTCACTGAAACTCGCAGAACAGTATAGCCGCCTGGAGTGCCGCAGAAATTTCTTTTCCATTCGTGTCTGTCACCCGTGGAATGCTCTCCCAGAATCGGTCGTCTCTGCACCGACACTAACAGTATTTAATGAGCGGTTGGCTAACGCGCTCATCTAATTACACTTTGTCACTTAGCACTACGTCTTCATCCTACATTTGGAGATTCCCATGGATTAATTTGGTGTTAACTGCGGGCTCTGTGAATCTAAGTGGATTGCAGGACTACGGAGGAGCAAACCATAAGTTTTTATTTTTATATTTGAAGTACTAACTGTTTTACTGTCATTACTCTCATTATTGTTATTTCGATCTCCTAACCAACTATCCAAAGGAAATTGTAAATCAGCGCCTCTTAACCCGTATAAATGCACTCTTCATTGTACTGATCTGGCCTTGAAAAATGTTGGAGTAAAATCATTCGCCATGTGGCTTTCGGCTTAATAATTATTTATTTCCTCCAACTGACATCCGTTAAATTCGTCTGGGTACCTAGGTAGACGTCCTCCCCATGGGGTGGATTTCTTTCAAAAGCTGCGGTAACTCTTCCAACCAATCGCGAAGCAGTAAGTTGGCCGGCGCATAAGGTACGATAAGAACTATTCGACTGAGGGATTTACGCTGATGTCACATATATTGGCGGCCCACTGTAGTCGGGTTCCTTGACATCAAAGGTGCCTTCGATTCGGTTGATCAATGTGCCCTTTGGAATTGTCTACTCAGGAAAGGTGTGCTCGAGAAATATGTAAATATTATCCGATAATTATATGCGCGTAGCTCAGGCGGAGTGAAGGTTTACGGCAAGCTGTCGCCACCCTACAATATCTCCAGCAGTGTACGACAAGGATGCCCGTTGTCGCCTTTCCTCTTCAACTTCGCTAGTGATGAAGTCATGGAGAGGGCATTTACAGGACATGACTTGGGAGGGGTGGAGCTACTCCCAGGAGAACGACTTCTTGCCCACATCTGTGACAGCTCCCAGTCGTGCCAAGCCGCGCTGGACAGATTAGCGCTGGCTGTCAGCAGCTTCGGGCTTTGCTTTGGACCATCGAAATGCAAAGCTTTTTTCCAAGATTGGCAGGGATCGCCTCCTGCGCTGACCCATGGTGGGGATCAGCTAGAAGTCGTTCGGAAATTCAATTACCTGGGAAGTTGTATCAGCACCCTTGGGATCGAAGATGAGATCACGAACCGCATAGCAAAGGCTCGATGTGTTTTGCTAAACTTCGCGACCTATGGCGGCGGCGCGACATTATTCACGCCCTGAAGTGTAGAGTGTACAATGCAGCGGAACGTTCGACCTTACTGTACGGTTGCTAATCCTGGCGCCTCAGATCGGCGAACATGAAGGGGCTAGTTACATTGGACCATCGGTGTTTTCACAATTTAGCTCGCATCTGGTGGGAACACCGCGTGAGGAACGAGCGTGTTCGGCGCCTTGTTTATGGCACAGGAGAAGAAAGTGAACCACTCAGCACCGTCATTTCACGCACCGGGCTCCGATGGCTCGGCCACGTGTTGCGCATGCCAGCCTACCGACTTCCACGACGTGCGTTGTTTGCTCGCCGAGGATGTGGATGGAAGATGAGGAGGGTGGCCAAGTGATGACTTGGTCCAGAGGAATGAAGGCTCTCACCTCTGTGCTGGCCTCTGGTTGGAGCTTCACGGCTCCATGGTTGGGGCCCAAAAGACGATGAACACGTTTGACTGGATACACTTGCTGACATGGCAAGGAGCCGACCTCAGTTGTGTTCGTGCTGTGAGTTTATTTTCCATCCCTATTCCTTTTAGCCTCCCCCTCCATCTACAATCTCATTCCGTAGCGTAAAACAATAATTTTTCTTTTTCTCTAGTAGCCGGCTAGTAGCTTACCGGAACGATGCCTATCCGTTGCTGGTAGCTCAGCTGGCATGGAAATGTTGCACTTATTATCCTTTTCCTTTATGTATTGCGGCACAGTAGCTGAGGTGTTTCCAACCTCTAGCTGACGTGTATAATGATGATGATGATGACCATGGATTGGTGGGTTCGATCTGACCGACTGGAAATCTCCACCTGAGGGACGCACTTTCTGTATTATCGACTCCATACATGAGATTATTGGCAACAATCTGTATATCATGCGTTTCGTAAATCGGAAACCTTTTGCTCGTGTAACAGGCCTATCACTCTGGTCATTTGAGCATAAATGGAAGAAAATATAAGCCGAAATTGCCTGCAGGATCAAGTGTTACATACATCGGTGCACTGATTGTTTGATAACACTATTAAAATAAAACGATTGCGGCTGTTTTCACTACTGCTTCCGAGCGCAATTGCAATGGAACAATGGTTTTAAACGGGTAAGAAGGCTGATGCTTGACAGGTCTCGTAGGATGGTTATGGTGAAACATCAAATTATAAAAAATTGTTTAAAAAATTGGGTTTACACCAGTGGACTCATCAAGGTTTACTTAATATAAGCTGTAAATTCAAAGTAAATCCATTAAAAATGACGACAAATGAGATGTTCGTAATAATCGTGTCTCAATCTGGTTTACACATGCAGGAATTAAAAAACCTGAAAAGAAATCTGGGATCTGACCGCCCGTGAACACTCTTACAGACACTTGCGTTTATCCAGGGGCAATGAGTCATGTAGTATGCTGCGGCGAAAAAAGTACACGGTCAACTCGGACTTTGAATTCTGCCAGCTTGGAAGCACATAAGACAGATTCCGGTAGGGCATACCACGCTTGGTAAACACACACGGGAAAGAAATTCCGGCGGCATACCAAACGACTGTGCTGCTCTATCAGAGTGAGATGGTGGCCTCTCAAATTGCTGTTGTGACTGAGCTCTAGCAAGTAGCAGCACGTGTGGTTGGGATTGCTCAAAATCTGGTACCTCAAAATTAGGTCCCCGCGCAATCGCCGAAACTGTCCGCTGAAGATCCCGAGCAGTTTAAACCTTCGTTCATACCGCAAAGTGTACAGACGCCTGGCATTCTTGGTTGTCTAGTGTTGGGGTATTTCCAATGCGGTGAGATCTCTTATCAGCCGTCGCTATCAGACTTCTATTGCGTATTCCACATGTGGCCATAAATATAAGCCGAAGTTGTGGAAAAATCGGAGGGTCGAATCGTTCGAATGCATGCTTCAGGAGGCCTAAGTGTTGGATTCCCCTTCTTGACGCCGTTTGAGCTTGCTTCGAGCATTCAAGGTCGGTCTGGACCAAAACCTATAGATTGTTCTCGCCAGAAGAAGTTGGAAGCTCCTAGTTTCCGAGTTTATAGGAGTACCTCAAATTGTGCCGCAAGTGCAGCCCACTATATTTGTTCACATTGAAACGAAGTGGAATCTGAATTGACTACGCGTATACCCTAGCCAGAGCAGCTTGAAGTACCATGATAGCATTGATATCATCAGCATAAAGAAGGCAGTTGGAGCTTAGGAAGCGTGTGATATGGTTAATTTACGTCAAGAATAATCGCCGTCCTAGTACCGATCGACGTGGTACTCCACATTCAACTCGGATGGGATCTGGCAGCGCTTCACACATACGTAATTTCAGGCGCCGGTACAGAAGAAAGCTTCGGATTCATCCTAGGAGAGTATCACCAATCCCAGACGTCTGGCGTTTGAAAATCAGAATGTGTTGGTCTAACTGGTCGAACGCCTTTGAGAAGTCGAGAAAAACATCTCCTGTGCTAGAGTCTACTACTTCAATCCAGCTGGATCGCGCTAGCAGTTGCTTTGCAGTACACCATGGATTTCATCGGAAACCATGCCGTCCCGGTGCGAAGTAATTAAATTCTTCTAAGTAGGCCGTTATCGCATTAGATATTATCGCTTCAATGACCTTTGAAAGAACCGGTAGTAAGATAATGGGACGGTAGTTGACCTGATTGGGACGACTACCTCCCTTGTGAATAGAAATAATCATTCCGTGTTTCTACATGTCAGACACGTCAATTTAGTCAGACGAGTGTTAGAAGAATCAAGCGAAAGGCTCAGCTGAACTCTCCCCTACTGTCGATAACGATTTCGTGCGTACATAACCAACTCCAGGAAAGCTGCACTTACAAATACTCAACAGCTTTTTAGTATAGCTTCTGCTGTGAAGGAAATGTGAGTGCGCTTTGTAGGTAAAACAACCACAGTCATAGGATTAGATGGCCAGTGCCCGCATTGGAATGTTGCTGTATATTGTAGACGCAGGGTATTCGCCGCCTCTTTCGGTGTCCTTGTGGGTCCGTCCGCCGTTTGAAAAGGAGGAATGCCCCGTTTCACCTTACGTAGCCTGTTGACGTTTTGATACGGAAGCGTGTGGTTTGAAGCCATACGCACTGCCAACTTCTGCTGGTACGACGTTCTATCCTCGCGAACAAGCTGAGGTCAGGGGTTACGTTGGGTTGCATAGGCCATTCAGTTCTCGGTGCTCGGGGAGAGTTTGTATATAGTAAAAATACTAATAGCTTTATCTCTCTTGATGAGAGAAACTGTGTCTATAGCGACACCGATCAATTTATACAGAAGCATCCATGCTCTTGCACGGGTGATATGCATGGGTGGAGTATTGGGATATGCGTTTCATGTATTAACATTCTGGTGGATGCTTGAGGCCAAAGCCTAGTTATAAAAACTGGAGTTTATTTGTTTTTGTGCGCCTCTTGGGAGAGCTTATCGAGGGATTTTTACAATGTGAATATAGAACTTAAGGGTAGTTAGATCAAGGTAATTGGCGAGTCTGCTACTAAATGTTGCCACATTGTCACATGACCTGAGTGTTATTGGTAATTTATTCCACAGATAGCTGTATCTGACCAGGAAGAAATTAGAGCGGACGTTCCTTCCAGCCCTCGGTATATTCAATGTAAAATCTTTGTTGCGAAGCGCTCGAGTTGAGCAATGTTGTAAATTAAGAGTAGGCAGGTTGGAATAGGTCTTTTTGCATAACATGTTGAAAAGCAGCAACAAGTTGTGCTTCAATTGTCGAATCCAAAGTGGTTCGAGATGAAGTTCATTGCAACGTTCTCGATAACTCATAGCAGAGTGTTTACCAATCAGATGTTTAGTAAATGACCTCTGCAGGTTCTCCACAGCAATTCTGTCACTCTTTCTCATATTTCCGTATATTATGCTGCAGTATTCGAGGATGGGGCAAGTGAGTAGCTTGAAAAGCTCAACTCTAGCACGAGTTGTGTGTATTTTGTTTGATATATTGAACATAGACTGTCTGGCACGTGCTACTTGGTATTGGGCCTGTTCGGAGAAATTGAAGGTAGACGAGTACCTAATGCCAAGATCTCGCGTGGACAACTGTGTAGGACGCGTTCATTGTTTAGGGTGATAGATCCTTCGGGGATGCAGCAGCCGTAAGACATGATGCTTGATTTCTTAGCCGAGAGGTTCATCACCCATGTGCAGCACCATGACTCAAGGGAATGTAAATCATCTTGAATGAGCAGTAATGTCTCGTGAAGCTCGTCACGCCGAAACTTATAGACTAGTTTGATATCGTCAGCAAATAAAAATGATGTACCATGTTTTACAGATGTGGTGATGTCATTGATGTAGAGCAAAAAGAGTAAAGGGCCGAGCGGGCTCCCTTGAATGACTCCACTGGTGATTGAGCGTGGGGAAGAGCGATAATCACCTAAAGTGACTACCTGATGACGATCACTCACGTATGACGACAGCCAACTTAGTAATGGGTCCCGGATCCCAAAGTTCTCTAACATTTTAACAGTCGCTTGTGCGGTACGCGGTCGAACGCTCGGTTTATGTCAAGAAACAAGATTACTACTGCATAGCCGGAATCGATTGATTCTGAAATGGGATTTAGGTAGTGCAGTTGACAGGTGGTGCCCGATCGCTTATTGAGAAAACCATGCTGCGAATTGTTGATCAGGCCCATAGATTCAACGAAGTTCATCATCTCCATTCTGACCAGCTTTTCAAATAGCCGAGCGATTATAAGAGTGTGATTGATTGGTCGGTAATTATCAATCGTTTGTTTGGGATCTCCTTTATGCCGAGGCACAATAGATGGTGTTTTTCATTTGTCTGGAAAGTGGTCAGATTCCAGCCATAGAGTGAACATGCTCATCAGTGGCAATGGTTTATGAGCTCCTCCCAGTTTAATGGTGGTTGGTGAAATGCGATCAGATCCCAGTTTGGAAGATGGCTTGATTAATTTGATAACTTGATGGATAGCGTTGAGCGAGATATCGACTCTGCTTAAAAGATTTGTTTCTGTGAGCTCTGTACACACAGGCACAGGCAGGTCAGCTTCGCGACTCATGGTAGTGGCCAAAAAGTCGCGGAATGCTTCACAGATTTCAGCTGGGTCATGGAGTAAGTGACCCTCACCATCAACAATTTCGGTAATTAGAGGAGAGCGGTCACTGTTTCTACGATGCAGTATTTTGACAAGCGCTCAGCCTTCGCACGTGGTCCGTATGAATTTATGTTCTTCATTCTTTCGTCGTGTTAATTGCGCGTGTTTGACTCTGGTGGTAAATTCATGCATTTGCACGACAAGTGAAGATTCGTGGGTCCTTCTGTATCTTGCAGCTAACTTTCTGCTTTTCTTGCTGATTAAGTGCTCGACGGAATGTTTGGAGACATGAGGGGTATGAATACATTGTGCAGCAATGCGGGTCATATCGTTCTGGATTTGTTTATAGAACTGCTCCACAGCGGTGTATACAGTGGTAGAGCGGAAAAGTACATCATAGTCGGCGAAACGAATGAACTGCTGAATGCATTCCTAATTTATCTTATGGGCTTCAACTGGCGGTGTAGGGGCGAGTTTAGTGACCATTTTACTTTGGAAACTGAGTCGGATCATTTTATGGTCGCTGCCAAGGAGATCGTTTAAGATTTCTGTCTGTGGATTGGGTATCCCCAATGTGAATATTAAGTCCAGTACATTGGCGGACCTAGTTGGACAGGTAATCCATTGTGTCCAGCCCCAGTTCTGATGGAAGAAAGAAAAGAGACGTGCAAGATAGATGTTGGGTGGGATGACCAGCGCATTTGCGGTAGATTGAAATCGTCGACAATACTTTTCTGGCTGTGTGGCAACTCTGATGCGAAGTCATATGCAGAAGTGATGCTGGTAATACTCACGTTAGACGCATTCTTTGAGTTGTAGACGCATGGGAGCAGTGTGTAAGATGAGACACCCGAGACTGACAGCCAAATAGATTCAGGGATATTTTACAATTGTGAGTTGTCTGTAGGTTTATCTGTCGATGTTTTACATAGATATATAATACACCCCACACCTTTGTTGTTGTAGCGATCTTTCCGGAATAGATCGTAGTTTGGAATCATCGGAGCAGAGTCAAGTGTTTCTGAAGAATACCATGTTTCAGTGACAGGGATCGTTTGTGGTTAATCGAATTATGCAAGTGTGTTTATAAAATGAAGTTCGTTGATTATGGATCTGGCATTAATCAGAATAACTGAAAATGTACTAAGTATTAGGGAATGATCGTTGTCCGTTTTATGATCGTCTGAATCTTTGCGTTCGAGCATGGTGCATCTGATGGGTAAATGCCAGTATGCTGGACCCGAGTTAGCCATTAGAACGTTTATTGATAAGGATAGCATGTTATGTGTGGATATCGAGACAGTTAGGGGCACGACGGGAACCCAGGCATCATGATTTGATTGCCGTTGGCTTGACAATGGACTAGCTTTGTAATCTGGACAAATTGGAGGAAGAGTGGGATCAAAGTGTTAACCTCCGCCCGATGTATCTGAGATGGGAATGGGTGCGAGTCCATTCTCGTCGCCGCTAAAAAGGTGTTGTGGGAAGAAGCCGCTTGAGAGGTTGAGGAACATGGAAAAGAGCGAGTGGTAACATGGTACCTACTGGTCGACGTCCTTCCATTATCTGTGCACTTCCAGTGATGGTTGTGGAGTGTAGGATGATAATTAGGCGTTGCCAAGAGACAGTTATTATTGGTCTTACTCAACATAGAAAGCTGGTTGCTCTGGTGGTTGTAGGAGGTTGGTCGATAGGGAATTTTGGGTGCCACCGAGTGTTAACATCCATACGTTTTTAAAGACAAACGTACATGGATTGGAGAACTTGTCTTTTGGCAACAGTGCACTATGAACCACGTCAAGTTGTCTATCCTTGGACCTGTCTTGTTGGTTTGCACCGGGTTGTGATATATGCAACGAGTGTCATTACTCCACTGTTCCAAGCACTTAGACTTTCCTTTAATTCTTGTGCATGACGAGTTCGATATAATGAATGTGTTGTTGTCAGCAATAAGAGAGCCCACTTCATCCTTTCCTTGTGTAGAGGGTGTTTCAGTGGAGCAAGGAAGGACGGCTTTGGAGCTAGTTGACAAGGTTGCTAGATTATCGATGTCTAAATCAATACATCTAGGATCCACCTTGAATGCACTCAACTTATGGACGTTTGGCTGAGAATTCTCGAAGTGCTAGTTTTTTTTCCGGTCTTCGCGGCACAGTGTCAACTTCGGACATTTGTAGGGGTGTCCTACCTGGTTTACTCAAAATGCCGTTAAATTGGGTGCACTGACCTAGAAATGGTCCACAGTGAAGGAACCTCTGCTCGACTTCCTCGCTCAAAAATCTGAAAATAATTGGACAGCAATGTTTCGGTATCTTCTTTTTTTAAACGTTGGTATTTGCAGTCAATGTTAGACATGCTGCAAGTTTTCAGTATCGTTAGTTTCACTTTATCCAGACTCAACCTGTCCGGAAGGTAAAAACAATCACATTTTTTCCTCTACGGCTTCGTTCGTGCACTTCAGAGGCAACAAACGCAATAAACTGCGTTGATGTTCCCATTACAACAGGATCAGTCTTGTCCAATGGATTATTGATGTAGTCAAGCGTAATCAGGTGATTTATAAGTATACAAAGAGTGCCAGCGTTTTTCTTATCTCAATAAGTTGTGATTCTAAAGAAACTAATTTACCACTTAGCTCTGCGATGAGTATAGTTTAATGGTGGATGTTTGTGAGTAGTGTGAAGTTCGAAGAAAGTAGAAGCCACGATTAAAATTCACGCACAATAATATGCCTCGACGGGGAGTCGAACCCCGGTCCACGAATTTCCGGTCCGTTGCTCTACCACCTGAGCTACCGAGGGCTGACGATTAGGTGCGCAAATTGTAACACATGTCTTCTGCTTGGTGCGCGACGTGTTGCCAATAAGCTCACAGTACCTGTCCTGATGTTGCAGATTGGCTCACTCACCCGTCACTTCCCAATAGACCGAAGTTCCTGTCCTTCAGACGTCCAATGGGCGATGGTAGATTAATGGTGGATGTTTGTGAGTAGTGTGAAGTTCGAAGAAAGTAGAAGCCACGATTAAAATTCACGCACAATAATATGCCTCGACGGGGAGTCGAACCCCGGTCCACGAATTTCCGGTCCGTTGCTCTACCACCTGAGCTACCGAGGGCTGACGATTAGGTGCGCAAATTGTAACACATGTCTTCTGCTTGGTGCGCGACGTGTTGCCAATAAGCTCACAGTACCTGTCCTGATGTTGCAGATTGGCTCACTCACCCGTCACTTCCCAATAGACCGAAGTTCCTGTCCTTCAGACGTCCAATGGGCGATGGTAGATTAATGGTTGATGTTTGTGAGTAGTGTACAGTTCGAAGAAAGTAGAAGCCACGATTAAAATTCACGCACAATAATATGCCTCGACGGGGAGTCGAACCCCGGTCCACGAATTTCCGGTCCGCTGCTCTACCACCTGAGCTACCGAGGGCTGACGATTAGGTGCGCAAATTTTAGTTTAGCCGAGGAACAGTTTCGCTTTTCTTTTGGGGCCTCGCATTTTATTCGCTTTGTTGGTGGCGTGGATAATACACTACGCTTAACTTACTGAATACGGCGAGACTTTAGTGTGTCCATTGCGATCTAACCTTGTCGGGATTCAGACTCAAGCGCCAAGGTAATATATTGATGCAAGAAAAACCAAACCTTGTGTGATTTCTCGCAGTTGGAGTTTGATAGGTAGGCTAGATTCCACGGCTACGTGTGTCAATAATAACCACAATTCAACGAACCTGTCCAGACGTGTAACAAATCCAAGATGGCAAAGGCAGACGGTAGCTGGGCGTATTTGTGCGCATTTGTCCCACCCGTCAGATTTTACGAGCACGCTTATTATGTAGATCAATGTGACAACACAGGTCCGCGCCAGACTGCTTCACATCGCTATGCACTTGCGTATCCTACTTAGCAGAAACGAGACCACATTTCTCGGGCGGAAGATGTTAGTCGCTCACGCTTCAGCAACCAACGAATTAAACTGGCTGACGAAATGTTCCCATGCATTAGCTAGTTCGTCGTCTGCCAGAAAAGTCCATTTGGCTGTCTCACCTAGTGGGGCTAATATGTCGCAGCGTACATACGTTCTCATTTCGTCGGTAATTTCTACAAGATATTCTGCATAACAAGTGTATTCAAAGCGTAGTACTGCATCGTCGCTGTGGTCCAGTGGGACGTCGACGATCACCCTCTCGACCATTAGTTCTTCTTTGGTGAATATCCGATCCAGTATCGAAGGCTTATCTTTCTCTCGGAATCGGGTGGGAGTGTTGCTGTGACCATACAGCGGGTAACTGGAGACAAACTCTTGAAGATCCGTTTTAAACTGTTCTCCAGGAGATGCTTGGGACTCCAGAGCGTGGATGTTGAAATCGCCAGTAATGAGAATGTGGCTGTAAGTTGTGTTTATCACCCTCCTTATTGCAGATGCCAGATAGAAGTCCATCTCAGGCGTGGAGGAAGCAGGGCGGTAAATGACCGCCACTAAGCAAGTGTCGTCGCCTTTTAAACGTAGGCGGCATCAAAGGGAATCTTGCACCTTGCTGACCGGATCCTCTATGAGCTCACATTGGAGGTCATTGTGGAAGTACAGAGCCACCCCTCCGACATTGCTGGCTCGGTCATGCCGAACAATGGACATGCCTGGTAGTACGACCGCCATGTCACTTATGCCAGGGCGTAACCATGTTTCTTTTATAGCGATGAGATCGCAGGCTTTCGGTCCGTGACGCTGCCACATTTCGGAAAGTGTACTCAGTAAGCCTTGAACGTTGGTGTACATACAGGAAAGCTTCTCGGATGTCAAAAGCTGTTGACTAAGGGCACATGAATGATGTGGATTAGTGCCGACCGATGAGAGGCCGGCACCTAAACATTTTTTGGTGAACGGCCGAATCTCGATAGGAATGCGATCTGTTTTGGTCTCACTTGCACCGGCGGTATGTAGTCCATCGGCAGCCTTCTCGATAGCTACGGTCTTAGCGCAAAGGTTCCTGAATCGCTGTTATGGTTATATTGCGTCGCGGATGGTGACCGTTCTGCGAGAACAGCGAGGGGCTGCGGCTCTCCATAACTGCTGTCTTCAGTCGTAGTTCCGAAGGAAGTGTGTTGAGTAGTAAGTGCCAGCTACGGATTAGATTCACGGCCATCTGTTGTGACTGCACCGTTAGTTTCAGTATCCTCGGGCCACTACCTCTGTGGTTTGATGACACGGGTAACCGTGTAATCGACTGAAGTATGACGTCGCCGGTACTGAGAGCTTCACGGATGTAACCCTATTCTTCCCGATTATGAGCGTGGGCTTCTTCCTTACTGGTTGTCTGTAGCTCGGGAACGCCATGAACGAAAATGATTCGTTGGCTACTCTTCGTCTGGTGGTCGTTTGAATTATTTTTGTCCCTCTGGCGTTTGCTCTTTAGAACATAAGAAAATACGCGTATTCCACTGTTTTCAGTCCGCGGACGGTATGCTGATAACGTATGTTCCGTTTGTGATAATCCTCCATGATTGCGCAAAGTTCGAAAGAAGGTTCTGAACTCTTCGTTTCAATAGGGAAAAGTTCATTGGACTCTTCTGGTAGCCCGCTTCGAGTAAAGTATAGATAATGTTCATAAATCTGGTTCATTTGATCCACACAGGACGCAAGGATTAATGGTACCTGTCTTCAGACTATCCGGACCGTCACTTTCGTCTCCAGTACGCAGCGTATAGCATCCCAATTGCATGTCAAAACACTGCCACGTAAAAAGCTTTAACCTTTCTTTCCGGCTTACAAATACACAAAATTCCAGTCACATGTTTTACAACTTTCTAATCAACGTGTACGTCTCAAACGTTCATGTTGAATGAGTCAAGTGCTTGGACGACCAGCTTTGCCCCAAGCAGTCACCGAGCACCATTTATTGAATTCCCGATGAGTTTCTCTGACACCAAATGTGAGGAGTGGGCCCTTAAGAAAGTACAGCTTATTCAGCAAAGGCAAGCCACTGGGTGACAAGTTTGGCCCGCAAAGCACTTCACTATACATTGTTCAGCTATCTCAATGAAAATGTCTTTGTGAAGTAAATGAGACCGCTTTATGACACATTTAAAAAAACTACAGAGGTTTTATTTCAGCGTAACCAAAGTGAACCAAACGGTGGCACAACTTAGACAAACTACCATGATTCCTGCGTCTAATTAGCCAAACTCGTAGGCTCACATTTCATTGCTTACCTGAGCTGCCCCATTCCGATCCAGCTGCTTACACTGATTCTAAGTCTCATTATAGCTGGGGCTACTCAGTAGACCAATCAACTCTGGTATGCAATATCAAGTGTAGATTCCGATACTAAAGATTTAAATAAACGTGGCGGGTCAGTTTCTAAATATGGATCTAACTACTCCTCGGTGCTAGCTATTTTGGATTTTGTATGTTGATCCTCGTAAGGAGTGGACTTTATAAACACTGTTGACACTTTTGCTACAGTGGTAAAGACAGCGAAGCAAAAGGGATAGTTTGTAGTGGCCTAGAGATTTCCTCCGCTTGTCGACAGATTGTTGGATAAAAGATTTTAGTTATAGTTTCATTATGGGCCTAGAGAAGGAAGCGACTCAAAGGTCAGTATGTTGCTTCCGTTTGCTCGAGTCAACACACGAGCGTGCGTTTTCCGGTAGGGATTGTGAACGGGTACTAATGACCATCCACGGTCTCCAAAAGCACTCATATCTTCCCTAACTTGTTCTTATACTGGTGTTATGTTTATAACCGTAGAGTCTGAGAGCGCTTTTAATAAACTTTCCTCTAGCTTATTTTTGGGGTTATACTTATCAGCCGTCAGCCGATTGTTCACGTACTGGAGACGTAGCGCACCAGAGTCCGAGCTATTCACCATTCTGTACTGTCATAGGTCTGCGCGCGAAGTGTTCTTTCATTTTATTCGATCGTCCTTTAGCTGTATGTCAATGATATCCCTTAATTTTAGTTGATTTGAGCGAAACGATAGATTTTCATCCTTTCCACCCATCCATCAGTGGGACCGTCGACACAGCACTGACCGCTGGTGTTAAAGTTATACTCCTGGAACTCAGGAAATCTCCATTCTACTTCCCACTGCCCCCTGTTAAAGGCTCGACCGTAATTCATAGTCAATTTCAGGGGTCAAAGTCAAACGCAAATGTTAATAGTTGATGGCATATTGCATATAAATTTGCCAAAGCTTGCCATGTCCCCAGGATGGTGAGTGAAGGATTCCAAATAAAAGCAACAACAGCTAAAAACAGCGAAAACTGAAACAGCAAAGTTGCCGAACAAAAATGTGTCTTTCTGAGTCGCTCACATATTGTTTTATACAAATGGAAATGTCATTGTGAAGACTCAGGCAGACAGCCACGATACATCCAGAAATGCAGTAGACGGCCATTTTGTCCTATTGGGACTCTTCAGTAGCGTGCATCCGCCGAATCCCACTGCATTTGAACACACGATCTTGCTGTTACGAACCAAGGACTTATGCCACTGAACCATGGGTGATAGCAGTGGACAACCATGACTAATATTTAACTGCGATAAAGTGCGGCTCAGTCTCCCCTGTCATGCGTGCTATGAATGTGCAAAGGACAGCGCTGGCCTCCAGAGCAGCGACTTCACATGCAAGCCTCCACCAATCGAGCTGGCACGTAAGCTACTAAGAAAGTCATCGTTATGGAGGTCAGCGTTGTCCTTTGCATGTTCATAGCATGCATGAAACTGGAGATTGAGCCGAGCTGTATCGCAGTTAGATATCAGTCATGATGGTCCGCTGCTGTCACCCATGGTTCAGTGGCGTAAGTCGTTGGCTGGTAAGTGTAAGGTCATGGGTTCGAATCCGGAAGGATTCGGCGAATGTGCGCTACTGACTCCTATTCGAGTCGCAAGTTATACACTCCTTCATGGACCTCAGTTTGTCATGCGTTGAACGCCATTTAGGTAAATATAGTAGGAGGTTGCATTATTATACGTTTGGTGTTGAGGTGGCGCAATTGTTGCTTGAACTACATTATATTTTATAAATATATAAATGATTTATACTCGGGCAATGCGAGGCACGCCTATGTAGGCATGATCATGTTAAAGGTACGGTGAAATTTCGGGGAAAGTATGAAAGATGGTGCAAATAAGCGATGCACATTGGAGCTGTGAATTCATACATGTATGTGGGAGTGCATGTGTGTAGCTGTTATTCGAGTTTGAGTATGTGCCACTGCAATTGTGATTTATCGCGAGGATAGTGTGAGAAGCGTTGAGGGATGTCCATGGTGGAGGTATGATTGGTTGGATAATCATAGGGCATGACTTTAGTTGGAGGCGAGTCCTATCCGCCGCATCGCAGTGTTGTTACACAGACATTAGTGGCTTCTTATAGGGAGAACGCTTGCCAGGCGTTTTCAGGATATATTCCATATCCCTGGCACCTCAGCTTGTACGCAAGCTCAAGAGATCAGGGCTCAACTTCTATCCGCTGCTCAATCAATCTAGCTTAATGGGATCGGTCGAACTGCAAGGTGTCTGGAGTTTAACGTTTTTGGGACTCCGAGAACAAGGAAACGTTTTTACATGCGCGCCGTTCCTTATTGACTGTACTGGTATAAATATCCGAGATTTCAATCTTAACATAAAATAATTCTTAGTGAATGAAGTTAAATATTTGTTAAATTTTTATCTAAGCTGTCACAAGCCCCTTTGAGGGAACTAAGAGTATAATTTAGTCACCAGTAATAGATTGTTTGGCAGTCTATTCATGTACGTAGCTGCGTTTAGAATTAGTCGTACTACTCTAGGCAGCATTGTACATATAACCCAATGCCCAGCCCATGTTTACATGTGAGACTGCGTGTGCGCGTTACTGTGACTGCACTGATTCGATAGTGCATGCTACTTACCTGTTAACGAGGACATGATTTGATGAACGACACACCTTCAAGTTCGTCAACTGATTTTCTGTACGCTGACGCCATCGCTCTATGGCCATGAGGCAAATCTTTTCCGTTTTCTCCAACTCGCGCACTCTTTGTTTGTAACGTGTCAAAATTCTGCGGTTTTGTAGTTCAAACTCATAGAAGTCAGTTTTCTTTGGCAGTTTATTCATTGCAAAGTGCTGTGTTACAGCTTTTTACCTGAAACATAAACACGCGTCGTGATGGTTCGGTGGTTGGTGGACTGTAACACACTGGCTTCTTCCTTGTGTATTTTTTACGCTTTGTCCACTGTTTCATTAGCTGTCATGCAGCTACCGCAGCTGGACAACCATTGATCATCAAGGATGTGTGCTCCACTGATGATTAATTAAATTTGCATACAGACACGCCGCAATCATTTCGCAAATACAAATCGCAGTACTGGGAGGGTCGAAACTACGCTACCAAGTATGCACAACGATGAACTTAAGTCATGCGCATATCGTAGTTTGACACACTCTATCTGTGCGCATAAACATCAGTGGCGGATCCCTGGAAACCAAAGGTTCAACGTGCAACCTGAAGATGATGATGTGCTGATGTAAACTGAGGGTGTCGGTCATATGTAACTCGGATACCAAATCGGATTATGGCGCATTAGAGAAAAACCAAGTCTCAGCAATAAATAATTGAAAGATTGTGGTTGGGATATCACTTTCGGCTTATGTACCTAGTGAACGCGTTGGTTGCAATATAGCATTCATAATGCGTCATTTTATAACGACGGCTTGTTCGCCTTCAAGAGATGTCACTACTCTTCATCGAAGTGGGTTTCATTACGGGCCCTCACGTATCTGTCAGAATCTCCAAACCTATGTGCTGTAAGCATGAAGAGAACGTATTGTCACCTTAGGTGTGCATACGTATTATGGATGGCGCGAGACTAGGAACTTGTCAGTTATTCGGAAAGCCATTAGTGTACACAACAGAAACATACAAAAACAGGATTACGAAATGCGGACAGTAAACCTTCAAACTTGGACAGCTGTAAAAAACGTTAAGATTTACCAACCATTACATATCACTATTGCGGTACTGTAGTACGTACAACTGCTTTTGGCATCGGGAAAGGTACACTAACCTGGAAAAAGTGGATTCAGGTAGATATAGCACTCTTTGACTTGATGGTGATATACACTTTTAGCAGATACGTTTCATTAGTACATCCAGACATGCTGACTGCTTTGTGGCCAATCAATGTGTGAGCCCTTCAACTAGCTCCAAAGGAGTAAAAGTGCACAGAGGTTTAAAAAGTGCAGCTCCAAACAATTCACTGATTAAAAGCGAGTTCTTGACAGTCGATTGAAAAACCGCGAACTGATCAATCTTTTAATGCGCAGAACTACCAAGCGAATCCGAGGCACAATCACACTCATGGCATCAGATGCCTGCAACATAATAGACCCTGCTCAAACTAGGGAACTGTTTAATCAATATTTCATCGCATTCAACGTGGATACTGAAGTCATAAGCTTGATCATGCCACCAGTTACAGTCGCTCAGTTAGACTATCAAAGTTGAGCTCCACGATATACACAAAATTATCAGGCGCACAAAATTATCCTATTTCAACGACCCAGAGAATATTCCTTCGGCCGTTGTGTAATTCGGTGGGGATGACCTCCGCCTGCTATTGTTGAGTAGGTTCATAATGTCCACAAAATCTGGCACCGTGCTAGCTAAGGGGAACGAGGCCATAGTAGCGCCGCGAAATAGATCAGCCTGCCTGTTTTAGTCTAAAAACGGCCGCCCAATAAGTCATACTTCTAAGCTAAAAAACCACAAGGCTATATAGCAAAGCTAAAACTGACGAATACCTACTGTCAACAAAGCTAATAACTGTCAATACGGCTTTTTAAATAATCGGTCCTGCATAAGGTGTCACCTGGCATTTCTAAACCACCTAACTGACGCACAGTCATGATTTTTCCGCAACTCTATTTTAACTCGACACACACACACAAGGCTTTTGATCAGTTGCCTCATGGAGAACTAAACATCTAAATTGATGTCCTGTGGGATTAGTGAACCCCTACTTTCCTCGTTCAGGTTATACCTCACAAATCGAACGCAGGTAGTGCAAGTTCAGGAAGAATACCCTGAATCTACACCTAGCATCAGAGATATAATACAAGGCAGTGTCCTTGGGCAGCTAGTGTCCCTAATCGATCGTAATGATGACTCCGAGGTAGTAACATTTGGCAAACCATAACCCTTTGCCGATAATAACAAAATTGCAAACACTTTCCGTTCGGATACTTCCAATGATGTTGTTAGCATGATCCAACCCGACCTCCATGCGGTTCAAAGCTGAGGTTCAAAGTGGAAAATATCTCACTCAAAATGTTGTGAAACGTCCTACAAGTGCGATTTGATTTATAGAAACCTGACTCATGACGGCAAACCAAGTAACCTCTGTTACCATGAGAGCAAGACAGAGCATCGGATTAGTAGTTAGGGGTTTTTCTCCAAGAGTCAGTACCTCGTTCTTATATCTCACTTGATTGATCCACGTTGGAACATTTTTAATGGTGCACAGTAACTCAAAAAAGCGGGAATGCATCGCAATAAAACAAGTGCAAAGGGCATTAACAAAACTCGTTCTAGATACTTATTCAAACCTGGTGTATTCTGAAAGATGCAATAAGGCAAAGCTTGATCAGCTCTAGCAATGTCGCATGAATTACAACCTTATCAACATCCTGGGCAAAACTATGGCTATTGGCAGTCGGTTGGGCCCGGTATTAGCCGCTTTTTTCACGCTGACGCTTGAAAGGAAACGGACTGGGGAGATTTCTCAGCTGCCGTGTAACAAACGATATGCAGATGATATCCTTGTTTTCGGTTCCCCGAGGATGCAAATCGAACGATTGGTAGACCGCCTTAATAGTGTTTACGCCAACCTGAAGGTGACTGGAATTCGAATCGTATGGGCGTCTTCTGTATCTCAACTTTCTCATGGGTCTTAGGGTAATGGGTTGCTTAAGTGATCTGTATACCGGAAGCCAAGGATGTCCGGCCACTACATACACTCTACTAGCTTCCCATCAATGGCACACAAGGGCGTGCTGGTAAAATCATTACTCACTCAGGCCAGACGTATCTGCTCCAACGGCTGCATGTCTGAAGAGTTTGATCTGGTCGCTAAAACGCTTATGGAGAATGGCTACCCAAAACGAATTATAGACAAACCTGGCCAGGTTAAACCGTCTAAAGAAGTGGTGTTGACAGTCCCAAAGAAAAAGATATACATCGAGCTACCAATCAAGGGTAACACCACAGCAAGAAGGACAACTAAACGCATGGTCTCGGCCGTTCAGCATACGTACTGGGCTGCCGAGGAGGTGTTTATCAACAGAACCACAAGTTGCTGTTACCTTCATTAAAGGAAGATGAACCCATCAACGTCAAAGCACATTGTGTTTACTGATTCGTGTGTGACTGTGGAGTCAGTTATATCCGCAGAACCGAACGAGCTTTGGATTCCAGATTGAAAGAACACTTACCAAACTGGGTTTAGAGAAAAGCTACTCATTCCACCTCCGAGGATACGCGATCTCGTAAGCCGCCGGCATCCTCCATAGGCAAGCATACCTTAGAGACTCGTCACCGGATTAATCCCTTATCGGCGGTCCGGATTTCGTTGCGGCATACAAATTCACGCCTTTTGCGATTTGCAGAGGCCTTCGCGATAAGCCGGATTAGATCCGCCCAAAAGTAATTAGTTGTCAACATACGGTTGCCGTGGTCCTAATGCCAAAAACAATGACCGCAAACATAAATTTGATTAGCGTGACTGTGCCCTATAAGAGTTACAAAAGGATTTCCGCTGATGCCAAGCGTTGCTCGCGGATCTCAGTAGCGTAGTGTTCGGGGCCTCGGCCGTAAACTACTAAGCTCTGAGTTCCACCCCAGCTCAGGCTATTTCCACCTGACGAATCCAAACCAGGACGAAACCACGGTAGTGTTGCGCCAGTGGTGGGAAGAGCAACACCCAAATATTTCCATTCAGGATACGGTTCTCGAGATCGGAATGACCGAGGTTTACCTCAAGGTGAACCGAAGTCTCAATAGAGGTTGCGAGCCGAAACCTTACCACATAGCGTGCTCCCTAAATTCAGCTTTGTAAGGATTTCCCTGTTATTTTATTGGTACTGCTGTGATAATACGAAATGCTAGCATCTGCTAATATTTGTCTTCTAATTTCGTTGTTCAAACTACTGAAGGGAACTAGCTGTTTTAAAAATATATGTTTCCAACTTAGCATGATATTAATACATTCATGCTTTTGCAACAGACGAAATAAGGAGAACTCAGTGGTAGAATGCAACTCCAGGACTAACAGGTCCGTGAAAATTTTCCTTAATAGATACGCCAGCTTATGGAACAAGATACCAGCCGGAGTATGTGGCTACACTCTTGAGCACGAATGTCGCAAAAATATCAATAGGTTATTGACGGTACAGCACGTGAGCAAGCTAATCGACTGTTCTACAACAAATACCAAGGGTACAAGCAGGGTCCAGGTTCCGTAGGACTTAGAACTTGGTTCGTCACCACAATCTTTTATGGGATTTGGTTGCTTGATAATAATGCAAGCAAGGTTTGATTGAAGGTCAGCTAACATCCATTCATTATAATCAACCGTGTTGTGTGCCATTGTTGTTCCTCCAGACGTCACTGACTGGTCGAATTTTAAATCTCCCTGATCCATCTGTGATCGACGCTTTGTACGAATATGCACTTTCTCGATCATGTCGATACGGGCATTTCTCGCATCCTCCAGAATGAAGGTTTATTTATTTATGACTTTTGCTAGAATACTAGGCACACACTACCTGAAAGCTAATTGTAAGAGTGAAGCCACTGAGGAATCAATGCATATTTCATACGGTTGCGAGCCCACTTGAGCTCAAACAAATTAACGCAAGCAAGATGCGCATCCGGGATTGGAATACGAATATCTGATTTCGCGAGGATGAGGATCGGTGTCACATGTGTACATTTGAGAGAAAGGCATACAAGTATAAATGCGAAAGTGTCTGAACAAGGCTTTTATTCTGAAACAGACAGTACTAAATAAACGGGGTAGTTACAAATATTTACAAGGGAGTATTATAGATATCTCTTACTGGACGGCTTTGGGGAATCGCTTACGCGAGAGCTACTGGGCTGTACTTCGTAAGCGCACGATCGAGACGATCAGCCTTGTGTTTCGTGAATGAAAGGACACACCGTCGGTTTGGTTCTTGAGCGTCACTAAGGTGAGAGCAAAATGCAGTAAGCTGTAAGGGACTTCCAAGGGCTGACATGATCAACAAACAGGGAGATAATTCCAGCCTAAAAACAAATGCAAGCGTTTTTCCAACCGCAGCTGGTTGTCTCTTCCTTTTCTGCTGTGAATGTACTTCAGCGGATGATGACATAAATGGTCAAGGACCATTGAGAATAGAATAGTGGTGTAAGCATCTATTGTGATGGAAGTCTACACTCTGCCTGCGTTTTCGCCTGGTCCTGTTGTTTGCTGATTATACGTTTTGTCCTTGAAGGACCGACTTCTAACATGGTGTCAGAGAAGGAGAAGAACACTAGTACCACCCAGACGATGACTGGAGCTGCACCGGCTATTCAAATGCCTTCCCCGCTGAACATGGATGAACGCAGTTTTGCAAGCAACTGGCGTTTGTGGAAGAGCAAATGGATGGATTTCTGCACTTTATCGCGTCTGGACAAACAACCGATGGTGTACCGCTTGGCCATGTTTCGACACGCAGCAGGAGATGATGCGCGCCGCGTGCTAGAGACATTGTGTTACGACAAGAGCGAAGATGCCAACAACCTGGAGACAGTGTTTGAGAAGTTCAGTGGATACTGCGAAGGCCAAACAAACGAGACATTTCAACGCAACCTCTTCTTTTCGCGGAACAAGCGGC
Source organism: Dicrocoelium dendriticum (assembly GCA_944474145.2). NCBI lineage: Eukaryota > Metazoa > Platyhelminthes > Trematoda > Plagiorchiida > Dicrocoeliidae > Dicrocoelium > Dicrocoelium dendriticum. The sequence goes on from OX104064.1 coordinate 141,767,094, forward strand.
CAGGTGAATCCCTTGACACGTACGTCACTGAGCTCAAGATTTTGGCCCGATCCTGCAGTTTCTGTAAATGCATGGCGGACAGTCTCATACGGGACCGCATTGTTCTTGGGATCAATGACGAAGGTTTGACGAAGCGACTATTAAGAAAGCGCAACCTATCTCTGCAGCAATGTATCGACATCTGTAACAGTGAGTCCTCCACTGCCTATCAGTTCCAGCAGATGACAATCGCAGGTGATTCAGAGTTGTGCGCCGTTTCCAGGAGCAAAACTACGAGGGCCACGACTGCGCGACAGGAACCCTGCAACTTCTGTGCAACACGACATCCGAGGAACCGCGAACAGTGTCCGGTGTGGGGCCGCATTTGTGTCAAATGTGGGAAGCGCAATCACTTCGCCCGCTGCTGTCAGTCGACAGATGTCAGTGCACTCGTTCCAGACAAATCAACAGAAAACACCGAACAATCGACTGGTAACGTGTCTCGGAAAGTGTCGCAGAAGTGTGTCTATGCAAGTCTTCTGATCGATTGACGGTCGGTGCGATTCCAGTTAGACACAGGCGCGACGATCAATATTTTGCCCAGAAAGCACTGCCGCGGCATGCAAATTCAATCGGATCAAGATTATTTGCGCATGTGGGATGGTTCCAGACTCAAGCCAAAGGGTTCAGCGACAATTGAAGTGGTCAATCCGAGAGACGGTGTTTCGCATCGTCTGCAGTTCGTGATTGTGGATGAGTATCTAACGCCGATTCTCGGCATTGATTCGATTTTATCTCTTGGCTTTGTCATTTTTAACCATGATCGTTTTGTGTACGCTTGTCAGAGTGAAACCGATGTTGGTGACCTGTATCCGTCTGTGTTTAGCCCGGGTTTAGGGGAATTCGAGGGTACCGCTCACCTGTCGTTAGATCCTTTGGTACGCCCGATTGCGTTACCTCCTAGGAGAGTCCCATTTGCGCTACGTGACCGATTTTCCGCGGAATTGAACAAGATGGTTATGCAGGGTGTGATTGCAAAGGTTGATGAGCCAACAGACTGGGTTAGCCAGGTCGCAATCATTACGAAGAAAAATGGCGAACTACGCGTATGTATAGACCCGAAGCCACTGAATGAGGCCTTGCGTAGAGAACATTATGCGCTACCGACGTTAGAAGATGTTTTACCGCGTTTGACAAAAGCTAAGTTTTTCACGAAAGTAGACCTTTCTTCCGCATTCTGGCACGTTGTTCTAGACGACGAATCCAGTTTCCTCACCACATTTGCTACACCGTTCGGACGTTATCGTTGGCTGCGATTACCGTTTGGCCTAAAGGTGTCCAGCGAAATTTTCCAAAAGCGTTTGTTGCAAGCAATAGATGATTTAGATGGCGTAACCTGTGTGGCAGATGACGTTCTGATTTACGGTTCTAACGAAGAAGAGCATGACACTAAGCTACACCGGTTCCTGAGGCGTTGCGTGCAAAAGAACATCAAGCTAAAACGCGAGAAAGTAGAGCTGCGGAAAGAGGAGGTGATTTTCCATGGGCATGTGTTAACATCCGACGGAATCAGAGTTGACCCAGGGAAGATTAAGGCGATACAAGAGATGCCATCCCTAACGATGTGAAGGCAGTCCATTGCCTAAACGGAATGGTGAATTATTTAAGCCGGTTCCTACCAGGACTCGCTGATGTCATGACTTCGATTAGGCAGTTAACTCACAAAGGAGTAAATTGGAGCTGGGGAAAGGAACAGGATTTGGCTTTCGCAACCATTAAGAACCTTGTCAGTACTGCGCCCGTACTCGGATATTGCGATCCAGCACAACCATTGGAGGTACAGTGTGATAGTAGCCAGAGTGGAATAGGTGCTGTTCTGTTGCAGAACAGAAGACCTTTGGATTTCCGCAGTCGAGCACTCACAGAGGCCGAGAAGCGGTACGCACAGATCGAGAAAGAGATGCTGGCAGTGGTCTATGCCATGGAGCGTTTCAATGATTATACTTTTGGAAGAAAGACAACCGTGCACACTGATCATAAGCCGCTGGTGTCGATAGCCACTAAACCACTGAATAACGTTCCTCGCCGTCTGCAGCGTATGCTTATCAGACTCCAGAAGTATGACATTGACATTGTGTAAACACCTGGCACACAGATGTTCATCGCGGACACCCTGTCGAGAGCACATCCGCCAGTGGCCGAACATCATCTAGAAGAGATCGAGACAGTTAGCATGGTGCAGCATCTGGCAGTGACAGAAAACCGTTTGAAAGACATAAAGCGTTTCACGGAGGAAGACCAAACTTTTGCAGCTTTGCGAGACGTTATCCTCAATGGGTGGCCAGAAACAAAGAAGCAGCTCCCGAAGGAATTAACACCCTACTTCAATTTTCGGGACGAACTCACTGTCTGTGACGGTCTGTTGTTCAAGGGAAGTCGAATCCTAATCCCTTCTTCTCTCCGAAAGGAGATGCTGGAGCATGTCCAACGCGCTCACCTGGGTGCAAATTACACCATTAATCAAGCAAGAGAACTGATGTTCTGGCCAGGAATGCCAGCTCAGATCAAGGATCATGTGTCTAACTGTGAGGCGCGCCGTTCACACGACATTCGGCAAACGAAGGAACCGATTATGCTGCATGATGTTCCGGACCGACCGTGGCAAAAGGTAGCAGCGGATCTATTATGGGACAACGGAAAGGATTACTTACTCACGGTGTACTACTATAGTGATTACTTTGAAATCGATTTACTCACCACCACGACCACGGAGGCAGTAATCAACAAACTCAGATGTCAATTCGCACGGCACGGGATACCGGAGGAGCTAGTCTCGGACAACGGTCCACAGTTCAGTAGCATGGCATTCCAGCTTTTCGAAACCAAATGGGAATTTGCACACCGGCAAACCAGTCCCTATCAGTCAATAAAATGGGAAGGCAGAGTCGGCAGTGAAGCAAGCCAAGCGACTATTAGCGAAGGCTAGAGATACTCGGGAGGACCCATACCTCATGCTACTGGAGAGTCGCAACACTCCTTCAACGGATATCGGCCTGAGCTCAGTGCAGCGCCTATACAGTCGAAGGACCAGAACTGTGATGCCTGCATCCGCGACACTTCTGCGCCCTGTTACGCCACAACTTGCGAAAGTACAGAACAGTTTGAAAAAGCGAATGGCTACTCAGAAACGGTACTACGACAGCGGCGCACGGGAATTACCTGGGCTGACAGTGGGGGAAGAAGTATGGGTTGAACCAATTCCCGATGGACAGGAGCGGTGGAGAAAAGGAGTCGTGGCTGCGAAAGTCGGTGAAAGGTCATACGAAGTAAATGTTGGAGGGAAGAAGCTGAGGAGAAACCGAGTACAGCTGAGGAGATGTCCGAGGCGACAGCATGAATCAGGGAGAGAGAGTTATACTGCGTGCGGCAATGAGGCGACATCGGCAGATTCCACAAAGAGGACGCGGAGTGGTAAAGTGTATGGACTATTTAGCAAAGTACAGCAGCAAGAACATGAAAAAGGGCGGATGTGATGGGAGTATACACTCGAACGAACGTGCGCTGCTAGCCCAGCAAGGAAGCCGTTAGGCTGCCGCAAGGAAAGGCGGCAGTCGATTGGACGTTCACACGTTTCTCGCATGCACGCTGATTGGCCAACAGTGGACGCATCGGAGTGAGTTTGTTTGACTGAAACAAAGGAAAATTGTCATGCATTCACAAAGGCCGTTAATTATGGACCCAACTAGCTGTATATACCGATATGTTTCACTCGCCCTCTGCATGCGTTTTCGCCTGGTCCTGTTGTTTGCTGAATATACGTTTTGTCCCTGAAGGACCGACTTTTTACACTATGACATCGCTTTCATGTCAAACTTCATGCTGTGTTGAGCAAGTGTATCTCCATACCATGCCGCCGTTATAGACCATATAGCGAGGTAGCATAATACGTCCGATAAAGGTTTCAGGCCTGGACATCGTATTTACTAGAGGAGTACAGTTTCCTGTTAAATACTTGTGTCAAATCACACGAACGTTATCCGCAGTAAGCAGTTGTGTAATTTTCCCGTTCTGGTTTCCGAGTTTGCTCCGCCGACCGTCAGATGCGCGCCCAGGCAAACATATCCAACAGTTGTCCCGCATGCAAATCGGGAGATTCATAGAACGATCCGTTTTTCAGGTCAATTACGGTGTAGATATTACTAAGTTCGTAAACTTCACTTATACTTGCCTAACTTTCGGTTGAATAATGTTTTGCAAATACACAGTAAAACCAAAACCCGAGAAAAAAATTATTGCATACAGGTTATTAGCTTCGCGAATTTTCGCATTTCTCCTATGGGCGTTGCTTTACTTCCACATTTGCAGGCCTCAACGCTCCGGCCTGTTCGACTGGTATCGAGAAGAAACGAATTAAGGAATCGCCACATTCAACGAGGTACGAAAGCCAATACTGGACTTTATTCGTGGAATGATGGTCTCTCAATCGTGGGGCGGCGGAGAGATAAGACTGTCTTGGAGACATGGATTTGCAGAGGCAGAGAAGAGTTCCCAGTCGTAGTCCGACAAGCCCCCGCCAGCAGCCCGTCGTGGTGCACTCTATCCTAAAAGCAAATAGTTATTTACGACAGAGAGGACCAACGTTAAGGATGAAGCCAATTTCTACACGAATATTCCCACGTAATATTACTCTACAAGGTTTTGCTGTACAGAACTCAGTTCACATTCTGGCACGTCGAACTACCTCCCCGTGGAGTCATCTGGGAGGGTCGGGTTTATCCTGCTTCAGAAAATGATTCGGCGGTCGTTTCAAGAAGTCGTTGCTTCCGTTTGGCAAGCGTTCGCCCTAAAAAGAGCCGCATATGCCCGTTTACAACACTACGACGTGGTGGACGTGACTCGCTACTAAACAAAGTCAACGCCCCTTGTTTCATCCTGCTGGAGGATTGTATTCTAGTAGCTGGATGTCAATATTGTTGGGAAGATTAGATCTATTTGGTAAATTTCCAAAAAAGGCGTACGAACCGAGAGATCGGGCACCAGCTACAAGTGGGTGAGAATAACTGAAATCGCTTCGATGTCTTGCGAGTAGGCGGTTGATCCAAAGGTTCAGAGTTGAGTCCGCAAAGTCGACTTACTTCGGCTTGGACAACCGGGTAGTATTGCGCTTTTCGTGTAAACCATGGATTAGGATGATACTTCGCTACACTCCATCGTTCCTGCTTCCGTTGACTCTTACCAGACTATATCACACACTAACTATTATTGTCGATAATCCCTGTTAGTCTCGATTTATTCCAGATGCCGTTTCGCCATTTCCCATGAAGTTTAGCATGATACTATCCTTCGACCCCAATCCTCGTTTTGTTTGGCAAGCTTTAATGTTCGGCCGATTATGCGGGTAAGGCAACATGCCTAAGTTGACCTCTCCAATCAACCAGGATGCTACATACAACCGACGTTGGTTTTGCGACGCGGAAGCAGCTGCAGCTGGTTTATCTGATGTTGGCGTGGCAATAGACAGCAAAGCCGAAGCCCCACTCATTGCCTGGTTTCCGAGTAACAACCGACTATGTGCAGTTCGACTTCAAGACTGATGCAGGGTTAACTCGCATCGCGCTGAAAAGTGCAGATTGTTTGTGGTCTCCGTTTACGTGTCAACCAATTTCAGCTGTGAATCAATCAAGGATAATTTATTTCATCAATTTCATCAAATCCGCCGTATCAGATATCGTTGCCATAGCAGGCGACTTTACCGCACGGATCGGTCGCCTGTTGCCAGATGAATTTCACTTGTGTGATCATCACGGGCTGAATGAAAACCGCTCAGATAACGGAACCATGGATCTCATTTTGTGTGAAGACAACGGTCTATTTCTGGCAAGTGAAAACTTCAAGTGGTCCGAAAGACGTTCTGTCACATGGTGTCCTCTCATCAACGCAGCCTTAGTCTCAAATATAGCATATTGCAATCAGTTGCAAACAACAGGGCAGCGTAAATAACTGTAGATCATTTTTGACTACCCAGATCACTAGCTGGAATGTGCAAACATCAGCATGTGATTCGGAGTGCCTCTGAAACGGAAGCGCTGGAGATTCGATGCCAACAGGCTAATTGATCAGTCGGTTCAGACAAAGTATCAACTGTCAGTGTTTTGCCCGCTAACATTGATCGCAACTGACGATAAATTCAGGCCAATTAGCTTACTGGTTAGCTTATCACTAGCCGTAGGACTGAATCTCTGCGCGCTCCCTAACATTGTTCAACCGCCGCCGAACACTTCCAATAAACTCAGAACACAATGACGTTCATCGCACTGTCAGCCAACATCTCAAACGAAGCCTTTACGGTGATCCTAAATTGCCTTAAAGTTGGAGGCCGCCGTCATACGTGGAAATGCTCGCAAACTGTTCCAGACCGTTTGGACTACTGAACACATGAGGTCTGGTCTCGACGATTTGAGGCCGAAGCGTCGCTAATCATTAAGCTGCATAGCTGTATGGTCAGATGAGCTCAGCAATTCCAATTTCAGTTCAGTTTTTCCTCGCTGTCTAACTTTGCACCTAGCAATCTGGTCGCATGCCATGAGCAGTGTCACTAGAACTGCTCACTGAAGCGGGTTTTGTTGAGATCCTACATTTGAAGCACATTAAGACTGCGGGCTCAGACACACTTCCTCAGGAACTTTTCAACTACGGTGGCATAGCAGTTGTCAATTAGCTTAGATTCCTTTTTTTGGGGAGAGCCAGTAAGTGCCTCAGTATTCAAGAAAGGTTTCAGAAGGATCAATCTGAAAGCAGCTGCCTCCAAGACACTAGCATCCAACACGCGCAACACATCATCGGGACGGGCAAGTTAGTTTTCTCTTCGGTTGCGGATGGGCTGTTCCAATATCCACATTTCGTCGGCTCTTTGGTCATGATCACCTCTACGGCAGACCCACCATCGTCGCCTTTCTGGATATACGGGCTGCATTCGACTTCACAAACCGACCCAGATTGTCGTGATGTCGCTAAAGTTTAGAGTTCCTGGGAACTCCTTCGCTATACTTCGGGCACTATATCTCCATACTTCGGCAGGGTGAGTGCCTGCGACAAGCTTTCTGCACTCTTCCTTGTCACCAGTGAGGTGGGACATGGATGTCCCATGTTGGCTATTAGTAAGTGACTTATTGTGTTTTTACAAGATTCGTCGCAGCCAGTGATACAAGCTACTAACAGTCGGGTTTGATACCCAGTAGGGACAGAGAGAATGCGCACCACTACTGAGCCCCAATAAAGCAAAAAACCGCCTAACGCTTTCCTAGATGTGTGGTGGCTAGCTGGTTTAGTATAGATGCCCCGTGTCTCCGTCAGTCTGCAAATAGTTTTTGGTCTGTTTGGGAGCATTAAAAGAGCTGCAGATCTTTGTCTTCCACCTTCTATCAGGTAATCGCGCAACCGGCTTAGATTAGGTTGATGATATCGCATTGTTCGGTGACGACTGTTTTAGTATGCAACTGACCTCCGACTGACAGGTGGTAGAAGCGTTTAGGCACGGTATGTGCTTTGCTCCCTCCAAGCGTAAAGTGATGTTACAAAATTGGTATGCATACTCTCAAAATAAAATTGAAGATACAGAGCACGAAGAGGTGTACAGTTTTGTCTACGTTAGGAGCAGCACTTCTGCCGAAAATCATATTAAACAGAAAGTATTCCTTCGGTTTGAGAAAGCCCAGTCGCCATTTGCAAATTAAGGCATTGGTGATGTCGTCGTAACATTTCTAGATTATTAAATAGTAGGCTTGCAATGCTAGTATTAGCGCGGTACTATTTACGGGTGTGAATCCTGGCCGCGCTGTGTAGACGATATGTGTGGGCTTTCGGATTTTAAAAGTGGCGGTTTGCAGAAGATCTCCCTAGTGAGGAGAAAAATCTATACTCATTAACACGAAAATTCACATATAGTGTTAAAAAGTTAGCTAGTTAAAAATCAAAATAACGTGTTCTTCATTCAAATTCATGCGCGCATCTATTCATGCTCTTCCTGAGGTGTCACATTTACGCACTATCAGTGACACTCCCATTGGTCATGGGACATAAACCAATAGGTCTCCTTAGATCTGTGCACAGGGCTAGATGTACGCGTCTATAGCGGACAGATATGCTCCCGAGTAGACTGTCACATTCCTGTTAACGGAAGGCAGACAGGGATAAGAGTGTCAGTGCTAGGGGTCACCAACAATACTCCTGAGTGTAGCTGGTCAACCTAGGATGAGATGTTTGCACGTTCTCCGTCATCACCACTTTACAGGTCTTTTGTCGGAAACAGTTACCATTGGTTCGTATTCTGACCCGGCCGGTAGCCGGTGTCCCTGTGCCAAATTTCCAACGCTCTCCTAGCAGCCGAAAAGTATCGAGAGCACAATTTGTGCTCGGTCCAAAGTACACAGTACGAGCACCACATTAAGGCTCCAGGTTAGTATTGCCTCTGGTTGAAACAGTATGCCGCATAAAAATAATAATCAAAATAACAACAATAATACTCATAGTAATAAAATAATAATATCACTACTGTGCATGTTTCTCCTCAAGTGCAAAGCTGGGGCAATATTTGACACAGAACATACACGCACAGGTGACGTCATGCTCTTGCAAGAGCAATAGCACGTTATCTTCTTATATTTGTCTGCATTTCTGGCAAGGTATTTGCCCCATATGTTTGTCTTATGCGATGGTAGGAGGCAACATTGCAGTTTGAGTACGTTGTAGACACTGAGGACCAATTACATTGCGTGAATTGGTGAAATTACACCCATTAGACGTTATCTGGGCTTTCATTGAATAGATGTTCAAATGACTTTCTCCAAGAAAATAGAGACATCATGGTGCCCAGTTAGTGGTAGCTTCCAAACTTACTGCGAAAGGATTGCACAGTCTCACACGACCTGATGGTGAATGGCAACCGATTCCACATCGAAACATATATGGTGAGACGAAAGTTGGACCGCAAATTTGTCTTGCCTTATGGTATAATCAGGGTAAGGTCTTTGTTACCTAGGTCTCACGTGTATTGTGCGGCAATGTTAAGGATGAACCGATTGCAATTGGTATTGTCATAAATCAGCTTGTGAAGCAGTCCCCGGTTATATTTTGGTCTTCGCAATCGAAGCGGATGGAAA
>OX104064.1:141776726-141794866 GCA_944474145.2 Dicrocoelium dendriticum
TTGTTGGTGATCCGTGAATGATAGATCCAATAGATGAACAGTGATAGGAGGAGCTCGCGGAGCCAAATCGAGTGATGGCACGTAGGTCTCTGTGAGAATAAATCCAAAGATTTGGAGGCGAATAACGCAGGAGGACAGTTTTTTTGCGACCGCACGGCTAAGTGTCTAGGGTAATGACACATCGACAGATATCTACCCTAACTTTTTCAACCAGTTAGCGTGGCTACCTATCCAGACAGTATCCACTAAATCGCTTTTTTCAATGCTCGCTCACTTCGAATTAAGATGCCCACTCTTCGCACCTAACTTTCTCTTAGTGACAGAGACATGGTTTACAAGCGAAACGCCACAGTCCTGTTTCCAACTTGACCATTATCACAGTTTTCTTGCTTGTCGAACCTCTGCACCTGAAGGTGGTTGCATCATATACACCTCAGATAATTTTCAAGCATCGCTGTTATGCGCTTCCCTTCAAGACAGTAATATTAACAGTATAATTGTACGCTGCTCTAGGTAGAACCTCGACGATTTTGGATTGTATTTACTCCCCTTCGAATTCTGGTACAGATGACTTACAAATTCTGGAAAATTTGATTTGCTACTTAGCAGAACTACCCGTTAACTGCAAAGTAGTAGGCGAAGATTTTAATGTCTCATATTGACTGGAGATCGTGCGCCGCACTTACTAAATATTCGACACTATTGTCTTCTATACATATCTATGGATGGGCACAACATGTCCATTCACCCACCAGAGGAAACCACATCCTCGATTTATTCCTTACACTAGGCCTATCCAATGTCTCTGCTGTTGTTCTAGACAAATTCCCTGGCAGCGATCACAAGATGGTCCAACTCTCCTTCGAGAAGCAATTTTCTGATCCCACCCGGACTAAACCTGCAGTCCTCTATAGACCATACAATTCCATACACCTGGAATCGTTTTCCGCCCTTCTGAGATCTTTGCAATGGGAAAATTTCTTTCTAACGAATGATCCGCAAGTGGCTGCCGATGAGTTCTACAAAAATATAGAGATTTGTCTAGACGCTCTAATACCAATGAAGTTTCGGCGTCTTCGCAGTAAAACGAAATCAGTCGCCATCCCCGAAAATTTTGCACGCAAACTCACACGGCTACGAAATCGCTATTTGAAAACGAACGACTTCTCCCTAGTACTGCAACAGCAAACAGTCATCACCGAACTTGAAAGACTTCGGCTTATCAGGAGCATGTATGCTGAAAGACGCGCTCAATAGCCATAATATAAACCTTAAACTCACCAAGCTGACGAAAAGCAGAAACAAGAGTACGGAAACCCCAACCATCTTGATTCATGGTAGCCAAATAACTAGCAATCCAACTATAATAAGAAGCGGTTTTAATAATTATTTTGTTCTAAACTTAACGCCAATGTTGAGGTTACCTTGCAACTCCTCCCTCTGCTTACTTATGATAAACTGCACAGTTGCCTTTGAACTCCGTGATATAAGTCGACTTATTTCCTCTACTAAATTTTCATGCTATGCTGGACCGGACAATTTACTACCAACTGTGATGAAAAAAACCGTGGAACCGACATCCCTGTACTACTACTGAATCTTTTATTTCCGTCGCAACAAGACTATACCTTAACGTGGTGTGTAGCGCCCAAAAAGATAACTCTTATCTTTCATGTACAATTTACTTGTTGACCGAGTGTACATTACTCCTTCTTGTTTTAATCTTACAACCGGCTCGACACACAACTGCCTTGTAAGTTCCCGCGCTCACGTGTACGCTCTCGTCTCGCTTCATCCGTCCGCTTCTTGTTGTAGCCTATCGAATACAGTTCGCTGTGTCCGACTCCAATTGCCTTCTGATATCCGCGCTTACTTTCGCGCACCGTCTCAGACTAGTATTAACTAGTCCTACAAAATGGTGACCCCGATTCGCACGCGCGAATTCAACTTTTTTTTCTCGTTTGTATTTTTCGGTGAGCTCGTTCCTTTTTCTCGATTATATACCTATATTCATTTGTTTCTTGCGCAGTTTTAGTACTTTTATCGTATTTTGTTCATTCTTTATCTTTCGACTCACATTTCGAGAGTGGCATCTGAGTAGTTTCACAGCGTAACCATGCTTACTTTGGCTGTTCCAAGTTTCATGGAACCCAGTCCAGAAGTTTGATTTAAGATATTCGAGATCGAACTAGAAAATAAGGGCATAATGGCGGACCGTCCAAGGTACAATCAGCTCGTCCCACGCCTTCCTCCGTCTGTAGTGACGCTGATTGAGGACATTCTACTCTGCCCATCGAATGAGGCAAAGTATGAAACGATGCAGCAAGCGATTTTGAAAGAGTTACGACCCAGCGCACGAACTCGATTTGAGCAGCTCAATGGTCTCAAGCTTGGAGATCGCAAGCCGTCGGTGTTGCTCCGCGAACTTCAGCGCATCGCTGGTCCCTTATTCTTGAGCGAAGAAGGGATAAAGGAGCTGTGGTTTGCACGTCTCCCAGAGCCATTGCCGGTAATGCTGTCCATGTTTATAGATACACCCCTGAAAGGCTTAGCTACCAAGGCAGACGCTGCGTTTGAACGTCTTCCGCTACAGACGACCAGTAGCTCCGGTGACGTATTCTCACCGATGAAAACCGAATCTCATGTTTGCTCCCAGTCGTTAGGCCGATCTGACTCTAAAGACGCGGAAATTGCGCTACTTCGCAGCAAGATGGCAGCAATGAAGGCTTCGAAGCAACGTATGCCACGGTCAGATGCTTCCACCAGTCACGACAGAGGTCGCTCACCACATAGTTACGCGCGGTCAACCAGTTAGCGCACGAACAAGACGGCTTGCTCCAGACAAACTACGGGCAGCACGAGCCGAATTTGACTACATGCTTCAACTTGGTACCGTCAGACCGTCCAACAGCTCATGGGCGTCGCCTCTGCACATGGTCCCGAAGAAGGTCATGGGGGACTGGCGTCCTTGCGGCGACTACCGATCCTTGAATACGGTGACCACGCCCGATCGCTATCCGATCCCACACATAGTGGATCTCACCGCCAGTCTGGCAGGTAAAAGTATCTTCAGCAAAATCGACTTGGTACGCGCATACAACCAAATTCCGGTAGCCGAAGCGGACATCGCTAAAACTGCCGTGACGACTCCATTTGGTTTGTTCGAGTTTCTGCGCATGCCATTTGGCTTAAAGAACGCCGCGCAAACTTTTCAGCGTTTCATCGACCAAGTTTGTCGCGGTTTAGACTTCGCTTACGCGTATCTTGATGACATTTTAATCGCAAGCTCTTCACGAGAAGAGCACATACGCCACTTACGAACACTTTTTGATCGTTTATCTCAACACGGGGTGACGATCAACTTGGAAAAGTGTTCGTTTGGTGTCGATTCAGTCAATTTCCTGGGACATCGTATCTCTTCTGCAGGCGTCGTGCCACTGCAGGATAAAATTCAAGCCATCATCGACTACCCCGAGCCTCATTCTTTCAAACAGCTCAGGCGTTTTGATGGGCCTGTCAACTTTTACCGACGATTTATACCCAACTGCGCCTCGCTGATGCAACCCCTCACGGACCTTCTCCGAGGGAAACTCAAGAAATTCGAATTTCCTGCCGCAGCACGCGCTGCTTTTAAGTCGCTGAAAGAGGCTATCGCCAACATAGCTTCTATAGCGCATCACGATCCGGCCGCCCCACTGTCCCTCAGTACTGACGCCTCGGACGTGGCAGTCGGCGCTGTTTTGCAGCAACGAGTAGCCGACACGTGGCAGCCCTTAGCGTTTTTCTCCAAACGCCTACAACCTACCGAATCTCGTTACAGCACGTTCGGTAGAGAACTACTAGCAGTGTATCTAGCGATACGTCACTTTCGACACGTCTTAGAAGGCCGCTCCTTTGCCGTCTTCACCGACCACAAACCCCTGACTTACGTGCTCGGCTCGACTACCGACCGATACTCTCCTAGAGAGTCGCGCCACCTTGACTATATCGCTCAGTTTACGACCGATATACGGCATGTCTCAGGTGTGCACAACGCCGTCGCCGATGCACTTTCCCGCATTCAAGCTATTTCCGCTGACGCCGGCACTGCTATCGACTTGGCAGCCATGGCCACAGCACAACTCAACGATCCTGAGGTTGATCTACTACGCAGGTCTCCCTCATTGGATATACGACCCGTTCCGCTGACATCATCAGACGGAACGATACTCTGCGATTTATCTCTGGGCACGCCGCGCCCAGTCGTCCCACGCGAGTTTCGACAGACCGTGTTCGACGCGTTGCACGGCTTGTCTCATCCAGGCGTTCGTGCATCGGTTAAACTCGTAACCGCACGATTCGTTTGGCGCAATGTTAATCGGGACGTCCGTACTTGGGCAGCTGCTTGCCTTCCGTGTCAACGCGCGAAGGTGCACAAGCACACGAGAAGCCCATTAGGCACGTTTCCGACGCCAGACGCACGCTTTCATCACGTGCACGTCGACCTCGTAGGTCCTCTACCGCCTTCCAAAGGCTCTGTATATCTACTGACCTGCATCGATCGATTTACTAGATGGCCTGAGGCCGTCCCCATCCCAAATTGCTCCTCGGAAACGGTAGCGAAAGCTTTTATGGAGCGCTGGGTAGCTCAATACGGCTGTCCCGCCATCGTGACCACCGATCGAGGGTCACATTTCTCGTCGACATTTGCCATGTTGCTTAAGGATTTAGGCTGTCGCCACGTCCAGACGACGGCGTATCATCCGGCCGCTAACGGCATGGTGGAGCGTTTTCACCGCCAGTTGAAGGCAGCGCTACGTGCGCACGCAGATCCTTCATGGTCTGAAACGCTTCCCCTCGTTCTTCTAGGCTTAAGAAACACGGTTAAAACCGATTTCGACGCCACACCAGCGCAGCTAGTCTACGGTTGCACGCTGCGGTTGCCCGGACAGCTGGTAGCACCAGCCCCATGTACTTCCACTTTTGACTACGGAAGTTACACTGACCGATTGGCTCACCAGATGCGTGAGCTACGTCCACCCGCTCCTCGATCGCAGAAGACACCAGTGTACGTGCCCGAGAAGCTGTCTACGTGTTCACATGTCCTTCTTCGCGCAGACGGTGTTCGACAGCCTCTTCAGTCGCCGTACATAGGACCCTTTAAGGTGCTGCATCGTGCGAGTAAGGCGTACACTATTGACCGCAGTGGTCGACACGAAGTCGTCACCATCGACCGTCTAAAACCCGCCTTTATGGAAGAAAACCCCTCGCCTACTTCGTCTAGTAGTGCTTCGGGTGACGTCACAACTCACCGCACCAGTTTACAGCATTCTAGTGCAGTTCAACCAGACCACGATCGCGGTCTACAAGCCGTCCCAACATCTCCCGAATCTAGCCCGCCGTCTCCCACGACCAATCGCCGTGGTCGGGAAGTGCGTAAGTCCGTCCGCTTTTCCGCCTATGTACAGTGTAAATACTTTGACTTTGTAGATATTGTATATATTTGCGTCATTTTTAGTCGATTAACGTTTTGAAAACAAACAAAAATATCAAAAACCTCCGAAAAACCTTTTTCAAAAAAATATTCAAAAACCAAAAAATATTAAAACACACAGCTCATTCGTTTGTTCTTTTTGGCGTTTTCTGCGCGTGTTTTTCTACTTTCTCGTCTTTACATGCTCCAACCCTCCCCTTCGTGCGACTGGCCCCCAAGAGGAATGTTTTCGAGGACCCTGACGCGAACACTGGTCGTTTCTCCGCGGGACGAGGATCGCTTCTCCACGGGACGAGGATCGCTTCTTCGCGGGACGGGGGTCGTTTCTCCGTGGGACCATGGTCGTTTCTACGTGGGACGAGGGTCGTTTTGACGCGGGGCGGGGTGCGGTGGGGGGAGAGACCACTCCCAAGCGCACCGTTTGACAGCAGCGGAGGTTGAGGTCCTGTCTGCCTTTTTCTGGGCTAGCCAGTTTTTTTTGTAGTCCGACAAGCCCGCTCCAGCGGCTCGCCGAAATGCGCCCTGCCCTGCATTCAATAAATAATAAATCATAAACGGCACAGCGGGCTCCGACTGCCGAAGAACCCCCATTTACACGAAAGCACGCCCATTTTTACTTGGCACGATTTCGCCCTACGAACCTCGTTTCAACATTCCTTTTCGATTTCGAAGGCTTTCTATGTTCAGCCTTCTAGGGGGGGAGCTCTGTAGCGCCCAAAAAGATAACTCTTATCTTTCATGTACAATTTACTTGTTGACCGATTGTACATTACTCCTTCTTGTTTTAATCTTACAACCGGCTCGACACACAACTGCCTTGTAAGTTCCCGTGCTCACGTGTACGCTCTCGTCTCGCTTCATCCGTCCGCTTCTTGTTGTAGCCTATCGAATACAGTCCGCTGTGTCCGACTCCAATTGCCTTCTGATATCCGCGCTTACTTTCGAGCACCGTCTCAGACTAGTATTAACTAGTCTTACAGGTGCGACGGTTTGCATACCTCGTTGAGCTATACCGGGTGGTGCCTCCGGGCACTTTGAGAGCTATTCCTACCAGGTTGGTCAGTTGGGAGAAGTCAGACAATCACAGTCTCCTGGTCCTCCAGGTTGGGGCTTTGAAATGAGCTGGCGTCCATTTTTGTTAAACTAAATCGTTGCCACCTCCTCGCTGCCTTGCGGATAGGCTTTTAAGCCAAAGGCTTTGGATGAGGACCCTAATCGTCCTCCTATTTAGGTCTGGGCGCCCTGACAGTATCTCAGCCCACATACAACCATGACATTTTCTTCAAACATAAACTTCATTCTGCATCGGCCGTCGCACAGATTATCAAGGGTCGCCTTATTTGCTGCATACAGCAGGGCGGATAAGTGAAAACGTGCTACTGTTGGCGTCTTCATTCTTTCTTTCCCACCTGTTTTCCTTGCTCCCATCCCGACCTCCATTATTCACATTCCTTCTATAATTCGCAGCTTGATTGACAGCAACCGAAGTGCCACTGGAGTAGCACCATCTGCAGCCACCTTCTCGCGACATCCACCGGACACCTATCAAAAACACTCCCTGATAAGGCCACGCTGTCCCGTTTCCATGTCAATGTTCTCACTCTAAGACAAATAGGTCGACAGGCTTCACTCGCACGCACCTTGGACACACTGAGTATTCATGTGTGTTGTGTGTCCGAAACTAGAAGTACTGACCCTAATGGGGTTATTGAATTAACTGCACCCGGCTTGTCCTCTCGTTATTGGTTGCACGCATCCGGAGACACCGATGCAGCACTCACGGGTCAAGCTGGTGTAGGTATTATTCTAACCTCCAAGGCTGAGCCATCGTTGGTTGACTGGATTCCGGTGAACAGCCGTTTATGTGCAGCCAGTTTGGCGACATCAGAAAAAGTAGATTCACGAAGTAGTACAAAACGCTGTTTGTTTGTTATTTCTCCTTATGCTCCCACCGATTGCAGTTCTAAAGCTGTCAAGGACACATTCTATCACGAACTGCACGTGCTGCTACGCAGTGCTACTAGTTCAGATAGTATAGTGCTTGCAAACGATATGAACACACAAGTAGGGCGTCTGAGCTCTTCAGAAGCTCAGCTGGGTGGTAAGTATGGACTTAACGCCGAACGGACTGACAATGGCGAGCGTTTCCTGCAAGTAAAGCTTTTAAACACAATGGGCGCTGAAGTGCCACTTGGCGTCCTCCTGTAGCTGGCCAGCGATGGACCCAAATTGACCACATAGCCATAAGTTATAGACGACGTGGTTTCATCCTGGATTGCCGCTTGTACTGGAGTACCTGTGTCGACTCTAATCATGCTTTGGTACGCTGTCGTTTCTCCATGAACTTTACCGCGAGGCGCACCAAGCGTCTCCTCCAATTGGCAACTGAGAAATTGTCTCAGCCCTTGGTCAGGCAAGCCTATCAAGACACACTGCATACCTATCTTTCGCTGTCTTGTTCTGATAACACTGAGCTCCAGTGGAATAGGCTCTCGACCGCCATGCACGACGCAGGAGCATCTGCTTGTTGCACAATCAATGGTCACTGCACCACTCACTGGATATCCGAGAAGTAGTGAACCTGTTGGAATCTAGAAGACACCTCCCGGTTGGCTCTGAGCACAATGTTTCCAAACGGGCTATTAGGTGCGAACTAAAGCGGAGCCTACGTGCTGACAATGAATCCTGGTGGACCAGTCGGGCTCAAGAAATGGAGGAGGCAGGAGCAGCAGGCAATTACCGCAAGCTCTTCCAGCTACTCCGAACCGCTGGTCCCAGAAAACCAGGCGTCATTGAGACAATCAGAGACAGCGCGGGTGCGTTGATACACAATAAGGAGCGCCGTATGGCTCGTTGGGCGGAACACTTTCAAGATCAGTTCAGCTGGCCTCCTGCTCTCGGATCTCTTCCTACTCAAGTGATGCAGGACGAGCCATGGACGGTTAGTTTGGAATCTCCGTCGGAGGCCGAGGTAAATAAATAAATAAACAAATAAATAAATAGTTTATTCTCGACAAAGCGAGACGCGCCTTTTGGGCATGATCAGCATATTGCATTACTGTACATGATAGCGGAATAAGCAGCACCAACAGTGGGAGTAGTAGAGTTGGAGACAGTAGTGTGAGCCCATAGGGCCCAAAGGTTGTATGAAGTCTATATACACAGAATGTGAGAGGTAGAGATAGTAATCAGATCACTTATATGGTATGTTGGTGAGGAACTAGTCCGATGAGGTCCCGTACGCAGTGTGGGTCAGTGAGTGAATTATGAGGAAACGGGTGAATAATACTTAAGAATAGTGGCATGTCACTACTCAGATATGTAGGCGTGTTCGTGCCAGAGCCGATATATGCACAGAACTTGTAAATGTGATGTCGGTCAACTTGCCAATGTGTTAGGGGCGGTGACTTTATTGAGTGGCGAGTCATATCCGCCACGTCGCAGTATTGTTAAACAGACATTTGTGGATTTTTGTAGGGAAAACGCTTGCCAGACGAAGACCCACCACGTCCTGGAACACTGCCGCGATCACAGCCCTCAATCGTTTTCGTGCCGCTGGCTTGCATTCCCTCTTACCTGCACTATTTAAGGATGGAGGTGAGGTCCTCTGCAAAGCACTGACCTCCCGATTCTAACGTATCTGGAAGGAAGAGAGTGTCCCGGCTAATTGGAGCGAATCGATTATGGTGGCAATATACAAGATGCGCAGTCGCACAGGCTGTTCTAACCACAAGGATATTAGTCTGACGCCAGTTGTGACAAAATTATTCGCCACGATTATCGTTCGTCGCCTCACTGCGGAACGGGAATCTTGGATTAGGGAAGAGCAGGCCGGTCTCCGCCCAGGACGTGGCTGTATAGACCATACATTCACTTTGCGGCAGGTGCTAGATCAGCGTCACGCATACCGCAGACCGACAATAGCTGTGTTCCTCAATTTCAAGAGTGCGTTCGATTCAGTCGATCGATCGATTCTGTTCGAAATACTTGCGCTGAAAAGTGTTCCCACGAAATAGGTGAACATCCTACGTACTCTATACTCGAACACTAGAGGCCGCGTCAGGGTCTACGGTGTCCTATCGGATAGCATTCCGACCACAAGTGGCGTTCGTCAGGGTTGTCCGATTTCCCCAGTTTTCTTCACTTTCGTCGTGGATTCTATCATGGAGTGTTCCGTTGCGGAATCTCACAATTTAGGCGTTGAAGTGCTGCTTGGTGAAAGGTTAGTCGATCTAGATTTTGCGGACGATATTGTCTTGCTTTTCGACGATGTTGGGGCGGCCCAATCAACCTTGAATAGCCTGTCCAGAGTGGTCCCATTATTTGGCATGCAGTTCGCACCTTCAAAGTGTTGCTGTAGGACTACCAGCCACTTGATGTACCCTTGACCCTTGCTAACAAGGAATTCGAGGTGGTTGATCAATTCACTTATCTCGACAGCTGCATCAGCAACGATTGGAGCGTCGAATCTGAGGTCAGCTCACGCACTGCAAAAGCCAGAGCTGCCTTCTTTGACCTGCGGCATCTCTGGCAACAGAAGAGGGTTCCCCCCCGTCTGAAAGACCGTGTCTACAAGACCACAGTGAGGGCCGTTCTGCTCTATGGGAGTGAGACTTGGCCCCTTCGGTCCGAAGATCTGATGCGCCTTGAACTCTTTGCTCATCGTTGTTTGCGAAGCATTGCTGGTGTCGGATGGCACCAGCATGTGCGCATCGATGATGTGCATAGGCGAGTACTAGGTAGTGATAATCATGCTAGCTCCTTAGAATAACAGATGGCACTGAGTAAGTTGAGTTGGCTCGGGCACCTGCTACGTATGCCTGGTCACCGCTTACCTACGAGGGCCTTGTTTAGTCTGCCAGGTGTAGAGTGGCGCAAAGCTCTGGGTGGACAGAAGTTGACTTGGCAGCGGGAAATAAAGTCACCGACGACCAAACTGGGGGTCGTTGGTCCGTCTCGCCTTCCTGGCTGGAGTCCACGTCACCCGCCTTGTGCTTGGCTCGAGACTTTACAGGACATGGCTCGCAACCGACACCAGTGGCGTGTTTGCTGCCGTCTCCTAGTCGGACTGCCTGTTTAAATTATGTTTGGTACTGAATTATCAGCAGAGTTATGGTTGATTATGACGCGGGGCAGTGAAAGCCGCGAGGAAGCTGTGTCGCCGATGCCGCCTTTTCTTTGCAAGATAGCTGTGTTTTGACGGTATGTTGTCTACCCGAGGTGCAGTCGCCTTGACCCTGAATGTGTGTTTAGGGTATTAAGGTTTTCAGGTACGCTCTCCTTCTCTCCCTCTTATTGTTCTTTATTTCATATGTCATCATTGTTGTATGGCAGTGAAGCATCAGTTTAAACGGCTGATGTAATGCTGTTGTTGATGATTGATGATGATCTATGCAAGCCGGAACTGTGCCATCACAATGGAAGAAGGCTGTGGTCATTCCTCGCTACCGTTCAGGCTCTGCGCATTAAATGAGCAACTGCCGCCTAATAAGCCATACTTCTATACTCTCTAAAATGATGGAGCGTCTCATAAAGTCCAAAACTGTTAACTTCCTGATGACGCGAAATCTAATGCACACCTCACAACACGGTTTCCTAAGTACGCGATCCTGCATCTCATGTCAGATCGACTTTCTAAATCTCCTGACTAGTGCGCTGGATGGCGGTTCATCCGCAATGGTCATCTACCTCGATATGCACAAGGCATTTGATCGTGTCCCGCATAACTACCTCTTATCCAAACTGACTGCACATGGCATAGGCAAACCTCTGCTTTCATGGTTTGATTCGTACTTCACAAATGGAACCCAGATTGTCCAGATTCAACACGAAACAAGCATGCCAAAGCCTCTCACTAGTGGCATGATACCAGGTAGTGTTCCGGGACCCTTTTTATTCCTACTATATGTAAACGATATTTTTGACATCTTTTATTCCGGCAAAACCTTTTTTATTTGTAGATGACATAAAAATGGTTTACACATTTAATCCAACTGAGGTTAGTGTTATGCTAAGCAAAATCTAGCGTGACTTAAGTGCGCTCGACTCATTGAGCTCCAAATGGATCATGACATTATCTGCTGATAAATGACACGTAATATCCTGCAGATGTGACATCATACCAGGCTCGCTTACTATTGATGGTAAACCATTCACTGCCACACTATCCGTGACTTAGATATCCACTACTCAAACTCTCTTAACTTTGCCGAACACGCCGTACATACTGCAGCTCAAGCCCGTCGGAGCATTGGGCTTCTGTTCAAAATATTCAACCTGAAAGAATCAATTAACACTGTGTATTAAATACAAACGCGTCCATTGCTTAATTATGGCTTCATCATCTACTGTAATTCTAGAGCGAGTGATCGTATGGCATTGAAACATGTATAACGATCATTTCCTAAGCGTCCAATAGGCTATTCCACCACCCTTTGTTATATGAATCGTTGCATTGCCTTAAACCTTGATCCACTGTGGCTGCGACGAATAATAAGTAACCTTTTCATCTTCTTTGATACACTTACCAAGAAATTACACTCCTCACACCCAACGGTACAACGAGCAGAATTGTCAACGTATCGCCCTCGAACTAATAACAACAAAGCAAGACTGAAGAGATCACGAACAAAACTGTCCGACAACTTTTCCCTTAACCGATACTCCATACTGTGAAACAGACTTCCATCTGAGATACGTGAAATCCAGTCAGGGATAAAGTTCCGACACACCATACATTCGTTTCTAAACGTAGAAACAGCGGTTGTTTTGCCACGACCTATCATTACAAATGAGTCCCCGTACGAAATTAGTACAAGACAGATACAGCCTCAATATACCTGGGTACTTTTTCTTTCTGTTGTTGCCAGACTTTGCTGCCCTCCCCATGTTTATCAGTGGATAAAAGCTGTTTTCTAAAGAAAAACTATCCTGATTACCATGAAGTTTACACTTATCAACGCGGAAAGATCTCCTAGAGCTCCTCCCTAGAAAGCTGCTTCATATTCTTTCTGTAATACTACTCATTTTCTACCTTTTCCTGAAGCCCACCCACTAGGCAGGTGCTGCAGTTCTCCGTGCACCGCGAAAACAATAAACATATCTCCGCTTTTGACTAGATTCATCTGAGGGTCCTATTTGAAAACCTACCAGGATCATCCATGTTTACGATCACTCTGAATGCATACCTCCTTTAAAATCAACTTCTCTTAACGAATGCAGCTAAACTGTTAGAACGACAATAAACTTGCTCTACACTGCATACAGTTTTCTCTTCCTCCCTGGAGAACATATTGTGTGTAATTACGGCATTTCTCAGGACCGTACAAATGGATTTCATATTACCCACCTCCCAAATTTAGCCATCTTACTTATTTCTTCTAAAAATTCCTTTTAAAAAACAAGTACATTTCTGAGAGTAGTAGAGGACCGTTACCTAATAAGTTCGAGTCCGGAGGCAAAAGACAATCTTAGGCAAAAACCCAAAATAGAAGAACAATCATGAACCCTTGCGTTATAGTTCTTCCTTCAGTCAATGTTATTCCGATGCCGACTAAAGGCACCAGCAAACGAAACCGGCACGACGCGAGCGCGTAGAAATGGTTGTATTCAAAATTTGTGAATTTCAACAAATAGTACAAAATGGTCGGTAACAGAAATGATAGCAACAAAAATAAAATATAGTGTAAGCACAACCACTACAGTGTTTATGCCTTCAGTGATAATTTGTACAATCTGTATCGGACAACCGGACAGAAGCCCATTATCTCCTCATTACTGTTTCTTCATCCCTTTTCTTTTTGTTTATTTCCCTCCTACAACTGTTGGCCACGACTGGGTCAATCTCCCGAGGTGATGCATACATGCTTCCAAAAATGCAGTACACTCATGAGATACGAGTAGTTTTTTGCAGTACCTCACAGAGGACTTAAGTGGAGAGGACCAAGGGGTTGGCCGACTGCTCTGGTGAACACACGGCCTCCAAATGTTCACATTCAATGATCGACATGTTGAAAGTTTTAACAATACCGTATTTACAAAAAAACTGCACGACCAAAACGGTTGCATTCGATGTCAACAAAATGCGACACTTCTGAACTGTCCGTTCCAGTGTGCTGGATAGTTTAAATACATTCGAGCAAGATCGACTTGGAATCTTGAAACGCAGTGAACTACTCGAATCGATATCTGTGACTTTTACAAAAAAGTTGTGCCTGAAAGTAACAGCAGCATAAGCAGACCTAGAGGAGTTGACAGTCTAAAACAAGGCCGTCTGAAGTCCAATCAAAATAGATTTCTTGACCAAGTTTACCCAGTGAATTTATGCATCTTATAAATACTTTCAGCTCTGTTTGGTGAAAGGAAAGTTTCATTTCATGATACCAACAAAGATCGAGTCCAGGTGCAAATCGAGGGTTGAGCGTTATGAGGCCATTCGGAATGGAAGTATTGAACAAAGAGTAGATGCATGCACTACTATACACGGCAGAACCGTGAACTCACTGGCGAATATTAAAACTGCTAGACTCGAATCGGCTAAATGATGGGTGTATGATGAGGAGAGCTTAACATATTACACTTGCCCCCACATAAATATATGCATGTTTATGTATAATGTGTCACCCTGATGAGGACAAAATTGCATATGACAGCATCCAACAAGAAAAAAACGAGGCAAAAAGTACATTATCTACCCGCATTTAGCCACAACAGCACATGGCCAGATGGGATGTGTAAGTGAAGTGTGGAAGCAGCTCTCCGGGAGCCGGTTCCATGAAGGGTCATATTACCTGAAAATCGGTATTGGAACCTGAGCCACTGGTAGTGCAGCCAGGTCAATCCAAAATTCTAAGTCGGAAGAGCTAAGGTGATATTTACAAATGGTTAGACAACAATTTACTAACAAACCTCAAACAATTTCCAGACCAAATGTGTACAATAGTTCGGCTCACAAATGCAACGTGTCGTCAACAGCAATGGTCAACAGATAAGCACAATGCAGCGAAGCGGTTCTAATGTCAGCATGTTTTCAAGCGAAGTGATCAATCGTCAATCGATCAGCCAATGAGCAGGGCACATGGAACACAGGCATGGCGAGGGAGTCTAACCTACTCACTCAGACAATGGCATGTGTCCTGGACGAGAGAGAGTGTGAATGTCTGGACGATAGTTCGGTCAGACAAACAAAGTAAGTAACGCGGCACCAGTATAGACTAATGAAGCTGAGTGTGTAACTGGGCCGTATAATGCACAAGGAGTAACACAGAAGGCGGGAGTAGCGAGCTCAAACATTGAGCGATGCTAAACGGGTAAACTCTTGTGGTTAATCAAGGTCCTAAGGTGAACGAGAAACAAAGTAACTGAGGTTTATTATGCAAAGTCCACTAAGCAATCAAGGGGTAGTGATTGGTCGTTTTGGGGTCAATCAGTAGGGGAAATCTCCAGATAGGTTGAACAAATCAATTTGTCCGTTACAGGTGGTATTGCTTTACTTGTCCTGACGGCCATAACAACTTTCATTCCTACTCTCAACTTCTCCATATTTTATTACTTTCAAATGATTGAGCACCTTAAACATTTCAAAATGTGAATATAAGTGAACTTGAAAAATGCCTCCACCATCCAACTTTGTTGTACCACTTGATCAGGCGGGTATTTTGTCTGTGTCCCGCATGTCAAGAAATATGCCGTTTGTTTATTTATTTAACTATCGGCATGTTGTCGTTCGCAGACGACTGTACCTTGTTCGCACTCAGCGCGGATGAGTTGCAGCACATGACTAGTGCTCTGGTTTCGACAGCACCCAAATTCCGGCTCGCCATTAACACAAGCAAAACTGTCTGTCTTTTTCAGTCTTCACCGGAGGTGCAATCTACAATATTGCCGCAAATCAGCATTGGTAATGATGTATTGGAAAGCACCTCCCGCTTCTGCTACCTTGGGATCCGCGTCTTGAAGATTTAGAGGGTCGCCTGTACCGGGAGCCCAGAGAGTCATTCGAGAAGACAGATCGAATTGCAGGGAAACTTTTTATTGGTACAGTAAAGGATTCCCTGTTATCTAGCTATAAAAGAACGACACCGTGGACGCTCTAGCTAGGGGAACGGAGCAAGCACAGCACACAGGGCAGTCGCGAGTTGCAACCGAAACGAGCGCCAAGCAAAAATGGCGATTAGCAAGTCAAGCATTCGAACTCAGCAATCAGTTCAACAAACCATACCGGTTGCCTAAGTGTACAATGAAATAATTTTAGTTAGAATTTTACACAGGCAAACCAGGGAATCTCCAGACTGCTACAAAGGCAGCGGCGACATTCGGGAAGCTAGAGTGCCGAGTGTGGAACAACCACCAGTTTACCATTGGCACGAACCTGTTGGTGTACAAATCCATGGTGCTGTCCGTTCTTCTATACGGAAGTGAAACGTGGACGATGTACCTGCGGGATGTGCAAAATCTCGAGTGGTTTCATCAACCGGTTGCAAATGCGTGACCTTGAGCGAATGTGCGTGAAAATCGTTCACTTATGCACTCGTGTTTTTTTTCACTGTGACTCAGCGGCTTTTTGTCGATCTATACTCATTCGTTGTGCTTTATAAATCTCCACCTTGTGATACTACTTTCTCGAGTACACTCCAGTGCATACTACATTTACCGTGAATTCCGGGCAATTTATTGCCGATATCCAAGCGCCAAAAGTTGCCTAACTTCAACCATCGGAGACATTGTTTGATCTTGCTCAATGGACCATTATAACCACTTTCGAACGAACTGTCACCCGTTCAAATCCAACATTGCTTGGAGCAGCTACAGGTCTCAAGGCAAATTCACCCGGCGCGATCCATGGTCTCAGCCACGAAAATTCTCAATCGCAGCCACGTGTAATCTGCCCCACGTTCAAGCTGCCACGCCAGAGAGGACAGTCTGAGAGCACACAACTGCAACGTGAGCACTGTGACCTCGCAGACAACGTCAATAACAGCACAACTTTTTACCATAGAGGTGAGTCCTTCAAATAGTTCGTAACATTTCCTTACCAAGCGCGATACCCGGTATGCCACAGTCTAGAGACCTATGTGCACCATGTACCGAACTTAGTAAGGGGGCATTTTTGTGCCGTAGCTGTTGCAAGTTTTCCAAACGAGATGCCTCTGAGTTAAAGCTAATCAGGCCAAGTTATTAAACAAACCAGATTCTTTATGGTTCTGCGTGGAAT
This sequence comes from Dicrocoelium dendriticum, assembly GCA_944474145.2. Taxonomy (NCBI): domain Eukaryota; kingdom Metazoa; phylum Platyhelminthes; class Trematoda; order Plagiorchiida; family Dicrocoeliidae; genus Dicrocoelium; species Dicrocoelium dendriticum. The sequence goes on from OX104064.1 coordinate 141,793,412, forward strand.
GCATACCTATCACACTGATAAAAAGCGCGCTCCTATTATCTTAGAAGTACGACCAGCTACTAGCCAACTTTGAGGAAATGGTGACCACCAAAATCACTACGGTTGGGGTGTGCATAGCGGACTGTGCAATCCAAACCTCCCCCGTAAGTGCTGCTCCTATCCCGAGAAGAACTACTAGTAACACCATAAGCAACACGACACTTAGAGTACAGAACATCAACAGCTGTTACAATACCACACGTGGCTCACATTTGACTAATGCGGTTCCCAGTTTGATCGGAGTAACTACACGTATGGCCACTTCCAAACTCCCGACGGACTGCGTAGAAAAGAGCAAGCTGGTACTAGCGAAAGTTGGGTTACTCTTGCTTCCAAGGAGTGCCGTCATTTAAAATTAACATCACCCCCAAATGGATCGGATACTGAGGAGCATAGCGGAGTTTTCCTAGTGTAAGCACCACCGGTTTCCTGTTGTACATCTCCGAGTATTTCAATCACTACCCGCGACCTGTCGAAAAGTGTAACGAAACAAGTACCTGAACTGAGCGTAATGTGCTCCAATTCCCCAGAATCAAAATCGATATCAATAAGAAGCAGACAGTTGGATAGCGTCAACCAGTGGGACATTATTATTAACCTAATCGGGGTTGTACTGAAACCTGTACACGTAGTGCGTATTGCTCGACACCCCAACTCTAAGCATTTCGGAGAGCCAATGCTTCTGCGCGTTGTGCTGAACTCCATCACTGAAGTAGAATTAGTACTACTGTCGACAGGTAGTCTCAGAAATGAACACGGCTCCCTCCGCATCTTTCCGGGCATCCCATGGGGCGAGCGTTATTGAGTTGACCGCACCTTAGATGACTACCGGAAGGAAACTTTATCCAGAACCATACTTCTTCACGGGGTTCCTGAAACTGAAGCATGTGATTAGCATGAAATAATAACCCGAAAAAAACAGTGGTGTTATATTCGTGACATAATTTGCTTGGATGATGTGTTAGCGAAATCCGTGTCACGACTGCCTACCTCACCGAACTACAAAGGAAGTGGCCAGAGAGTGTTGAAGATGGTCCTTCAGTCAAAACATATAGTAGCACGGATGCTAAGAAACTGGTACGTGTTCCGTTGCAGGCTACCATCTGAGCTTCGGCTAAAGACAGTCAGCGATATGCCTCCTAGTGATGATATGTCACTCAAAGAACCAAACGCGATGGGATCTATAAAAGAACGATGCATCAGTAGTGTGTCTAATGAGCCCAATATACCTGTAGAAGATGACATTGACCAGCCACTTTACATTGTACGTAAAAGATCAGACACCGGACTAACTACGCGGACGATGAATAACACGTTAGTCCCTACACCCAGTACACATCAAAAGAACGATTAGTCACCGGCCATTCACTGGTCGGCAAAAGTTCACGTATGAATTGCACAACCTCCGAAACATTG
>OX104064.1:141795362-141819272 GCA_944474145.2 Dicrocoelium dendriticum
TGAATTATCAGCAGAGTAATGGTTGATTATGACGCGGGGCAGTGAAAGCCGCAAGGAAGCTGTATCGCCGATGCCGCCTTTTCTTTGCACGATTGCTGTGTTTTGACGGTATGTTGTCTACGTGAGGTGCAGTCTCCTTGACCCTGAATGTGTGTTTAGGGCATTAAGGTTTTCAGGTATGCTCTCCTTCTCTCCCTCTTGTTATTCTTTATTTCATATGTCATCATGGTTGTATGGCAATGAAGCATCAGTCCAAACGGCTGATGTAATGCTGTTGTTCATGATTGATGATGATCTATGCAAGCCGGAACTGTACCATCACAGTGGAAGAAGGCTGTGGTCATTCCTCGCTACCATTCAGGCTCTGCGCATTAAATGAGCAACTACCGCCCAATAAGCCATACTTCTATACTCTCTAAAATGATGGAGCGTCAAAGTCAAAAACTGTTAACTTCCTGATGACGCGAAATCTAATATATACCTCACAACACGGTTTCCTAAGTACGCGATCCTGCATCTCATGTCAGATCGACTTTCTAAATCTCCTGACTAGTGCGCTGGATGGCGGTTCATCCGCAATGGTCATCTACCTCCATATGCACAAGGCATTTGATCGTGCCCCGCATAACTACCTCTTATCCAAACTGAGTGCACATGGCATAGGCAACCCTTTGCTTTCATGGCTTGATTCGTACCTCATAAATGGAACCCAGGTTGTCCAGATTCAACACGAAACAAGCACGCCAAAGCCTCTCACTAGTGGCGTGATACCAGGTAGTGTTCTGGGACCCTTTTTATTCCTACTATATGTAAACGATATTTTTGACATCTTTTATTCCGGCAAACCTTTTTTATTTGCAGATGACATAAAAATGGTTTACACATTTAATCCAACTGAGGTTAGTGTTATGCTAAGCAAAATCTAGCGTGACTTAAGTGCGCTCGACTCATTGAGCTCCAAATGGATCATGATATTATCTGCTGATAAATGACACATAGTATCCTGCAGATGTGACATCATACCAGGCTCGCTTACTATTGATGGTAAACCATTCACTGCTGGCTTGCCGAACAACCTCCTCGTGGTGCCAGCTGGGTGGTTCGGGATTTTCCCGTTCTAGCAAATGGTTCGGCGGCAGTGTTCCAGGACGTGGTGAGTTTTCGCCTGGCAAGCGTTCTCCCTATAAAAAGCCACATATGTCCGTTTAACAACACTGTGACGTGGCGGACGTGACTCGCCACTAAATAAACTCACTGCCCCTTGCTTCATCCTGGCGAAGCATTGTATCCCAGCAAATTTATGCTGTAATTCTTGGGAGCATTATGCCCCTGTTTGACAAAGGAACAAACGAAAGGCGTATGAACTGAGCAATCAGTCACCGGCTCCCAATGGGCGCGATTCCCTGAATTCGCTCCGCTGCCTTGCGGACAGGCTATTCAGCCAAAGGCTCGGGGTGGTGTCCCCTAAGTCAACACCCTACTTTGGCTTGGGCAACCGGTTAGTATCTCTCCCTCTGAGGAAACCATGGACATTGTTGTGTTGTGTTTTATTTTACTATTTCTGTATCTTCGTTTGAATCCCATGGTTTCTGATGGCATTATGTCTATTCGTAGACTTGTGCAAATATATATATATATATATTCACTGCCACACTATCCGTGATTTAGATATCCACTATTCAAACTCTCTTAACTTTGCCGAACACGCCGTACATACTGCAGCTCAAGCCCATCGGAGCATTGAAAGAATCAATTAACACTGTGTATTAAATACAAACACGTCCATTGCTTAACTATGGATTTATTATCTACTGTAATTCCAGAGCGAGTGATCGTATGGCATTGGAACATGTATAACGATCATTTCCTAAGCGTCCACTAGGCTATTCCACCACCCTTTGTTATATGAATCGTTGCATTGCCTTAAACCTTGATCCACTGTGGCTGCGACGAATGATAAGTAACCTTTTCCTCTTCTTTGATACACTTACCCAAAAATTACACTCCTCACACCCAATGGTACAACGAACAGCATTGTCAGTGTATCACACTCGAAATAATAACAACGACAAAGTAAAAGTGAAGAGATCACGAACAAAACTGTCCGACAACTTTTCCCTTAACCGATACTCCATACTATGAAACAGACTTCCATCTGAGATACGTGAAATCCAGTCAGGGATAAAGTTCCGACACGCCATACATTCGTTTCTAAACGTAGAAACAGCGGTTGGTTTGCTACGACCTATCATAACAAACGAATCCCCGTACGAAATTAGTACAAGATAGATACAGCCTCAATACACCTGGGTACTTTTTCTTTCCGTTGTTGCCAGACTTTGCTGCCCTCCCCATGTTTATCAGTGGATAAAAGTTGTTTTCCAAAGAAAAACTATCCTGATTACCATGAAGTTTACACTTATCAAAGCGGAAATATCTCCTAGAGCTCCTCCCTAGAAAACTGCTTCATATTCTTTCTGTAATACTTCTCATTTTCTACCTTTTCCTGAAGCCCACCAACTAGGCAGGTGTTGCAGTTCTCCGTGCCCCGCGAAAACAATATAGATATTATCTCCGCTTTTGATTGGATTCATCTGAGGACAATATCTGAAAACCTACCAGAATCATCCATGCTTACGATCACTCTGAATGCATATCTCCTTTAAAATCAACTTCTCTTAACGAATGCAGCTAAACTGTTAGAACGACAATAAACTTGCTCTACACTGCATACAGTTTTCTCTTCCTCCCTGGAGAAAATATTTTATACACCTACGGCATTTCTCAGGACCGTACAAATTGATTTCATTTCACCCACCTCCCAAATTTAGCCATCTTACTTATTTCTTCTAAAAATTCCTTTTAAAAAACAAGTACATTTCTGAGAGTAGTAGAGGACCGTTACCTAATAAGTTCGAGTGCGGAGGCAAAAGACAATCTTAGGCAAAAACTCAAAATAGAAGAACAATCAAGCACACTTGCGTTATAGTTCTTTCTTCCAGTCCATGTTATTCCGATGCCGACTAGAGGCACCAGCAAACGAAACCGGCACGACGCGATCGCGTAGAAATTGTTGTACTCAAAATTTATGAATTTCAACAAATAGTACAAAATGGTCGGTAACAGAAATGGTAGAAACAAAAATAAAATATTGTGTAAGCACAACCACTACAGTGTTTATGCCTCCAGTGATAATTTGTACAATCTGTATCAGACAACCAGACAAAAGCCCATCATCTCCTCATTACTGTTTCTTCATCCCTTTTCTTTTTGTTTATTTCGCTCCTACCACTGTTGGCCACGACTGAGCAATCTCCCGAGGTGATGCATACATGCTTCCAAAAATGCAGTACACTCATGAGATACGAGTTGTTACGAACTCACTGGCGAATATTAAAACTGCTAGACTCGAATCGGCTAAATGATGGGTGTATGATGAGGAGAGCTTAACATATTACACTTGCCCCCCACATAAATATATGCATGTTTATGTATAATGTGTCACCCTGATGGGGACAAAATTGCATATGACAGCATGCAGCAAGAAAAAAACGAGGCAAAAAGTACATTATCTACCCGCATTTATCCACAACAGCACATGGCCAGATGGGATGTGTAAGTGAAGTGTGGAAGCAGCTCTCCGGGAGCCGGTTCCATGAAGGGTCATATTACCTGAAAATCGGTATCGGAAGCTGAGCCAATGGTAGTGCAGCCAGGTCAATCCAAAATTCTAAGTCGGAAGAGCCAAGGTGATATTTACAAATGGTTAGACAACAATTTACTAACAAACCTCAAACAATTTCCAGACCAAATGTGTACAATAATTCGGCTCTCAAATGCAACGTGTCGTCAACAGCAATGGTCAACAGATAAGCACAATGCAGCGAAGCGGTTCTAATGTCAGCATGTTTTCAAGCGAAGTGATCAATCGTCAATCGATCAGCCAATGAGCAGGGCACATGGAACACAGGCATGGCGAGGGAGTCTAACCTACTCACTCAGACAATGGCATGTGTCCTGGACGAGAGAGAGTATGAATGTCTGGACGATAGTTCGGTCAGGCAAACAAAGTAAGTAACGCAGGACCAGTATAGACTAATGAAGCTGAGTGTGTAACTGGGCCGTATAATGCACAAGGAGTAACACAGAAGGCGGGAGTAACGAGCTCAAACATTGAGCGATGCTAAACGGGTAAACTCTTGTGGTTAATCAAGGTCCTAAGGTGAACGAGAAACAAAGTAACTGAGGTTTATTATGCAAAGTCCACTAAGCAACCAAGGGGTAGTGATTGGTCGTTTTGGGGTCAATCAGTAGGGGAAATCTCCAGATAGGTTGAACAAATCAATTTGTCCGTTACAAGTGGTATTACTTTACTTGTCCTGACGGCCATAACAACTTTCATTCCTACTCTCAACTTCTCCATATTTTATTACTTTCAAATGATTGAGCACCTTAAACATTTCAAAATGTGAATATAAGTGATCTTGAAAAATGCCTCCACCATCCAACTTTGTTGTACCACTTGATCAGGCAGGTATTTTGTCTGTGTCCCGCATGTCGAGAAATATGCCGTTTGTTTATTTATTTAACTATCGGCATGTTGTCGTTCGCAGACGACTGTACCTTGTTCGCACTCAGCGCGGATGAGTTGCAGCACATGACTAGTGCTCTGGTTTCGACAGCACCCAAATTCGGGCTCGCCATTAACACAAGCAAAACTGTCTGTCTTTTTCAGTCTTAACCGGAGGTGCAATCTACAATATTGCCGCAAATCAGCATTGGTAATGATGTATTGGAAAGCACCTCCCGCTTCTGCTACCTTGGGATCCGCGTCTTGAAGATTTAGAGGGTCGCCTGTACCGGGGGCCCAGAGAGTCATTCGAGAAGACAGATCGAATTGCAGGAAACTTTTTATTGGTACAGTAAAAGATTCCCTGTTATCTAGCTATAAAAGAACGACACCGTGGACGCTCTAGCTAGGGGAACGGAGCAAGCACAGCACACAGGGCAGTCGCGAGTTGCAACCGAAACGAGCACCAAGCAAAAATGGCGATTAGCAAGTCAAGCATTCTAACTCAGCAATCAGTTCAACAAACCATACCGGTTGCCTAAGTGTACAATGAAGTAATTTTAGTTAGAATTTTACACAGGCAAACCGGGGAATCTCCAGACTGCTACAAAGGCAGCGGCGACACTCGGGAAGCTAGAGTGCCGAGTGTGGAACAACCGCCAGCTTACCATTGGCACGAACCTGTTGGTGTACAAATCCATGGTGCTGTCCGTTCTTCTATACGGAAGTGAAACGTGGACGATGTACCTGCGGGATGTGCAAAATCTCGAGTGGTTTCATCAACCGGTTGCAAATGCGTGACCTTGAGCGAATGTGCGTGAAAAGCGTTCACTTACGCACTCGTGTTTTTTTCACTGTGACTCAGCGGCGTTTTGTCGATCTATACTCATTCGTCGTGCTTTATAAATCTCCACCTTGTGATACTACTTTCTCGAATACACACCAGTGCATACTACATTTACCCTGAATTCCGCGCAATTTTTCGCCGATATCCAAGCGCTAGAAGTTGCCTAACTCCAACCATCGGAGACATTGTTTGGTCTTGCTCAATGGACTATTTTAACGGCTTTCGAACGAACTATCACTCGTTCAAATCTAACATTGCTTGGAGCAGCCACAGGTCTCAAAGCAAATGCACCCGGTGCGATCCATATGCTCAGGCACGAAAATTCTCAATCACAGCCTCGTGTAATCTGCCCCACGTTCAAGCTGACACGCCAGAGGACAGTCTGAGAGCACACAGCTGCAACAAGAACACTGCGACCTCGCCGACAACGTCAATAACAGCACAACTTTTTACCATAGAGAGTGAGTCATTCAAATGGTTCGTAACATTTCCTTACCTAGCGCGATGCACCGTGTGCCACAGTCTAAAGACCTATATGCATCATGTACCAAACTTGTTAAGGGGCATTTGTGTCGCAACTGTTGCAAGTTCTTCCATGCGATATGCCTCAGAGTTAAACCTAATCAGGCCAAGTTATTAAACAAACCAGAGTCTCTATGGTTCTGCATGGAATGCACATCTATCCCACTGATAAAAAGCGTGCTGCTATTATCTCAGAAGTACGACCAGCTACTAGCCAAATTTGAGGAAGTGCTGACCCCCAAAATCACTACGGTTGGGGTGTGCATAGCGGACTGTGCAATCCAAACCTCCACCTTAAGTGCTGCTCCTATCCAGAGAAGAACTGCTAGTAACACCGTAAGCAACACGGCACTTAGAGTACAGAACATCAACATTCGTGACACACTTTGCTCGGATGATGTGTTAGCGAAATCCGTGTCACGACTGCGTACCTCACCGAACTACAAAGGAAGTGGCTCGAGAGTGTTGAAGATGGTCTTTCAGTCAAAACATATGGTAGCACGGCTGCTAAAAAGCTGGTACATGTTCCGTTGCAGGCTATCATCTGAGCTTCGGCGGAAGACAGTCAGCAATATGCCACCTAGAGATGATATGTCACCCAAAGAACCAAACGTGATGGGATCTATAACAGAACGATGCACCATTAGTGTGTCTAATGAGCCCATTAAGCCTGTAGAAGATGATATCGACCAACCACCTTACGCTGTATGTAGAAGATTAGACACGGGACTAACTACGCGGACGATGAATAACACCTTAAACCGTTCACCCAGTACACATAAAAAACGACTAGTCTCCGGCCACTCACTAGTCGGCGAAACTTCACGTATGGATTGCACAACCTCCGAAACATTGCTTAAATCTGAGAAACTTTCATGTATGTACATTAACATCCAAGGGCTCTTCAATAAACTTACCGAACTTTGACTACGTCAGGTTGCGGATACTTGGGACCTAATTTCTATTGCCGAAACTTGGTTACACAAAGAGGTGACTGATGCTGAGGTTGTGATAGCCGGAATGTCACTCATCCGGAACGGCCGCCCAAGCAGAGGTGGGGTTCTACTCTACTACCGCAGTGACCTGCAATGTGTAATAGTTGATGATTTGGAAACTCATGCTACCGACTCCCTCTGTTGCCGTCTCCGACTAAGACACAATGACGCAAGTCTCGTAGCTGTCGTTTACCGCCTCCCTATGTCCACTCCGGAAATGGATTCCCGCTTGATCCATGGCCTAAACAGAGTAACACGCACTAGGTACTGCTACATTCTCATCTCCGGGGACTTTAATCTACATCTTCAATCTGTTTTGGCATCGCCCAGTGAGCAGTTCAAAGCAGACTTGCATTAACTGATCGCTAATATTCCTTTGTACAATCATGTCACCACGCCCACTGGGTTCAGGACAGCAAACGAACCGTTCATATTGGACCTTGTGCTCACGAATGAAGAGCTCATGGTTGACAAGTTATTGATGGATAGCCCATTATGTATCAGTAACCATGTAGTAATATCGTTCAACCATGTGTGTTATGCAGAGTATCCATCTGAGCACTCGGAACTAACTCATACAATCACACGCTACCACGTATTGAAAGAACTCGTCGACGCAGCTGCTTGGGAATTCTCAAACAACAGTCCCCCTGACAACGTTTGGACAGAGTTCGTTGACAGACCCAGCGACATCGTCAACAGAGAATCAGACACCAAGCCCCTTTATCCCGCAAAACTGCCTTCAATTCTAAGTGTCAGGACTCTAAAATGCCTGGCGATAAGGGATGAAGCATGGCTTGCCTACAAGATTAACCCCGACTCAGAGACTTGGGGTAATTTCCTGATCCATCGCAACCATTGCACTGCGCTTGTCCATGAGGACAAAGTAACGTAGCAACAGTGCTTAGCCAAAACATTCCTGGCAAACAACAACTTGCTGTATAGGCATGTCAACAATCTTCGTAAATTGAAGCATGGAATCCCTCCAGTCTTCACGAAAGGCGATAGAGTACAAAGCGCCGAAGAAGCAGCTAATGCCCTGCGGCTACAATACGCCCCAATAATCGACCCGTCGTCTCTACCTGTCCCATAATGTCAAGCACATTACCGACTCCATTGTTTATATATGTAATTTCAACCCATCAGTTGTGCTAAGGAAGTTGCTCTCACTGCGCGATCATAGCTCTCCGGGAGCAGACAACATCCGCCCGAAGGCAGTGTAGGCTACGGCAAACAAGCTAGCTAAACCACTGTCACAGTTCGTTCAAAGGTGCTTTGATGAACAAAATGTCCCCACTATGTGGAAGTGTGGCATTATCACCCCAATTTTTAAAGGCGGTAGCCGTTCAGTTCCTGCAAACTATCACCCAGTGTTTCTCCTCCCTGTGCTCGTGAACATGATGGAGGCGGTCATCTCTGAGGCTCCAATCGACTGCCTGGAAAAATGCAACATCTTGGCACCGGAGCAGCGTGGCTTCCGTCAACACCGGTCATGCACTACCAACCTACTGATTGCACGAAGTAGTTGGACGGGAGTGGCTGATGATGGGGTCGAAGTTGACCTCAACTACCTGGGCTTCTCCAAAGCTTTCGAACGCCTTGATCACCGCATCATACTTCACCGGCTACAGAGCTACGGAATCAGAGATCCTTTAGTTGTTTGGATTGGCAACTTTCTTCACAAACGGAAACTTCAAGTACGCGTTAGGGGGTCACGCTATATCCCGATTGAGGTGGAATGTTGTGTCCCACAAGGCTCAGTGCTGGGACCGCACTTATGCCTGATGTTTATCAACGTCCTGGCAAGGGTTCTCTCCTCAACTCTCCTGCTTTTCACCCTTAACGTCAAAATATGACGGGCGTGTAGTAACAATGAAGATCATGATCTACTCCAACATGACTTAGGTTGCATTTATGAATAGTCTACGAGGAACGTGCTTCAGTTGAACATAGCTAAGTGCAGGGTGAAACGTCTGCGTCACCAGCCGGTGAGCGTCTACAAGCTTGGAAACACCTTGCAGAATACCTCTCAAGAACATGACCTGGGTGTATTGGTACAGGAAGATCTCGGGTTTTCAAAACAAGCAGAGAAAGCGACGAGAAATGGCCCTCAACACTTCGGCCTGCTTCTCAGAGCGTTCGGTCGATTTGAACCCTCATTCTTTCCCAAGTGCTTCACGCCGACGTGCAACCGCACGAGAATATGCTATCCAGGCGTCGCGGCCGTGGTAAAAACAGTATCTCGTTGCTCTCGAGGCTCCTCAAGGAATGGCAACCAAAAACGTCAGGGGTCTTTTACATCTGCCCTATCAGCTTAGACTGAAATCTCTAAGAATGTACTGCAGTCGATATCGGCTTTTGCATGGCGATCTCATAATGGATTACCAGATTCTGAAAAACTCAAACCACATTGCCGTCCGCTGCTGGAATCGAACCACAACACTAAACTAAGAGGTCATCCTCTGAAACTGACAATACAATATAGCCGGCTTGAATGCCATAGAAATTACTTTTCTCTCCGCGCGTGCAAGATTTGAAACGCCCTGCATAATTATGTGATCTCTACTCCCAAACTGGCGATGTTTAAACAACTAGTTGACAATGCGTTGTCTCAATTGCATTTCATTTTAAAACTTCTTAACCAGGGGTTACAAAACGTAATCAAACGGTATAGTGCCAAACTACCAACCAATGAATTAATATGTTTAATACGCGAATATCTGCGATATTATACATGAACCTAAGGTGAGTACAACGAAACGACTTTCACTTTACAGAATAGTAGCAGGGGGTTGTATGGTATAGGTGGAAATTCATCACATCTAGACTCACGCAGACAGCCGTCACACGCCCGGAAAAGCACTGTACGCGCGTTTCCTCCTTTCGGGAATCGTCAGCAGTGCGCATTCCATCGGACCCTGGTAGGGCTCGAACCCGCAACTCGACTGCTTCCAGTCCGTGGTTGAGACCACTGAGCTACGGGGGACGGCAACGACTATCGTACATAAGTTACTAAATGTGATATAGCGCAGTTCACTATCTACTGAATTAAACGTTACAGACGTGCAGATAGTCAGCGGCGTTATAACACATTTAGTAACTTTTGTACGATTGTCGTTCCCGTCCCCCGTAGCTCAGTGGTCTCAACCGCGGACTGGCAACAATCGAGTTGTGGGTTCGAACTTTTCACTTTTTCATGCCATTCACTTTTCGCAATAATTTCCATCCCACGGGACTTGTTTACCAATGCTTTTTTTACCTTTAATAAAGCATTGGTCCATTGTCTGCGACGGATTCTGCGCCTTGGACGGTGCGACAGATTTGCGTACACGGAAGTATTACGCCGAAATAGCATGTATGCAGTGGACTGCATACTTTTGCTGAGACACCTGTGGTGGCTCGGTCAACTGTGGCATATGCATTCGACGCATATACCAAAGCGGCTATTATATGGTCAGCTGTGTTGGGAAGCGGCATGTGGGGAAACCGACGCCTGCATGGCGCTATCTAATCATGAAAGGCGTTGCCGAGGTTTAGGATAAATTGCTCGTGCATGTTGGGAAGAAGCGGCAATTGCGGAAGCGACAGGCATCGGTAGTTGATACTCCATCGACACCTAGCGCATGGTACTGTAGCACATGCGGTCGCGCGTGTTTGAGTCAGGCAGGCATAGTGAGCCTTGAGCGAGGCAACTCGGGGCCGAAGCCAAAACGACGAGGCCTGCAGAGAACGTAGGCAGAACCGGCGCAGCGTTTGCACGTACGCTGCTTTCGGTTTACTAACCGTGTGCTCGCATGCTGGGTCTCTTTATTTCAGGCGGTGGGTTTGCTAAATTGTCCTAATGCTTTTTTTAATCTCATATTACTGCCTACCTGAACTATCTTTTGTAAACTTGTACACTTTGCTTAAGCTAATTGTATTTAACTTCGATAACATTTTCGCTTTGGCGGCATTTTCTTAAAATATATGGGTGCATTATTGGCCTCCACAGGGACAACCACAGGACGCCTGTGCCTACAGAAGGACTATGGCTGACTTGGGCTGCACCACCTAAAGCTGCATCCACACACCCCATATCTAGTGTAAACCCGAAGGAATAAGACCGGGGAGCATGTGGATAGGAGCCAGATTTCATCAATGGAACCGGACCACACTCTTTCAACAAGCAGAACAGAAACTTTCCGGCCTAATTGTGAAATCATGCGCACCAGACTTACACAAGACGGTAGCTGGTTCACAGCTCTTTCCACACAGGATTGAACCACTCTTTGAACCTAGTACCGTCACGAGGACGGTGCACTCCGTCTCCTCCAGCAACGACCAACTGTCTGCTGGGGCCAATATGGACGAGGTGGTGGATATTAGACAGGTAGGCACCTTGTCAACATTCACATCAGATGCAGCCACACTGGGGAGCTCGATCAACATCTACTTCTGAAACCCAAGGATATTCATTACGCAGACAAACGTACCAGATTCACCGCTTTATTGGCCTGGATTAGTAAATCAAATGGGTGTCTACGCATCGTGCTGCTCTCCCACGTGCAATGATGCATTCTCCTGCGCCTGGACAAGCGCCCTCTCAAGCAGTCCACAGAATTCGCACCGATCAACTTTGCCTTGGATTCGCAACACCTGAAATCAACATTAGTTTGTCATATACTCACCTTCTTCATGTCTTGGTAAGGTTATTTTCGATATGCCTCATTGAAGCTTCCCTGCACTAAGTTGGCCATACAAAAGCTGTATGAGTATCCTTGTCGAATTCATTCGGTATACATATAGACATGCATTGGCGTCATCCGTGTCCAACGGCACTTCGAGTAAAACAGATGCACATATGTTTGTCCAAACTTAAGTATGAACAGCCACAAACTGTATAGATACATATTAAATCTCATGAACAATAGTACTAAAAACTGTATGGGTTTTTTCTGAGGTCAGGCTAACAGCCACTTTCGTAAGCATGAGAATGAGTGCCCAATACGAACTGTTGGCGTTTTCTCTAACGTTTAGACTCGAACATATTGACAGCCCTAAATCTTAGGCATCTATCTATGAACGAAACCGATATAGGAATAGTGAAGCAATTGCCATCCGTACGGTTACCAGGTAGAATGAGTAACATGCAAGTGGTACAGTAACATAGTGTGTGCTTAGGTGTTGTCGTCTATACGTACAGTCTAGTTTGCGTACCTGATGGGGGAGATCGCACAGCGTGAAAATGCGATGAGTTGTTCACTTCAGGCTCTTCGTGTCGCAGACCGATCCGGCCATCTGCAGCCCGAGAAACGTGCGGATTCTCAACGAAGGATTATTGCGCAGCACGGGCAGAGTGAGGGCTTACGACAAGCTGTCGCCACCTTTCAATATCTCCAGCGGTGTGAGACAATGATGCCCGCTGTCACCTTTCCTTTTCAAATTCGCTATTGACGAAGTCATGAAGATTGCATTTACAGGACCTGACTTGGAAGGTGTGGAGCTATTCCCAGGAGAACGACTTCTCGACTTGGAGTATGCAGAAGACATTTCCCTCATTTTTGCCAGCTCACAGACGTGCCAAGCCGCACTGGACAGATTAACACTGGCTATCAGCAGCTTCAGCCTTTGCTTTGCACCATCGAAACGCAAAGCGTTCCTCCAAGATTGGCAGGGATCGCCTCCTGCGCTGACCCTTGGTGGGGATCAGCTAGGAGTCTTTCGGAAATTCAACTACCTGGGAAGTTGTATCAGCACCCTTGGGATCGAAGACGAGATCACGAACCTTATAGCATAAGCTCGAAGTGCTTTTGCTAACCTTCGCCACCTATGGCGGCGGCACGACATTACTCTCGCCCTGAAGGGTAGAGTGTACAATGCAGCGGAATGTTTGACCTTATTGTACGGTTGTGAAACCTGGCGCCTAAGATCGGCGGACGGGAAGAGGCTAGTTACGTTCGATCATCGGTGCCTTCGCAGCTTGGCTCACATCTGGTAAAAACACCGCGTGAGTAACGAACATGTTCGACGCCTTGTTTACGGCCTAGGAAAAGGGAATGAACCGCTCAGCACCGTTATTTCCCGCACCAGGCTCCGATGACTGGGCCACTTGTTGCGCATGCCAGCCTACCGACTTCCACGACGTGCGTTGTTTGCTCGCCGAGGATGTGGATGGAAGAAGAGGAGGGGTGGCCAAGCGATGACTTGGTCAAGAGGAATGAAGGCCCTCACTTCTGTGCTGGCCTTGGTTGGAGCGTCACGGCTCCCTGGTTGGGGTCTAAAAGATGGTGAACACGGTCGGCTGGATACATTTGCTGACAGGGCAAGGAGCCGACCTCAGTGGCGTTCCTGCTGTGAGTTTCTTTTCCCTCCCCATCCCTTTTAGCCTTCCCCTCCACATACGATCTCATTTCTTAGCGTAAAACAAAATATTTTTTTTCTTTTTGCCTAGTAGCCGGCTGGTAGCTTACCGGAACGATGCCTATCCGTTGCTGGTAGCTCAGCTGGCATGCAACTTTTGTACTTATTTTCCTTTTTCATTAATGTATTGTGGCGCAGTAGCTTAGATGTTTCCCACCTCTAGCTGACGTGTATAATGGATGAATGAATGAATGCGCAGCCTTAAGCATTGACAGGTGGCAGTACCACATATTCGCCGCTTACGGTCTCGTTGGCACGATAACCACCACAGTACTACATCAACTTAGATTCGCTGCCCACTGTCAAACATGCGGCTTTTCAAAACAGTATTCACATTGTTTTGCCGATGTCAAAGACCTAGCATATTTAGCATCCAAGTATTCAACCGTTTGTACACACCGCTGGGTACTCTGCCGTGGCTGTAATCTATTTGGCAACAATCTACATCGCACTTCTCGGGTACAGCCATTCGGTGCTTCTAATACGATTGTCGCTATGCGCCGTCTGGTGCGTAATACCTGAACCTGCACTGATCCATTGGATCTAAGTCAACAGTCGGATGTGCACCGTTAGACAAGCTGGTTCGTTCCATGCTACAAAGTCGCGCGGGAACAAACGGTGCCCGTTTGTCATTGCGGCATACGCCCCTACAAACTGTAGCACTGATTTGGTGAAAGATAATTTCTATCAGCAACTTCACGATCTCCTTCATTACAGAAGAAGCACGGAAAATGTGGGGTTGGCTGCCGACCTAAACGCCCAAATCGGCAAATTGTCCTCTGATGAGTTTCGTCTGGGCGGCCAGCCTGGTGTAGGCTCTCGTAATGATAACGGTGAGCGATTGCTACAGCTGTGTGAAGATGCTCGTCTCTTTCTTGCGCGCACAAAATTTCGACAAAGCACCCGCAAAAGCGTGACTTGGCGCCCACCAACTTTGCACTAGCCATGGAGGAAAATCGGTCACATCACGATCAGTTACCGCTGGAGAGGCTGTGTCCAAAACTTTCGGTCGATTTGGAGCACGAGCGTGGACTCCGACCACCCACTTGTCTGCGCCGACCTCCGGGTGCATTTCGGTGGACGTCCGCAACGTCGATGTGAACGGATTGACACCAGCCAGCTGGCGAAGCCAGGTGTTCTGAATGTGTATCAACTGCGCTGACATCCGGGCTGAGTAAGTTTGGGATCTCATCGCTGTAACCGAAACGCGGTTGCGCTGAGAGATAACGGATGCTGAAATCGCGCTAACGAGCATGTCCGTTGTCCGGAAGGAGCGAGCCGGCAAAGGTGGTGGGGTAGCCCTATACCTTCGTAACAACATGCAATGCGAACCCATAAACGATTCGGAAACCGTCATACCTGACGCCATTTGGTGTAATTTCCGACTGAGAGTGAACGATCTTGGCCTACTGGTTATTGTTTACCGCTCACCACCGATTACTCCTTAGATGAACTGCAATTGGATGGCTGCGTTGAGGCAAGTGATAAACAGGAAGTACAGTGACATTCTAATCAGTGGCGACTTCCACTTACATGCTCTAAAATTCCAGGCCACACCAAGAGTGCAATTCAAAACATATCTGCAAGATCTGGTTTCAGACTTCCCGCTTTATGGCCACGTCACTACTCCCACCAGGTTCAGGGGAACTGACAGGCTATCCATATTGGACCGAATATTCACCAATGAAGAACTGATGGTCGAGAGAATGATAACCGATACTCCTTTGGGCCGCAGCGATCATGCGACGCTAGTGTTTCATTACATGTGCTACGTGGATTATCCTAAAGAGCATGCCGATGAATATAAATAAATAAATAAATAAATGGTATATTCCTCGGTGATTCGAGGTGCAGTCCAACTATGTGGCATGATCGATGTGTACAACAGGACCTCAAAAAAATAATCAATTTGTTCACGCTTTTTACTATGGATCCAAAACAGGTACTAAGCTAATTGGCAAGAGTAAGGCATTAAAGAAATTAAAAACCAGGAACAATAACGTAAGCAGACTGAAACAGATGTCCAGTTAAAGTAATACGGCCACTCATGGAACCATCCCCAGGGGAACTGCTTCCATGCAAGGTATTCCCTCGGAAGGTTTCGCTCGCACTTCCATGCAATAACTGGCCGTGTGCCGGTGTGGCATAGTAGCATATGAGCCATCACCTGTATATCATATGTTCTGTTCTTTTTAGAGCTGCTTTTGTACATGTATTATGGGCCATGAAGCCTCAGCCCAGTCCGTCATGCGGATCATTCTACTATGACACTTTTTTTATACGCCAGTCAGCTGGTGGCAATTTGCCTTGCATACGTAACGTCTTTTATAATCTGGAAGCTGTAATCCGTCACCACAGGAGATCAGCCCAGTCGTGGCCAACTATGAAATAAGGAAGAATATAGAAAAGAGGAATTATGTGAAAACTATATCGTTAGTGTAAAAAATAGGCAGGTATGTTTTGTGCATCGGCGTAGAAATCGATCGAGCCGATCATACGATAAATTGTGTAGCGTGACAGCCGGAGACAGATGACTGTCCATAGGCAAAAGTCGCATAGGGAATCAGTTATTGCCATCAATGAATTCAAGTATATGTTTCTGGACTGTTAATTTCAGCAAAGAAGGGGAAATGATTAGCACTGGAGAACAAATGCAGCGAAAGGGATCACAGAACAATATTACGAATTAATCAATTTGTGGGGAAAATTACGAAAATAGTTCCTGACGTCACACCAGTAAATAATTTTGCTCTCGGTTTTAAACAGGAGACAGTTGGTATGAATTAAGTTTAAAGGGAGTAAAACCGCATGGGAGGTAGCGTTAAGGAATAGCATAAGAAGCGGTTTGTAGCAGCTTATCCTAGCTGATCAAGTTTTCTCTGGTACAGTAGAGTTGATGTTCTCCAGTATCACACATGATCCGGCCCTTCTTCATACAGCTTTTCATCATCAAGTTGAATTTATAAGATCCATTTCGCTCTGTCGGTTGACAGATAGGCCTTTATCATTTTCTTGAACATGCAGCAATGTTCAATACATCTAATCTCTTTTGGCAGCTTATTCCAAATGGAGCCATACCTAAGAAGATAGAAATTTCTCCTTAGACTGCTCTTGAATTTAGGTAAATAGAATATGCATTCATTATCTCGCAGTACTTAAATGGTGTTTTCCCGAACATGCAATTGATAGGTTCCAATATATGTTTTCCGCCACGCGAGTTTGTGGAGGAAGCACAGATTTAATTGCATTCTTCGTAACCACAGAGGTTCAAGATTCAAATGCTTGCACCTATCTCGGTATGAAAGAGCGGTTGAACAGCCAAATATGCGCTTCGTAAAGGCGCGTTGGACATTTCCAATGGCTCTCAAGTCAGCCTTTCGCAAGTTATTGAACACAGCACAGCAATATTCAAGCAAAGGCCAGATATTGATTTTGAAAGCAATTAGTCTGGTTTCTTTCAAGGTTAGCAGGTGGCATATGAGCCCGACCGACTGCTTAGCCTTTTTCACGATATGATTTGTATGTTCGCTAAAGTTTAACGAACTAGAATATTTTAAACCTAAGTCACGAACAGACTGGCTGATGGGAATGACTTCATCATGAAGCCTGAACACTTCTGCTGCTATCTGACATCCATACGCTAGAATACTACACTTCGATGTTGCAAACGTCATCTGCCACATATCAGCCCATCTCTCAATGGCTTTCAAGTCGCTTTGGATATTGTTAACTTCAGCGGTACGCTGAGAGCCTGAGAACGTGTAAACCACCTTTAAATCATCAGCAAACAAATAAGGCTTCCCAAATTGTATAACAGAAACCAGGTCATTTATATACAGTAGGATGAGTAACGGGGCTAAGACACTGCCCTATACCACTCCATTGGTAACCGGACGAGGTGAAGAGATGTAACCATTGATATCCACAACTTGCGACCGTCCTACTAGGTAAGATTAGATCCAAGAGTTAAGCGGATTTGCAACACCGTACTTACTTAATTTACGTAACCAACTATGACCTGTCCGACCTCATTGATGCAACATGCTGGTCGTTCTTAGCCGAATTAACCGCTGAGGTCGCCTGCGGAGAATTCGTCAACATGAGAGAATTGTCCTGTTCTCCGAACTCGGCATTTCGGTTGCAGACGTTTCGTTACCAAACTAGGCAACATCTTCTGTGCGACTATTCAGTCCTGATTCGCGGACACGTAAATACATGGCATTAAGGGATTTGACATGGCACACCTACATAGCCTCCCCGAAAGACCATACCTGGGATGTCTATACAATACAAAGAAACCACTGTGTCAAATTCGTCTGGGAGGATAAACTGAAGAACCAACAAGGTCTAGTTGAAAAGTTTTACTCCAATCCCAAATTGCTACACAGACACGTAAACAATTTGCGCCGTGTTAAGCGCGGTATTCCTGCTCTGCACACAGCATGCAGGTTAGCCCAAACCGCACAAGAGGCAAACAACGTTCTTGGACAACAATTTGACCGTCTATTCCAAAGCGTACAATAATCACGCATCCTGCCTAAGCAGAAAATGCCACCATCAGGGCTTAATCACATATCGTTCACCTCCGCAGCTGTACTGAAGAGGCTAATGTCTCTGAGCGAGTTCAGCTCCCCGGGTGCGGACGGCATTCTACCGAATGCCTTGAAAATTGCTACCATGAGTTTGGCGATGCCACTAGCAATTTTCTTTCAATAATGTCTGAACTTGATGCACGTCCCCACGATGTGGAAGCACGGAATCATCACGCCAATCTGCAAAAGTGGCAGCCCGTGCTGAACCAACAAATTATCGTCCGATAACACTACTTCCTGTGATCTCCAAGGTTATGGAGTCCATTGTAGCGGATGCCTTGATGAGGTACCTGGAGAACAACAAAAGTTTTGTCCCGGAGCAGCACCGATTTCGCCAAAATCGGTCCTGTACCATTAATCTGTTGATTGCTCGTGCAAGCTGGACGGAATCTGTGGACGCTGGTGTAGGAGTCGACGCCGCCTACTTGGATTTCTCAAAGGCATTCGACCGTCCAGGCCATCGCATTCTACACCATAAACTTCAGAAATATGGAATCGGCCATCCTGTTCTGGGCCGGAGAGGAAAATTTCTCGTGCAGCGTCACCTGAATGTGAGGGTTCGAAGCAACCTATCAGAATCCATCGAAGTTCCGTGCTGCGGACCTCAAGTCTCGGTAGCTGGACGCCGCCTGTTTCTGGTTTTCATAAATGATCTCGCGAGCGTGCTATCTTCTAACTGTTTGCTATTTGCTGATGACCTAAAGGTATGGCGTACTATAGCTGCAGTTGAGGACCACACAGCGTTACAGGAGGAGCTGGACAAAGCGTATACATGGTCCATCGAGAACATGCTGCATTTCAACGTCACCAATTGCAAAGTTCTCAGCATACGGCACAAAAGTATGTACAAGTACCGCCTAGGAGCACAAACTCTACAGCGGGCTTCTCACGAGTGCGATCTCGACGTGATAGTTCAATATGACCTCGGTTGTTTGAGGCAGACTGAAAAGGCAGCTAAGAAAGCAAACCACTACCTCGGCCTTCTTCGCAGAGCTTTGAGAAGTTTGAGCCTTCAGTCTTTCCAATAATGCTTAGTGCATACGTGAGGCCGCACGCGGAATACGCTATTCAAGCGTGACAACCCTGCCTCAAGCACCATCGCACCGCGCTCGATACTGCACAACGTAGGGCAACGAAATGCGTCAGAGGTATGACCAGTCTCCCCTAACCACACAGGCTGAAAACCCTCAAAATATACAGTGGACGTCATCGGCGTCTAACGGGCGATCTCATAATGGTGTACCAGATCCTGAGAAACCCCAACCACCCATGCCACTCCCTCCTAATCCTCAGTCAAAACATTCAACTAAGAGGTCACCAGTTTAAGTTAATCACGCAGTACAGTCGCCTGGAATGTCAGCGAAACTTTTTCTCCCTTCGAGTGTCACAGCCTTGGAACGCCCTCCCGGAACATGTAATTAATGCACCCACCATATCCCTTTTCAAAAAACGCCTTGACGATACTCTGTCACATTTACACTACTTGCTATAGCTCATGACCACCAGATGCTGGCACTAATGCACCACAGGCAGTGGATAGTGCCATAACTCCACTCGAGAATGAGTCACTCCAAACGTCTTGCACGCAATTTGATAAACACTACTACTACAGAAACTGGATTTCTGTATCCTGTCGACCCAAGATAGTTACACATGAGTAAGCGTTGTCCCTGCTATTTTTTAATTTTTTTCTCGCCTATTATGTGATCGATAACCACTCCCCTTATTGTTTTGTGTGCGTAGATTCTCATTTCAAACACCCTTTATACGGCGGTGCAGTTAAATCTGTAATCGCCTGAACTGACGACTCCATTATCCCTTGATCTATCTTTTTTCACTCTAAACATCCTACGGGACATGTCAAGCGCCTGCTTTTTTACCCGGTATAAATCATTGTTCATCATTGTTCATTGTTCGAGGTCTTCCAGGAGAAGCTTCATGAGCTCAGCGTCAGTAGTTTTGTGTAGTGAATGGTATTTAACACCAGCAGCAACTGCTTGACGGGCTTCGTGAAATTGGAGGAAAGTGCAGAGATCCAGTGGTTGATAAGACTACTGGTGAAGCCACAGATCAGGGTTACAGAGTTGATTATGGCGCCGCGGATATGTGTCCAGTGTGTTTCAATGTCTGTGCATGAGGCAGTCATCAGCCTTGAGGGCATAGCATCCTGAAATGTGCAGAAATGTTCGGGCAGAAAGCTTAGCAACGCCAAGCCGTTTCTGGCGATGCTGCTGGGAGCCACCAAGGTAGCGCAACCTTGGCACACACCAGCACCTGGTCGGAAGTGAGGTAGGTACTCCAGATTGATTTACAATCTTGTATGCTACCTTGCCAGCGATAGATAATGGAGATGTGGTCAATCTGTGTCTACGGCTGGCCAGGTGATGGGGATCTCTAGGTGGCGCGTTGGCACCAGGATCCCCGAAAGCTAGTGCTCGACCGAAAGAGGCTGTGATCGGCACAAAACTGAAGTAGTCGATCACCGTTGTCAGTTCTACAAGTGCCATGGCCGTGTTGACCACCGAGTTCGCGTTCGTCAACTTCAAATCTTCTGACCTGCGCGTTCACGTCCTCGTCAAGCATCACGATGTCTGTACGGTGCCTTTTACAGAGAACGTCGACCAGTTGACCATAGAACTCATCCTTGACTGACTTCGGGTTGAAATCTGTGGAATCGTACAGTGCGACATTGAATAACCAGCGCCTGCTGACATCGCGCCTGGACAGTCGCACTGAGGTTTCAAATCGGATTACGCATAGTCGACTGTTAGTATGGATCCAGTCTAGTAATGCAGCCTCAGCACGTATGCTCAACGCAATCCTCACGCTAGCATGACCAGCGACTTCGACGGTTGCGTTTCCAGATAAGCACAAAATAACAATGCCAGTGGAATCCGCACACGGTGAAATTAGTCGCAGCTTCTTGCCAGAGTCCTGTAAACGGGTCTCGCTGAGACAGCAGACATCAATGCCCGTAGTTTCTAGAGTGCGAGCAAGGGCTGTCTGTGATCCAGTCTGCATCGGCGTCCGACATTCAAGGTTGACAGCATGAATTGAGAACGGGGCGCAAGAAATGGCTTGTCAACACGACCTGACACATCCTTGGACCAAGGCTCATGATCCGTATAGCGAGAACGTTTGCCCAATGCAGAACGGTGTCGTGAACTCGAAAACGGAGGGGGAAGGCCAAGAATGTGGGGATTGAACAAACTTGGAGTTGAATGACTAAACGGGGGTGCGGTAAATAGTGGTTTGGCAGGTTCAGTTGCCGGTACCTTGGCCGAGGTGTGCAGTTCGAGAGAGTGAGAGTACATACAGTGAGAGCGGAGAGTAAGCGAAGAACTGTTAAAACATGGATTCATAGGTTGTGTGGGCATGATACTTCCCGTTTGCCCAGAAAGAGGAAGAGGGTTGTCTTAGGGGACCCCACCCGGAACTATCCCGCAAGGTAGCAGTGCGATAGACGTATACCGCGACCGCTGAGAGCCGGCTGTTTAAGTGAACGGCCTTCGAGTAGAAGTAAACTACTTAGGGCGTCCAACGAGCCTCAGTGAAGCAGCAAGGAGGTCAGGATTCCCTGGACCAGCGAACTCGCTGCGAAGCACCAAGGCTGTTGACAGCCGGGAGGCTCATACGCTTTCATGGAAGTCGGTGGCCATTGAGGCTGTGCATCAGCCCTCCGTTAAATACTCATATCTGTGACCAGAAATTAGTGGTTAGTGACCCTGGAGCCGGTCACGTTGGCTTTGACACGGCGTCCTGTGAGCTCTTGTGGTATATAATGAGGAATCAGTTGACCAGCCCAGAACCCTCCACGCTCTAGGACGCTGCCACTGATTGTCCACGATTACTTATTCATCTCGCTTGCGAACAGCTAAGACTTCACAAGGAAGGCCTTCGCCGATCCGTAACCTGGGAACGCGCCCGGTGGCGTACTATTCCGCCGAATCAACCAGTACTCAGTTCACTACCGCGGTACAAGGGAGCAAGCACAAATTATTGTGACATCAACCTGCTGAGTTGTGTGGGTTATGTGATTGCCTGCATCATACTCAACCTCCTCATCTGTCAGCTCGTTAAACCGCACGCGCCGAAAGAGCACTACGGATTCCGCTCGGATCACAGCACTATAGATATGGTGTTCGTGACTCGTCAGTTGCAGGAACAATGCCGAGAGTGACAACAGCCACTGTACTCGCTGTTTGTTGATTTCACCAAAGCATTTGACCCGGTGAATCTTTAGGCACTGGGGCTGGTGTTCAGAAATTTTTATTTTCTGTGTAAGGTTGTAGATTTAATTGGGTATGCGTGCGAGGGTGCAGCTCTGGGGACAAACCTCGGATGATTTCGCTGTTGTCTCTGGTATGAAGCAAGGCAGTGTCTTAGTTCCTTCCCTGTTTAATATTTGCCTTCATGCAATGGTGCTTACTACTTTTGATGCTGCTTGTAATTACGGTGTCCGTGTGGAGCACCGTATTGATGGTGGTTTGCTGGACTTCCGTCATTTTTAGGCTAGACCCAGGTGTGTGAGACAACCGTCGGTGTGTTGTTGTTTGTAGACGACTGTGTGTTGTTTCTGCACTGCGCGGATGAGTTGCTGTACATGACTTCGGCTCTCGCTTCGAATAGCAGCCAAATTCAAGTCGATCATCAACACAAGCAAGGCTATTCGTCTTGCTCACGACGAAACCATATAGTGATGACGTCTTCGAAATCCCTTTGGGATTTTGCTACCTGGGTAACGTATTTTCATCCGAACTGCAGATGGCAAGCGAGCTGTTTGTCCGCATATTGAAAGCGGGCTGCTGCGTTTGGAAAGTTTGGAGGGACCTGTATGGAACAATCAGCACCTTTCCGTGGGAACGGAGCTGGTAGTATACAAGTTAATGATACTCGTCCATCCTCCCCCATGGCAGCGAAACTTGGACGATGTACCGGATGGGTGTCAAATATATATGGGGTTTCTTCAAGTGTCTGCGACGGATCCTACGCGTCGGTTGGTGTGACAGTATTGCGGATACTGTAGGGTCTGCGCTGCAGTGGCATGCATGCAGTGGACTGCATACTTCTGCTGCGGCACTTGAGGTGGCCGGACATATCCGCCGCATGGGTTCAACAGCTCTTATGTGGACAACTTAGTGCAGGGAAGCGACACGTAGGAAACCGTAGTTATGTTACCAGGACAAGATCAAGGTGAGGTTATTACGAACCAATCTTGGTTTCTAGTGCTGTAAATCAAAGGCAGTTGAAAACAGCGCGAATGGCGTGAGCTGAACAAAGAACGCGGTTGCTCAGGTGAAGCAGAAAGCACTATTACATACGAAGGAGAAACGCCGGGTAAGAAAGCGACGGGCGCCGAGGGAGTCTACCCCATGGACGTCATGCGCACATGCGGTCGACAGTGTCTGCGTGAAGCGGCTGGTTAAGCCCGCAACGTTGCAGCTTGGGACCAGCATCCAAAAGATGACGAGTCAACTGATTATCTATGAATAAGCAGCTCAGTGCTTATTAGGTAGCCCATGAGCCGCATCCATTTGATTTACTAATGCAAGTAAATAAGGTGCTTATTGTTGCAAGTGCGCCGCGTCGTCGTTGAAGTAGTCTATACGTTTGCCTGCATGTTGAGTATCTTGCATTTAGGACAACCTCGGTAATTACGAGTAACATTTGGTTACACACGCGACCTGGAGGATGTGCTCCTGATAGGTCACAAGCTAACGAATTCCTCTCTCAACGCTCCGCAATTTCCCAGATAAACCATGGATAGAAAGGCAAAAATGGAAATCCGACCCAGTCGCGTCACAACATGATGCGACGAAGAAAGTAGTGCTGGTCCACGGTGTTCCAGACTTAACCATGGCGATATAAATGAACCATCAGAAGCACGATATAGAAGAGTGGAGGTACATAACGGAGCTCTACAACATAACAAAAGTATCGTGACTTTCGATGTCACCCGTCTATGCGGCCTCCTTAAACTAGCAG
>OX104064.1:141819771-141835720 GCA_944474145.2 Dicrocoelium dendriticum
AAATAAATAACTAAATAAATGGTATATTCCTCGGTGATTCGAGGTGCAGTCCAACTATGTGGTCTGATCAATGTGTACAACAGAATCGCAAAAAAATAATCAATTTGTTCACGCTTTTTACCATGGATCCATAACAGGTACTAAACTAATGAGCAGGATCAAGGCATTAAAGAAATTAAAAACCAGGAACAATAACGTAAGCAGATTTAACAGATGTCCAGTTAAAGTAATACGGCCACTCGTGGAACCATCCCCAGGGGACCTGCTTCCATGCAAGGTATTCCCTCGAAGGTTTCGCTAGCACTTCCATGCAATAACTGGCCGTGTGCCGGTGTGGCATAGTAGCATATGAGCCATCACCTGTTTATCATATGATCGGTTCTTTTTAGAGCTGCTTTTGTACATGTATTATGGGTCATGAAGCCTCAGCCCAGTCCGTCATGCGGATCATTCTACTATGGCACTTTTTTTATACGCCAGTCAGCTGGTGGCAATTTGTCTTGCATAGGTAACGTCTTTTATAATCTGGAAGCTGTAATCCGTCACCACAGGAGATCAGCCCAGTCGTGGCCAACTATGAAATAAGGAAGAATATAGAAAAGAGGAATTATGTGAAACTATATCGTTAGTGTAAAAAATAGGCAGGTATGTTTTGTGCATCGGCGTAGAAATCGATCGAGCCGATCCTACGGTAAATTGTGTAGCTTGACAGCCGGAGACAGATGACTGTACGAGTTGTCCATAGGCAAAAGTCGAATAGGGAATCAGTTATTGCCATCAATGAATTCAAGTATGTGTTTCTGGACTGTTAACTTCAGCAAAGAAGGGGAAATGATTAGCACTGGAGAACAAATGCAGCGAAAGGGATCGCAGAACAATATTACGAATTAATCAATTTGTGGGGAAAATTACGAAAATAGTTCCTGACGTCACACCAGTAAATAATTTTGCTCTCGGTTTTAAACAGAAGACAGTTGGTATGAATTAAGTTTAAAGGGAGTAAAACCGCATGGGAGGTAGCGTTAAGGAATAGCATAAGAAGCGGTTTGTAGCAGCTCATCCTAGCTGCTCAAGTTTTCTCTGGTGCAGTAGAGTTGATGTTCTCCGGTATCATACATGATCCGGCCCTTCTTCATACAGCTTTTTATCATCAAGTTGAATTTTTAAGATCCATTTCGCTCTGTCGGTTGACAGATAAGCCTTTATCATTTTCTTGAACATGCAGAAATGTTCAATACATCTAATCTCTTTTGGCAGCTTATTCCAAATGGAGCCATACCTAAGAAGATAGAAATTTCTCCTTAGACTGCCCTTGAATTGAGGTAAATAGAATACGCATTCATTATCTCGCAGTTCATAAATGGTGTTTTCCCGAAAGTGCAATTGATAGGTTCCAATATATGCTTTCCGCCACGCGAGTTTGTGGAGAAAGCACAGATTTAATTGCATTTTTCGTAACCACCGAGGTTCAAGATTCAACTGCTTGCACCTATCTCGATATGAAAGAGCGGTTGAACAGCCAAATATGCGCTTCGTAAAGGCGCGTTGGACGTTTTCAATGGCTCTCAAGTCAGCCTTTCGCAAGTTACTGAACACAGCACAGCAATATTCAAGCAAAGGCCAGATATTGATTTTGTAAGCAATTAGTCTGGTTTCTTTCATGGTTAGCAGGTGGCATATGAGCCCGACCGACTGCTTAGCCTTTTTCACGATATGATTTGTATGTTCACTAAAGTTTAACGAACTAGAATATCTTAAACCTAAGTCACGAACAGACTGGCTGCTGGGAATGACTTCATCATGAAGCCTGAACACTTCTGCTGCTATCTGACATCCATACGATAGAATACTACACTTCGATGTTGCAAATGTCGTCTGCCACATATCAGCCCATCTCTCAATGGCTTTCAAGTCGCTTTGGATATTGTTAACTTCAGCCGTACGCTGAGAGCCTGAGAAGGTGTAAACCACCTTTAAATCATCAGCAAACAAATAAGGCTTCCCAAATTGTATAACAGAAACCAGGTCATTTATATACAGTAGGAAGAGTAACGGGCCTAAGACACTGCCCTGTACCACTCCACTGGTAACCGGACGAGGTGAAGAGATGTAACCATTGATATCCACAACTTGCGACCGTCCTACTAGGTAAGATTGGATCCAAGAGTTAAGCGGATTTGTAACACCGTACTTACTTAATTTACGTAACCAACCATGACGACCTGTCCGACCTCATTGATGCAACAAGCTGGTCGTTCTTAGCCGAATTAACCCCTGAGGTCGCCTGCGGAGAATTCGTCAACATGAGAGAATTGTCCTGTTTTCCGAGCTAGGCATTTGGGTTGCAGACGTTTCCTTACCAAACTAGGCAACATCTTCTGTGCGACTATTCAGTCCTGATTCGCGGACACGTAAATACATGGCATTAAGGGACTTGATATGGCCCACCTACATAGCCTCCCCGAAAGACCATACCTGGAATGTCTACACAATACAAAGAAATCACTGTTTCAAATTCGTCTGGGAGGATAAACTGAAGAACCAACAAGGTCTAGTTGAAAAGTTTTGCTCAAATCCCAAATTGCTATACAGACACGTAAACAATTTGCGCCGTGTTAAGCGCGGTATTCCTGCTCTGCACACAGCATGCAGGTTAGCACAAACCGCACAAGAAGCAAACAACGTTCTTGGACAACCATTTGACCGTCTCTTCCAAAGCGTACAATAATCATACATCCTGCCTAAGCAGAAAATGCCACCATTAGGGCTTTATCACATATCGTTCACCTCCGCAGCTGTACTGAAGAGGCTAATGTCTCTTTGCGAGTTCAGCTCCCCGGGTGCGGACGGCATTCTCCCGAATGCCTTGAAAATTGCTGCCATGAGTTTGGCGATGCCATTAGCAATTTTCTTGCAATAATGTCTGAACGACATGCACGTCCCCACGATGTGAAAGCACGGAATCATCACGCCAATCTGCAAATGTGGCAGCCGTGTTGAACCAACAACTTATCGTCCGATAACACTACTTCCTGTGATCTCCAAGGTTATGGAGTCCATTGTAGCTGAGGCCTTGATGGGATACCTGGAGAACAACAAAATTTTTGTCCCGGAGCAGCACCCATTTCGCCAAAATCGGTCCTGTACCACTATTCTGTTGATTGCTCGTGCAAGCTGGACGGAATCTGTGGACGCTGGTGTAGGAGTCGACGCGGCCTACTTGGATTTCTCAAAGGCATTCGACCGTCTAGGCCATCGCATTCTACTCCACAAACTTCAGAAATATGGAATCGGCGATCTTGTTCTGGGCTGGAGAGGAAAATTTCTCGTGCAACGTCACCTGAATGTGAGGGTTCGAAGCAACCTCTCAGAATCC
This sequence comes from Dicrocoelium dendriticum, assembly GCA_944474145.2. Lineage (NCBI taxonomy): Eukaryota > Metazoa > Platyhelminthes > Trematoda > Plagiorchiida > Dicrocoeliidae > Dicrocoelium > Dicrocoelium dendriticum. The sequence continues at coordinate 141,823,148 of OX104064.1, forward strand.
ACCGAAGTTCCGTGCTGCGGACCTCAAGGCTCGGTAGCTGGACGCCGCCTGTTCCTAGTTTTCATAGTTGATCTCGCGAGCGTGTTATCTTCTAACTGTTTGCAATTTGCTGATGACCTAAAGGTATGGCGAACTATAGCTGCAGTGGTGAATCACACAGCGTTACAGGAGGAGCTGGACAAAGCGTACACATGGTCCATCGAGAACATGCTGCATTTCAACGTCAGCAAGTGCAAAGTTCTCAGCATCCGGCACAAAAGTATGTACAAGTACCGCCTAGGAGCACAAATTCTACAGCGGGATTCTCAAGAGTGCGATCTCGGCGTGATAGTTCAAGATGACCTCGGTTGTTTGAGGCAGAATGAAAAGGCAGCTAAGAAGGCGAATCAGTACCTCGGCCTTCTTCGCAGAGCTTTGGGAAGTTTGAGCCTTCAGGCTTTCCAATAATGCTTAGTGCGTACTTGCGGCCACACGCGGAATACTCTATTCAAGCGTGGCAACCCTGGCTCAAGCACCATCTCACCGCGCTCGATACTGCACAACGTAGGGCAACGAAGATCGTTAGAGGTTTGACCAGCCTCCCCTAACCACACAGGCTGAATACCCTCAAAATATACAGTGGACGTTATCGGCGTCTAAGGGGTGATCTCATAATGGTGTACGAGATCCTGAGAAACCCCAACCACCCATGCCACTCCCTTCTATTACTCAGTCAAAACATTCAACTAAGAGGTCACCAGTTTAAGTTAATCACGCAGTACAGCCTTCTGGAATGTCGGCGAAACTATTTCTCCTTTCGAGTGTCACAGCCTTGGAACGCCCTCCCGGAACATGTAATTAATGCACCCACCCTATCCCTTTTCAAAAAACGCCTTGACGTTACTCTGTCACATTTACACTACTTGCTATAGCTCATGACCACCAGATGCTGACATTAATGCACAACAGACAGTTGATAGTGCCATAACTCCACTCGAGAATGAGTCACTCCAAACGTCTTGCACGAAATTTGATAAACGCTACTACTATAGAAACTGGATTTCTGTATCCTGTCGACCCAAGATAGTTACACATGAGTAAGCGTTGTCCTTGCTATTTTTTAATTTTTTTCTCGCCTATTATGTGATCGATAACCACTCCCCTTATTTCTTTGTGTGCGTACATTCTCATTTCAAACTCCCTTTATACGGCAGTGCAGTTAAATCTGTAATCGCCTGAACTGACGACTCCATTATCCCTTGATCTATCTTTTTTCACTCTAAACACCTTACGGGACATGTCAAGCACCTGCTTTTTTACCCGTTATAAATCATTGTTCATCACTGTTCATTGTTCGAGGTCTTCCAGAAGAAGCTTTATGAGCTCAGCGTCAGTAGTTTTGCGTAGTGAATGGTATTTAACGCCAGCAGCAATTGCTTGATGGGCTTCGTGAAATTGGAGGAGAGTGCTGAGATCCAATGGTTGATAAGACTATTGGTGAAGCCACAGACCAGGGTTACAGAGTTGAACATGGCGTCGCGGATTTGTGTCCAGTGTGTTTCAATGTCTGTGCATGAGGCAGTCATCAGCCTTGAGGGCATAGAATCCTGAAATGTGCAGAAAATGTTCGGGCAGAAAGCTTAGCAACGCCAAGCCGTTTCTGGCGAGTGTCACAACCTTGGAACGCCATTCCAGAACATGTAATTAACGCTCCCACCCTATCCCTTTTCAACAAACGCCTTGACGAAACTCTGACACGATTGCACTATGTGATATAACGTGCGACCATCGGATGATGGTATTAGTGAACAACGAACGTGGACGGAATCCACTTAAAATTCTTATTGGATTACTTGTTTATGTGCATCTCTAATCCCTTGGTGAGTCATGCATTTCACACGTACTTTCATCGATACGATTTTTTAATTTTACGATGTTAATTCTCATCATCCTACGGGACCTGTCAAGCATTGCTTTTATACCCGTCATAAACCATTGTTCCATTGCTGGGAGCCACTGAGGTAGCGCAACCTTGGCACACACCAGCACCTGGTCGGAAGTGAGATAGGTACTCCAGATTGATTTACAATCTTGTAAGGTACCTTGCCAGCGATGGATAATGGAGATGTGGTCAATCTGTGTCTACGGCTTGCCAGGTGATGGGGATCTCCAGGTGGCGCTTTGGCACCAGGATCCCCGAAAGCTAGTGCTTGACCGAAAGAGGCTGTGATCGGCACAAAACTGAAGTAGTCGATCACCGTTGTCAGTTCTACAAGTGCCATGACCGTGTTGACCACCGAGTTCGCGTTTGTCAACTTCAAATCTTCTGACCTGCGCGTTCAAGTCCTCGTCAAGCACCACGATGTCTGTACGGCACCTTTTACAGAAAACGTCGACCAGTTGACCATAGAATTCATCCTTGACTGACTTCGGGTTGAAATCTGTGGAATCGTACAATGCGACATTGAATAACCAGCGTCTGCTGACATCGCGCCTGGACAGTCGCACTGAGGTTTCAAATCGGAATACGCATAGTCGACTGTTAATATGGATCCAGTCTAGTAACGCAGCCTCAGCACGTATGCTCAACGCAGTCCACACGCTAGCATAACCAGCGGCTTCAACGGTTGCGTTTCCAGATAAGCAACAAATAACAATGCCAGTGGAATCCGTAGACGGTGAAACTACTCACAGCTACTTGCCAGAGTCCTGTAAGCGGGTCTCGCTGAGACAGCAGACATCAGTGACCGTAGTTTCTAGAGTGCGAGCAACGGCTGTCTGTGATCCAGTCTGCATCGGCGTCCGACATTCAAGGTTGCCAGCATGAATTGAGAACGGGGCGCTAGAAATGGCTTGTCAACACGACTTGACACATCCTTGGACCAAGTCTCATGATCCGTTTAGCGAGAACGTTTGCCCAATGCAGAACCGTGTCGTGAACTCGAAAACGGAGGGGGAAGGCCAAGAATGTGGGGATTGAACAAACTTGGAGTAGAGTGACTAAACGGTGGTGCGGTAAATAGTGGTTTGGCAGGTTCAGTTGCCGGTACCTTGACCTAGGTGTGCAGTTCGAGAGAGTGAGAGTAGATACAGCGAGAGCGGAGCGTGAGCGAAGAACTGTTGAGACATGGATCCATAGGTTGTGTGGGCATGATACTTCCCGGTTGCCCAGAAAGAGGAAGAGGGTTGTCTTAGGGGACCCCACCCAGGCCTAACCCGCAAGGTAGCAGTGCGATGGACGTATACCGCGACCGTTGAGAGCCGGCTGTTTAGGTGAACGGCCTTCGAGTAGAAGTAAACTACTTAGGGCGTCCAAAGAGCCCCAGTGAAGCATCAAGGAGGTCAGCATTCCCTGGACCACCGAACTCGCTGCGAAACACCAAGGCTGTTGACAGCCGGAAGGCTCATACGCCTTCATGGAAGTCGGTGGCCATTGATGCTGTTCATCAGCCCTCCGTTAAATACTAACATCTGTGACCAGAAATTAGTGCTTAGTGACCCTAGAGCCGTTCACATTGGCTTTGACACGGCGTCTGGTGAGCTCTTGTGGTATATACTGAGGAATCAGGTGACCAACCCAGAACCCTCCACGCTCTAGGACGCTGCCACTGATTCTACTACTTATTCATCTCACTTGCGAACAGCCGAGACTTCACAAGGAAGGTCTTCGCCGATCCGTAACCTGGGAACGCGCCCGGTGGTGTACTATTCCGCCGAACCAACCAGTACTCAGTTTTACTACCACGGTACAAGGGAGCAAGCAATGTTGCACAAATTATTGTGACATCAATCTGCTGAGTTGTGTGGGTTATGTGATTGCCGGCATCATACTCAACCGCCTCATCTGTCAGGTGGTTAAACCGCACGCGCCGAAAGAGCACTACGGATTCCGCTCGGGTCACAGCACTATAGAGATGGTGTTCGTGGCTCGTCAGTTGCAGGAACGATGCCGAGAGTGACAACAGCCACTGTACTCGCTGTTCGTTGATTTCACCAAAGCATTTGACCCCATGAATCTTTAGGCACTGGGGCTGGTGTTCAGAAATTTTCATTTTCTGTATAAGGTTGTAGATTTAATTGGGTATGCGTGCGAGGGTGCAGCTCTGGGGACAAACCTCGGATGTTTTTGCTGTTGCCTCTGGTATGAAGCAAGGCAGTGTCTTAGTTCCTTCCCTGTTTAATATTTGCCTTCATGCAATGGTGCTTACTACTTTTGATGCTGCTTGTAATTACGGTGTCCGTGTGGAGCACCGTATTGATGGTGGTTTGCTGGACTTCCGTCATTTTTTAGGCTAGAACCCAGGTGTGTGAGACAACCGTCGGTGTGTTGTTGTTTGTAGACGACTGTGTGTTGTTTCTGCACTGCGCGGATGAGTTGCAGTACATGACTTCGGCTCTCGCTTCAATAGCAGCCAAATTCAAGTCGATCATCAACACAAGCAAGGCTATTCGTCTTGCTCACGACGAAACCATATAGTGATGACGTCTTCGAAATCCCTTTGGGATTTTGCTACCTGGGTAACGTATTTTCATCCGAACTGCAGATGGCAAGCGAGCTGTTTGTCCGCATATTGAAAGCGGCTGCTGCGTTTGGAAGTTTGGAGGGACCTGTATGGAACAATCAGCACCTTTCCGTGGGAACGGAGCTGGTAGTATACAAGTTAATGATACTGTCCATCCTCCCCCATGGCAGCGAAACTTGGACGATGTACCGGATGGGTGTCAAATATATATGGGGTTTCTTCAAGTGTCTGCGACGGATCCTACGCGTCGGTTGGTGTGACAGTATTGCGGATACTGTAGGTCTGCGCTGCAGTGGCATGTATGCAGTGGACTGCATACTCCTGCTGCGGCACTTGAGGTGGCCGGGACATATCCGCCGCATGGGTTCAACAGCTCTTATGTGGACAACTTAGTGCAGGGAAGCGACACGTAGGAAACCGTAGTTATGTTACCAGGACAAGATCAAGGTGAGGTTATTACGAACCAATCTTGGTTTCTAGTGCTGTAAATCAAAGGCAGTTGAACAGCGCGAATGGCGTGAGCTGAACAAGAACGCGGTTGCTCAGGTGAAGCAGAAAGCACTATTACATACGAAGGAGAAACGCCGGGTAAGAAAGCGACGGGCGCCGAGGGAGTCTACCCCATGGACGTCATGCGCACATGCGGTCGACAGTGTCTGCGTGAAGCGGGCTGGTAAGCCCGCAACGTTGCTGCTTGGGACCAGCATCCAAAAGATGACGAGTCAACTGATTATCTATGAATAAGCAGCTCAGTGCTTATTAGGTGCCATGAGCCGCATCCATTTGATTTACTAATGCAAGTAAATAAGGTGCTTATTGTTGCAAGTGCGCCGCGTCGTCGTTGAAGTTAGTCTATACGTTTGCCTGCATGTTGAGTCTCTTGCATTTAGGACAACCTCGGTAATTACGAGTAACATTTGGTTACACACGCGACCTGGAGGATGTGCTCCTGATAGGTCACAAGCTAACGAATTCCTCTCTCAACGTCCGCATTTTCCCAGATAAACCATGGATAGAAAGGCAAAAATGGAAATCCGACCCAGTCGCGTCACAACATGATGCGACGAAGAAAGTAGTGCTGGTCCACGGTGTTCCAGAACTTAACCATGGCGATATAAATGAACATCAGAAGCACGATATAGAAGAGTGGAGGTACATAACGGAGCTCTACAACATACAAAATATCGTGACTTTCGATGTCACCCGTCTAGCGGCCTCCTTAAACTAGCAGGGTAATGGGCCAAAAATTTTGAAAGTCACCGTGGCTACACCTGAGATGGTATCAACGGCCGTCCAAGCGTGGCACGACAACAGAAAACGTGGGCCACCTGAAGTACGTTTAAGACCGTTCCTAAACAAAGTACGGGCCACCGATACAGACGAACCGGAATCGGTTGTTCCTAAATCAGGTCAGACAAATGTGAAAACGCCTCTGACAAAAAACGTAAGCAGACCGGCACAATACGTGCCGGTCAAGCACAACGAATCGAGCTCCTAATGTGTCAATAGATACAGTGCTGCTACACAAACGCTAAGGGGCTCAACTCTAACCTACCTGAATTGCGCCATCGACATAACACAATCAACTGGGATATCATAGCTGTAACTGAAACCTGGCTCTCTAATGGCATGCTCGACAAGGAAATCGAAATCAGTGATATGTCAGTTATTCGAAATGATCGTCCATCTCGCGGTGGCGGCGTTGCTCTGTACTATCGGAATTGTCTGAGATGTGAGGCTATTAACGAACGTCACGTTGCTGTCTGACGCTTTGTTTTGCCGAATGCAGCTAAATGGCCGAGGTGGTGAACCATCGAAGAAGACGTGGGATGCTTGTCTGTTGGCAGTTGTCTACAGGCCACCGAACTCCACCGCAGACCGAGATGATATTCTGTTAAACGCGCTTCATTATGCAGTTTCTCAAAAGTACTCACACTGTCTAATCATGGGCGATTTTAATGTACCCTCAATTGTCGCAGCGACTTCTAGTGGTCCTTACTTCAAATCAAAGATTCTCGAGTTTATGGATACAGCAGCTCTGTACAACCATGTGCACCGACCAACTAGACACCGCGGTTCAAATAAGCCATCGCTTCTGGATTTAATCCTAACCAACGAAGAGTTGATGATTGAAACAATTTCATACGACCCACCATTAGGCAACAGTGACCACTCAGTGTTAAATTTTGCCTATGTGTGTTACGCCAATACTACTGAAATCAGACATGAAAACCGACGAACTATAACCAACTATTCCGTGCTTCACAGCCTAGCGACAACCGTCAACTGGGACCTCAATCTGCGGAGCACGGCAGACGACGCGTGGAACGAACTAAAAGACAAAATTAGCTGTGTCACGCAAGCAGCCTCAAAAGTCATACCATTACGAGTGCGGCGCCGGACCAACACCTGGATCCGAAGCAGAACGCGTAAATGGATTAGCACCAGAAACGAGATCTGGAGACAATACGCGCTGAACAATTGCGACGCCACTTGGGAGAATTACAAAATAGTGAGGAACTATGGCACATCACTGATTGGAGCCGATAAGTACGAATGGCAAAAAACATGGTACTTAAATTCACGAACAATACAAAACTGCTGTACAGGTACGTGAACAGCCGAAGGAAAGTTAAAACAGGAATACCACCACTTAAGACGAATGGTGGCCTAACGACTACTGCTGTGGATGTTGCGAACGCATTACTTCTGCAGTTTGGCACAGTGACTGCAAACGCCATAGAACCTTTGCCAAACCAGCATTCACCCAACGTGGTCGGCATATCAACTGCCACTTTTACCTCAGCAGCTGTCGCTAGCAAATTACGGTCTCTAAGAGAAAATAACGCTCCGGGAGTCGACAAGATCAGACCCAAAGTTCTTAAAACTCTTGCTCCCACCATAGCAGCACACCTCGCAAGCTTTTTCCAAAGTCTACTCAATTCCCAAACACTTCCGTCTGAGTGGGAAAGCGGGATAGTCACTCCGATATACAAAGGAGGTAAGCGATCGGATCCTGCCAACTACCTACCCATTACTCTCCTCCCTGTTTTATCAAAAGTAATGGAATCGTTAGTTGCAGATGAAATTACGCGATATTTTAAGAGTCTGAAGCTAATTTCTCATCTCCAACACGGCTTTAGGTGCAAACGATCTTGCCTCACAAATCTGCTTCTTACTCGGGATTCATGGACCAAAGCGCTTGATGAAGGATCCCCCTTGATGTGATTTACCTAGACTTTTCGAAGGCATTCGACAGAGTCAATCAGTTAGCTCTGCTTCATAAGCTTCGTGCCTACGGTATCCATGGTTCCCTACTCACCTGGCTAGCAGCATATTTGCATGACAGAACGATCAAGGTCAGAGTCGCCGATGCCCTCTCGGAAACTCTCTGCATCTCCAGCGGTGTTCCTCAAGGATCCGTCCTTGGTCCCCTCATTTTTCTGGTCTACATTAACGACCTCCCGGATAATATTCAATCCTCGATGCAAATTTTTGCAGATGACGCAAAATCTGGAGAGTTATTCGCTCAACATCAGACTGTGCCCTCCTCCAGAATGATTTGGATAGAATCAACAAATGGGCAGATATAAACCACCTCACCCTGAATCCTGCCAAGTGTCACCTACTGTCATTGCGCAGCAATCTTACCAACACGTACCTCTTGGGGCAGTACGTTTTACGGCGCGTGACCGCAGAAAGAGACTTAGGTATCATTGTGCAAGAAAGTCTGGGGAATTCGCTCCAATGTTCGAAAGCAGCAAACGTGGTGAACATGAATCTGAGACTTTTGAGGCGAGCTTTTGGTGTTTTTGAACGACGGTTGGTACCCATGCTTGTTAACTCCTATATCCGTCCCCACGTCGAATATTCCGTCCAGGCTTGGTGCCCATGGTTAAAACGGGACATTCATCTCTTAGAGCAGCCCCAACGAAGAGCTACGAAGGCAACACGCAGATTATCTGGTCTCAATGATGAACTGCGTCTCAGTTTACTCGGAATGTTTTCCTCCGAATACCGATGACTACGCGGAGATCTCATTCTCGCATACCGGATATTAACGGAAAGCGATCACCCGTGCAAATCGCTGCTCACCCTAGCCTCATATAAGCGATCGAGAGGTTATAACCTCAAGCTGATAATCCAACACTCCCGATTAGACTGTAGAAAATATTTTTACTCTCTTAGAATCTGTTCACAATGGAATGACTTGCCAACGCATGTGGTAAACGCTCCGAACATTACAGCCTTCAAACAATGGTTAGACATTCATCTGAGTGACAAACAACACATTGTGGTGTGATGTACTAGGTTTAGACTATTGGCATTTCAGTTCCATGTCGGAATCTAATGAGTTTTATTATGTTGCATTTACTATCCTATGGGTCTTGTAAAGCCAATGCTTTTTATCCCATCATACACTATTGAACTATTGAACAACGACGGATCCCGGGGCCTCATGCTTGACCCATTTGATGACAATAAAGGGGACGGCGACTACAGAGTTAGACAGCCAGTGTTTGCACGTTCACTGCGCACACACAGAATGCGGCGATGAGGTCATTATACGTATCACTCTCCGGAGGTGAGGGAAAGAATACTGAAGGCGTATGAGGAAGGGAAGGATTGGAAGACCGTCGCTTGCTTGCTGCAGTTGAACGTTAGCACATGCCACAGTTGAATACGAATGTTGGAATCAGCGGAGCCAAGGGGGCAACACGGGGAGCTCTTCGCCGGTCTCTGACAGAAAGCCACGTGAATGCTCTCATTGAATGGATATTAGAAGAGCCTACCATTACCCTATCCACTCTTCGTCAGAGGCTGAAAGCAGAATACGACGGGGAGGTGAGCGGTACCCCGGTGTCCAGATATCTGGACGATCGCCTTATAATTCTGAAGAAGTTGCATACAATCCCGGAGTCAATGAACACATTGGAGAACAAAAAGCGACACAAATTGTTCATCTTGACACTGCTACAATTACAGGCGGAAGGAAGAGAACCCGTTTGGATAGATGAGACGAAGTCCAACGTCTTTTGCGCTCGTACTAGGGGTCGCTCAAGGCGTGGGTGTTGCGCACCGTGTACCGTGGAGAACAGTCGCAACCGGAATGTGTACCTGGTCTGCGCGATGACGAAGGAAGCATTGATACGTTTTGCGGTTTTGCGTGGCAGCTACAACAAACGATGGTGCGCGAAGTGGTTTCGAGAAATTCTGAATGTCCAGAGATTGCATTTCATCAACCAGTGTATTCTGATTTGTGACAATGCGCCGTGCCACACAGACCTGGGGAGCATCTTTCAGGTGGAAAGTTATCGGACAGAAAGGCTGCTACGGCTAGCGCCATACTCTCTATCGCTGAACCCTATTAAAGGCGTATGGAGTGTTCGCAAGCCTTATGTAAAGGATGCAATAATATGACCAGGTATTGCAAACTGCTGAAAAGGATCCGGAATGCATTCTGAACAACAGCGATTGGCGTACCAGATTTCTGGAAAATGTGGTAGCTGAAGCTCGTGGATGCGTTACCTCGCATCACTGCCAACAGGTGGTGCGACAAGTAGCTAGGAATTAAGGAAGCGCAATTGATTTGCATGCTTTATGGTAAACTAGCTGACACTTTTCTCGAAGGATAGGAGTGGTACGGGTGCATGAAATGCTCTACATGGCGGTTGCGCAACATTATTGGCCCTTGGGTAGTCGCAGATATTTGTTGCTGTCGTCCCACTGTCGGTGTTGGAAGAGCAGTTGCTTGATCTTGTTGATTGTGGCAATGCCGAGGAATAAACTGTGTTGCATAGGGTGCTTGTTAAATGAGTGGAACGCTCGCAGGCGGCATTATGTCCATGAAGGTTGGGTACGTGTTAATTGCACAGCGGCCCAAAGCCGATATAAGGCGATTACCCAACACCACTCACAAGGTACCTTAGCAGGAAACAAGGGATTCTCAGTTGTCTGCCGCATTCGACTATCGGTGCATGGTTGAGGCGCAAAGTGGGAAATTTCGTGCACTCAAGTGGTCCACGCGCCCACGGAAGATCGGGTGCCGACTACGATTTCAAAGAACTGGATGTTGCGTGCGGGGTATCAGTTGCTGATGAACGTCAGTACCCATCAAACCTATAAAAGGCATTCACCGACTTTGCAATGTGAAGGAACTACGACAGACCAATAGATGCAATGCCGACCTTCTACAGCGCCGCGCTAATTGTTTACTCATTGACTTCTTCATATGTTTAGGGTATTGCAGAAGCTACGACGGTTTGTGCGTACTTGAGGGAGTTTTGTGTTCATACGCAATGCGATTTTTCACTGGGCATGCACCCAACACGCCATCTTGCTTGTGTAGTTGATAGAACGTGGTTAAATCACGAGGGCTATGGGAAGCACTAACAAACCAGTTGATTTTCCGTCATGTGCCAGCGGGAGTAATGATGTTTTTTTCATGCATGTGTCGTGTTTGTCAAGTTACATGGCAAATGCTGCATATACATGCATTTATATCCTCATGGAAAGAATTCGCTACTATTCCCTGCTGCAGGTGTGTCCCATTCTATCGAAATAATGCCATCTCAGCGGGGATGTGAATATTTCCCAGCCACTTCTGCAATATGGTCAGTTGGACGTAAGGCAACAATAGGCCTTACTCGCGGCGTTAGTTGACATGAGGTTACGGGCATAAAGTTATGAGCACCTACCAGCTACCTATCAATAACAGTAACTTTATGCAGTATTCTTAGTTTATCGCACTAACAGCACTTAGCTAACGAGTATCCGTAAATAGTAGAAGACAACGAACTGTTAGCAAGACCCGTTATTGCGGAATTCAGATGTAACCAGAGTACAGAGAAATCAAATAGGCACTAAAGTCATACACACAGCAGTTGAACGGCATAGTCTCCTGAGTCAGTTGACGTGTTGGGTACGAACAGGCACTCAGTAACACTCAGACAATCCCAACACTCAGACGGTCATCACATATTGCATGGGTACTTCGCAAACCAGCCAGTCAATTGCCCCAGCTCAGACCGGGAAAGCATCAGTTCTGAGTTCCAGACAAGCCTTTCACATACTCGCTGCGGCTGCGCGATGACATTGAATGTCTGGTGCTCATGCCCCTGGCACAGTAACAGACAGCCTATGTCGCATCACGTGCGTTGGTGCACACGTTGTGTACCAGGTTGATCTACTTGGGGAAGACAGTCAAGCCTGGTTTAGACGGTTGCAGCCTTCAAAGTTTCCTCCATAGTTGTATGCTTAGGTTACCGTCTGAGTGCAGTGAAACAGATTTCGTCCACAATTGGTGTCACCCACAGTTACCATACTATGCGATCCGGACGAAGTTATGAATCATGGTGTACATGGCGGAGGCTGACAGAAGTAGTTCTGAACCGGGCACAATGATTTCACTCTTCCACGAAACTGGCAGACACAGATCCAGGGCGGTGGTTCTGCTAATTTCGGAGACTGCGCATACAACGTCAGCCGTGATTGTGCAATCGTAATTTCAACCACAATCACGTGCAAAGAATTTATAGTTTTGAGACGATTAAGAGTTCCCTCATAAATCAAGATGCATAGTACATGATTATTAGATAGATTAATCGTGGAATTCATGGAATGTTGATTTTCCCCTTCGGTTATCTGCGATTCTGTTTTTGGGTATTCTGTAGCGCTGCTTGCCATGCATACTTTCTCTGTCAAATGGTTCCGTAACCACCCTTGTTTCACTTTGCGCATCTTCGACATTGCAAAATGCATCCTGTGTGTCATTCAATGACTACCTCCCCTGTTGCCTATCTCGTTGGTCCGTTGAAAGCGGAAAAGGTGCCTGCCAGCCTAGACTAAGACAGTTAGTATTTCGAGCATTGTAGGCTGAACTACACAACAAACTGCCAGTGTCATAAGAGCAAGAAAGAACAGGATTTCGACAGGATAATCCGAGTCCAATTATTCCACGTATATATATACAAATATACAAATGTATATATGTATACATATATAGCGGACTAGATAGATTGCATACAGAGATCATCAGGGTGTAATAAAGACCACGTGCATTCATATAGCC
>OX104064.1:141836216-141855737 GCA_944474145.2 Dicrocoelium dendriticum
CATGGTTCCATTGTGTTACATGTACACACTATCAGTGAGACTCCCATTGGCCATGGGACATAAACCAATAGGTCTCCCTAGATGTGTGCACATGGCTAGATGTAAGCGTCTATAGAGGACAGGTATGCTCCCGAGTAGGCTGACACATTTCTGTTAACGGAAGGCAGACAGGGATAAGAGTGCCAGTGCTAGGGGTCACCAACAATACTCCTGACTGTAGCTGGTCAACCTAGGATGAGATGTTTGCACGTTCTCCGTCATCACCACTTTACAGGTCTTTTGTCGGAAACAATTACCATTGGTTCGTATTCTGACCCAACCAGTAGCCGGTGTCCCTGTGCCAAATTTCCAACGCTCTCCTAGAAGCCGAAACGCATGGAGCGCACAATTTGTGCTCGGTCCAAAGTGCACAGTACGAGTAGCATACTAAGGCTCCAGGTTAGTATTGCCTCTGGTCGAAATATAAGCCGCATGAAGATAATAATCAAAATAATTATTACAATAATAGTAATAATAATAATAAAACCACTGGGCATGTTTCCCCTCAAGTGCAAAGCTGGGGCAATATTTGACACAGAACATACACGCAAGGTGACGTCATGCTCTTGCAAGTGAAATAGAACATAATCTTCTTATATTTGTCTGCATTTCCGGCAAGGTATTTGCCCCATATGTTTGTCTTATGCGATGGTAGGAGGCAAATTTGCAGTTTGAGTATGTTGTAGACACTAAGGACTAATTACATTGCGTGAATTGGTGATACTACACCCATTAGACATTATCTGGGTTTCATTGAATAGATGTTCAAATGACTTTCCCCAAAAAATGAAACATCATGGTGTCCAGTTAGAGGTAGCTTCCCAACAAACTGCGAAAGGATTGCACAGTCTCACACGACCTGATGGTGAATGGTAACCGATTCCACATCGAAACATATATGGTGAGACGAAAGTTAGACCGCAAATTTGTATTACCTCATGGTATAATCAGGATAAGGTCTTTGTTACCTAGGTCTCGCGTGTACTTGTGCGGCAATGTTAAGGATAGTTCAAGTTCAAGCGGGACTGGAACGATAGGATCATCCCGTGAGTGTTCCTTCTTCGGCGGGTAGTTGAACCAGGAGTTGGCGAACTTTGAAATGCTGATGGACCTAAAACAAAAACCGCATCACACACTGCCCAACCAATTAATGCCCACGTATCCTGCCCCAGCAGTCCCTGCTGGGTCGGTTACTTGAAGTAAGAAAAAAAGTAAACTCAGAAGGAAAAAGAGAAAGTGGAAAGAGCTAAGCAAGTGGAATACCAAGATATTTGAGTCACTAAAAAAAGAACTGGGAAGTGAAGGTGAGTCGGCTAGGAAAATGGAAAGGTTGCTGTTGCCACCCAAGAGCATCGAGCTGGCCCGCAAAACCCTTAACCGTAGGTTCCATAACCACGCGGACTGGAAGCGAATTCCAGCGATCTATAACTCGGTGCGATAGACGAGTTTCCGTCCTAGTCCTTTTAGACCGTGGCTTAGGCAGTTTCAGTGGGTGAGCGCGGAGATTAGGTAACGTAGCGGGACTAAATAGCCCTGACAAGTCTGGGCCAAGATAAATCGATTGCAATTGCTATTGTCATAAATCAGCTTGTGCAGCAGACTCCAGTTATATTTTGGTCTTCGCAGCCTAAGCGGATGAAAATGAAGTCGCTGGCATCACTCCCGAGAGTTTAGGATAGAATGCTTTCCCAATACATGCTTAGTAAAAGACCTCTGAAGGCTTTCTATCGATGTTCTGTCTGATTTCCTCATATTGCCTCGGATTATGCTGCGATACTCCAGGATAGGACGATTAAGGATTTAAAAAAAGGTTCAGCTGTAGCTGTGATTGTATGCATGTTATGAGAGATGTTAACGAAGGATTGTCTGGCTCGCGCTATCTGGTACTCAATCTCTTCAGAGAAGTTATAGGTACAAGAATATCTGATTCCGAGGTCACGGGTAGACCCTTGTACACAGATTCCTTCGCTGTTACGTGTGATGGATACCTCGGGTGTCAAGCGACCGCAATATATGAGACTTGACTGTTGTGCTTAAAACTTCATCATCCACCTGTCGCACAAAATCTCAAGCGAATGAATGTATTCTTGAATGGGTGGTGGTACATTCCGAAGCTCAACTCCTCGGTACTTGTGGACAAATGTTATATCATTAACAACTAAATACGGCACGCCATGTTTGTTAACCGAACTGCTATCATTGACGTAAAGAAGGGAAATTAATATACCGAGCGAACCTTGTTTAATCCCGCTGGTAATTGGATGCGGGGAAGAGCAACAGACGCCTAAGGTGACTATTTTAGCGGGACCGTTCATATATGATGATAGCCAGCCCATAAATGTGTCGCCGACTTCAAAGAAATCTTGCTGATTAGGTGACCGTTTGTGAGACACCCGATCAAATGTTTTCTGCATGTGCAAACATAGAATTAATATTGCATACTTTGAGTCAGTGGAGTCCGGTATGTAGTTCAGGTAATGCAGCTACCAGAATGTGTACGATCGTTAGTCAAGGAAACCATGTTGGGACCTGTCTATCAGCTCCAGTGATTCGATGAAATTCCCCACACTTGTTTACTAATTTCACGAATAATCCGGCTATTATGGGTGTGTTTTGGCTTGGTCTATTATTGTCTATCCCCTGTTTTGCGCAAACCTTGTGGCGAGGACTGATGAATGAAGTGTTCCATTGATATGCAAATTACTTGGATCCCAATGTAACGGCAAACATATACAAAAAGAGCAGTGACGAGGGTCACGTAGATGGAGAAAAAAGAGCTAAATGCGGCTGGATGTCGTCCACCATTTCAGTGATTAAGGAAAAGCGTTGCTTGGTTTTTCGACGGAGAAGTCGGACCAACTCTCTTGCTTTACATGTCATTCGTGGGGTTGCTTGATCTTCATGTGTTCTCCCCAGCAAATGTAAGTGTTTGATTTCAGAGCTGAGTCGGTGCATCTGTAGAATCGTTGTAAAGTATCCTATCCATTTTTAGCGCGCGATCGGTTTGCTGGATTTCTGACTCATCGAACGTTCGCCTGCTTCTTTTTAACCATCACAGATTCGTTTTCCTACTGCAGCAACGATGGTTATGGATTGCTGAAACTAATGATATAAGTGCTCCACAGCTATGCATGCAATGTTGGAGAGAAAGAAGGCATCTCAATCGCAGGACCGGATTATTTGACGGAAGGCTTTTCAGTTAATACTGTGGCTGGTGTAGTAGGAAGGAGGTACTTGTTTGTTGGCCATTTTAACGGTGAAGGTAGACAGTATCATGTTACCGTTGCTACCAGGGAGGTTCTCTGAAACGTCTCTCTGTACTTTAACCATGCTGAATGTAAACATCACGTCTAATGTGTTCGTCAACCTACTTGGTATAGTAACCCACTGTGTCCAACCAACTCTGACTGAATAAATGAAGACTCTGTGTATAGACAAGAAGGTCTGGGAGGACCAGTGTATCTTCGGTATGTTGAAATCATCTACAATTATCCTTTGTTTTTGCATCTATTTCGATGCAAAATCGAAAGCTGAGATGAAACGGACAACAATCATGGTTATTGTATGTGATGGGTTGTAGATAAATGCAAATACACCGAGGCTCCTGAGACGGCGAACCAGAGAGAATCAGGGACATTTGTCAGCGGTGGATGTTCAAACCGTCCAGCTGTACTTATGTGATGGAGTTGCATGAGGCATCCTCCACATTTCCTTCTACAGCGATCTTTACGAAAAAGGTGTTAAAAGGGGGTAATTGGTTTACGGTCTAATCTATCAGCGAGGTACCACGTTTCGGTAACGATGATTGCTTGCAGCTCGTTTAAATGTGCAAGCATGCTTAGGAAATACCGTTTGTTGGTAATCCATCTGGCGTTAAGCAGAAGTAATGCAAACAAATCCTAAATAATGGAAGCAGTGTTCGCGTCACTGCGGTGTGAGCCATTGTAATTGCGGATTATTTGAGCGGTAAATATGTTTGGGCGTATTGGGAACGAGTCCATTGCTAATAACCTTGCGGGTAGGGGTAGTGTGCCGTCCGCCATTGCCGTTATACATTGTGAAAGGAAAGGGATGATTTATCAAGGATACATTGCGCTTGATTGCGCGTTGAGCTTATCTGGTTATGTGAAGAAATTGCAGAAATAACGGGGGCATATATTTCGCATCTGCCGCGTGTGTAGGGAGTTTCCATGCCCGCGGTTCCATATATATATATATATATATATATATATATATACATATATATGTACATAATAAAATTTCTACTGCATTATCTCCTGGTACAACTCCATAATTTCAGCCACGCGAGCACGTTACAGCACCTTGCCTCATAACATCACTGTAGCCGATTATAGGGAGTGTGAAACCGAAGACATAGAAACTGTGCTCCGATAAGCCTGCTGATCTATATATCCCACATGTCTGCTCATTTTCGTTGCATTCCGGATGAGCTGAAGCGAAGCAGAATAAAAGTGACTTCTTATGCTCACATGGTTTGCACCGCAGTTGTCGCTTACTCCTTCAGTTCATGGACGCTGTGACTGCGTTGGAATGTTTTAAAACTCGTGACAGATTGCAAAATGTACTAACGTCCAAGCACTGCGCGTCGTGATAAACTAAACGCCCATTCAAAGGGAAGTCTGGCGGAGCCGAGACTAGTTGTCCCCTAATGGAACATAAATAACAACGCATGAAATGGACACAAGTTGTCCAGGCTGGTGATCCACACCAGTCTGGAAGTCATAAGCGGCTCACAAAACCAGACCATTTAAAAGATTATGAATGCAGATAGAACCTCTCTATTACATCCAGTGACTTGACTACTAGCCTCAAGGCTTCGTCAATCGCATCACTCGACAAGGAAACACATCACTTTGCTACAAAGACTGCCGTATTGCTAAATGCCACGTCATCGCTGAGGGCAGCATGGCAGGGCCAATGAATAGCGACGGCGCACGAAGTTCACTCGGGTAATGGAGGGAAATAGCGGAACCAGCCAAACGCTGTTCTCTCATTTACCGACATCCTTGTATCTTGTTGTGAATAATTTACAACGCATCTTGTATGGTGATTATGTTGTTGAGTCCATCCATTGATCTAAATGCTATGGATTATTCCTATGAGGCTCCCTGACACTTTAACAGTGAGCGTAGTGCAGTCAATATGCGGTAAGTTGAAATATTTGCATTCAAACTTATGTTCGTAGGAAATATTTGAGGCAACATTGATAGCATCATCTGGTTTTTCAGCTTCGTGATTGGTTGCGCTATGGGATCTATGGACGCAACTCAGTAGAAGGTCATCGAAAGGGTTTGCTAAACACAGCGAAACTTCTAGATCATTGAATGTCAGAAGAACAACAGGCATTACTGTAATATCATTTCGAATGTAGATAGCGCATCCTCCTCCTCGTTTGCTCAGACGACGTTTTCGGAAGAGGTGGTATCAACTAATTTGAAGCTGAGTGACTTATATCTGCGTTGCGCCATGTTTCAGTAATGAAAACAAAACGGGGAATTGTAAGACGGACGAACGTTGGAAGATGCAATATAGGTAGTAGTAGTAGTAGTAGCAGTAGTAGTAGTAGTAGTAGTAGTAGTAGTAGTAGCAGTAGTAGTAGTAGTAGTAGTAGTAGTAGTAGTAGTAGTAGTAGTAGTAGTAGTAGTAGTAGTAGCAGTGGTGGTAGTAGTAGTAGTTGTAGTAGTGAACGGATGTTTATAAGGGCAGAATCTAGAGAATATACGGAAAGTTGTGCTGCAGGGAGGGTTAAGTGGGACTGTTTGCTAGTATTTGTATTGGCAATGTGCTATTATGTGGCATTCGTGATTTGCAGATCTCTAGGTTGTACTGTCTCCAAAAAAGTAAATGTGCGAATACCGAGATCATCTGTTGATTCATGGGGCCTAGTGGGGGAAATCTCAGTGGTGGAGCGTAATGTTGGGGGATATGGTGTTCTAAAAAAAGGAGTTTGAAAGAATCCCATGACAGGGAATTGCGGTGGGGCACAGATTAGTTATCTCATTAACAAGCATATGGACTGAATATGGCATCCCTCGTATCAGTTGGTGATTGCGTCACCACGCGGAGGTACAATGTGATAACGAAGCGAAAACACTTTGCGCTCATTTACATAGCAAGTCATTAACCAACTGTTGTTTCCCCTCCGCCCTCTGCCACGCGAGCCCATACTTGGGCAAATCAGAACAGCGAACCTTCTAGACTGAAGTATATTAGGGACAGAACACGGTTAAGTTTATAGGTCCCATGCTCTTACTTCGGCGAGCTGTCATACGTGAGTCGCATCTCTTGTCTGGACAAGTTTGACCTTGGTATGGGCCTTGACTCTCTGGATATAGGTAGGATGACGTCTACATCAAAGCAACCATGCGATGATGTCGATTTGATTTCAGCAGCTTCCGGCGTGAGTCAGCCGTTTTACCGTCCGTTGGGTAGCAAGCCGTGCCATTCACACAGGCTGATCGAAATCGTGTGACGTCCTTAGGCAGGGACCTGCTAGAGTGCATCATAATAGTCAGCAATCTCGCCTCCATGACAACAACGTATCCCGGGGCCTCATGCTTGACCCAATTGATGCGAATAAAGAGGACGGCGACTACAGAGTTAGCCAGTCAGTGTTTTCACGTTCACTGCGCACACACAGATGAGGTGAGGCGATGAGGTCATTACAGGTATCACTCTCCGGAGGTGAGGGAAAGAATATTGAAGGCGTATGAGGAAGGGAAGGATTGGAAGACGGTCGCTTGCTTGTTGCAGGTGAACGTCAGCACGTGCCGCAGTTGAATACGAATGTTGGAATCAGCGGAGCCAAGGGGGCAACACGGGGAGCTCGTCGCCGGTCTCTAATAGAAAGCCACGTGAATGCTCTCGCTGAATGGCTATCGGAAAAGCCCACCGTTACTTTATCCACTCTTCGTATAAGGCTGAAAGCAGAATACGAGGTGGAGTTGAGCGGTACCGCGGTGTCCAGATATCTAGACGGTCACCTTATAATTTTGAAGAAGTTGCATACAATCCCGGAATCAATGAACACATTGGAGAACAAAAAGCGACGCAAATTGTTCGTCTTGACACTGCTACAATTACAGGCGCAATGAAGAAAACCCGTTTGGATAGATGAGACGAAGTTCAACCTCTTTTGAGCTCGTACTAGCGGTCGCTCAAGACGTGGGGGTCGCGCACCGTGTATCGTGGAGAACAGTCGCAACCAGAATGTGCATCTGGTCTGCGCGATTACGAAGGAAGGATTGATACGTTTTGCGATTTTGCGGAGCAGCTACAATAAACGACGGTGCGCGCAGTGGTTTCGAGAAATTCTGGATGTCCAGGGATTGCATTTCATCGACCAGTGCATTCTGCTTTGTGACAATGCGCCGTTCCACACAGACCTGGGGAGCATCTTTCAGGTGGAAAGTTATCGGGCAGGAAGACTGCTACAACCAGTGCCATACTCTCTATCGTTGAACCCTATAAAAGCTGATGGAGTGTCATCAGGTCTCATGGGAAGGATGCAATGAGGACCAGGTATGGCACACTGCTGAAAGGGATCCGGAATGCATTCTGAACAACAGCGAGTGGCGTACAAATTTTCTGGAAAATGTGGTAGCTGAAGCGCGTGGAAACGTTACCTCGCATCACTGCGAGCAGATGGTGCGACACGTAGCTAATAATTACGGAGGCGTAATTGATTTGCATGATTTATGGTAAACTAGCTGACACTTTTGCTCGAAGGATAGGAGTGGTACGGGTGCATGAAGTGCTCTGCATGGCGGATAATGAACAGTATGGGTCCTTAAGTAGTCGCAGGTATTTGTTGCTGTCGTCCCACTGTCGGTGTTGGAAGAGCAGTTGCTTGATCTTGTTGATTGTGGCGATGCCAAGGAATAAACTCTGTTGTATAGGGTGCTGGTTAAGTGGGTAGAACGCTCGCAGGCGGCATTTCGTCTTTGAAGGTTGGGTACGTGTTAATTGCACAGCTGCCCAAAGCCGATATAAGGCGATTACCCAACATCACTCACAAGATGCCGTGGCAGGAGACAACGGATTGTCAGTTGTCCGCCGCATTCGAATATCCGTGCATGGTTGCGGCACAAAGTGGGAAAATGGCGGTAAATTTCGTGTACGCAAGTGGTCCACGCGCCCACGGAATTCGGGTGCCGACCACGATTTCAAAGAACTGGATGTTGCGTGCGGGGTATCAGTTGCTGATGAACGTAAGTACCCTTCAAACCTATAAAAGGCATTCATGGAATTTGCAGTGTGAAGGAACTACGACAGACCAGTAGATGCAATGCCGACATTCCACAGCGCTGCGCTAGTTGTTTGTTCATTGACTTCTTCATCTGTTTAGGTTATTGCAGAAGCTACGACGGTTTGTGCGTACCTGAGGGAATTTGGTGTTCACTAGAAATGCGATTTTTCACTGGGCATGCACCCAACGCGCCATCTTGTTTGTGTAGTTGATACAACGCGGTCAAATCACGAGCGCTAAGGAAAGCACTGACAAACCAGTTGATTTTCTATCATGTGCCAGTGGGAGTAATGATGTTCTTTTTCATGCATGTGTCGTGGTTGTCAAGTTACACGGCAAATGCTGCATATACATTCATTTATATCTTCATGGTAAGAATCCGCTACTATTCCCGTGCTGCAGGTGTGTCACATTCTATCGAAATCATGCCATCTCAGCGGGGATGCGAATATTTCCCAGCCATTCATGCAATATGGTCTGTTGGACGTAAGGCAGCAACAGGCCTTACTCGCGGCGTTAGTTGACATGAGGTTAATGGCATAAAGTTGTGATCACCTACCAGATACCTATGAATAATAGTAAATTTATGCAGTATTCTTAGTTTATCGCACTAACAGCACTTAGCTAACGAGCATCCGTAAGTAGTAGAAGACAACGAACGGTTAGCGAGATCCGTTATTGAGGAATTCAGATGCAACCAGAGTACAGAAAGTAGAAATCAAATAGGCACTAAAATCACAAACACAGCAGTTGAACGGCATAGTCTCCTGAGTCAGTTGACGTATTGGGTACGAAAAGGCACTCAGTAGCACTCAGACAATCCCAGCATTCAGACGGTCATCACATATTGCATGGGTACTCCGCGAATTAGCCAGTCAATTGCCGCAGCTCAGACCGGGTAAGCATCTGTTCTGAGTCCCAGAACAAGCCTTTCACGTACTCGCTGCGGCTGCGCGATGACATTGAATGTCTGGTTCTCAAGCCCCTGGCACAGTAACAGACAGCCTATGTCGCATCACGTGCGTTGATGCACACGTTGTGCACCAGTTTGATCTACTTGGGGAAGACAGTCAAGCCTGGTTTAGACGGTTGCAGCCTTCAAAGTTTCCTCCATAGTTGTCTGCTTAGGTTATCGTCTGAGTGCAGTGAAACAGATTTCCTCCACAATTGGTGTCACCCACGGTTGCCCTACTATGCGATCCGGACGAAGTTAGAAATCATGGTGTACATGGCGGAGGCTGACCGAAGTAGTTCTGAACCGGGCACAAGGATTTCATTCTTCCGCGAAACTGGCAGACACAGATCCAGGAGGGGGGTTCTGCTAATTTCGGAGACTGCGCATACAACGTCAGCCGTGATTGCGCAATCCTAAGTTCAACCAAAACCATGCGCAAAGAATTTATAATTCTGAGACCATTAAGAGTTCCCTCATAAATCAAGATGCATAGTACAAGATTATTAGATAGCTTAATCGTGGTATTCATGGAATGTTGATTTTCCCCTTCTAATACATCAATAAAGTTTCGGTTATCTGTGATTCTGTTTTTGGGTATTCTGTAGCGCTGCTTGCCATGCATATTTTCTCTGTCAAAGGGTTCCGTTATCACACTTGTTTCCCGTTGCGCACCTTCGATATTGCAAAATGCATCCTGTGTGTCATTCAATGACTACCTCCCCAGTTGCCTATCTCGTCGGTCCGTTGAAAGCTGAAAAAGCGATTGCCAGCCTAGACTAAGACGGTTAGTATTTCGATCACGGTAGGCTGAACTACACAACAAACAACTGACAGTGTCAAAACAGCAAGAAAGAACAGAATTTCGACAGGATAATCCGAATTCAGCTATTCCGCGTATATTTGTCAGCCGTTTACAAATATATATATATATATATATATATATATATATATATATATAAATATATATATATAGTGGACTAGATAGATTACATTCAGAGATCATCGGGTGTAATAAACACCACTTGCATTCATTTAGCTGCTACATGAATGACACTTTCTTCGTTGTACACACTGCCGAGCAAGCAGAACAACCACTGTTGGCGTTAAGCAACTGCTATCCCGCAATCGAATTTACAGTTGAGAACAAATCTTACAACGCCTTTGAATTCTAGACGTTTGCTTAAAAGAAACCTAAGTGGTACACTACCCTACGTCTGACATCCAGTGTCCTGTGGATTACAAACAAGCTCCGATTTGCACCATCTTCGCGATAGATAACCAGCTATGCGCAGAGGAAGAGATTACATGTGAGCGGCAACACGTCCTTACTACAGTACGCGAAAATGGACGTACGGAGTTCTTAGCAAAGCACTCAAACGGGAACGAGAAAACCGGGGACGAACGAGGACCCGACTTCACTAAGACAAATGTGTTCATAACGATGCCATTCAAGGAAGACAAAATGGCAGGAGATTCAGATATCGCCACCATCAATCGACAACACAGGTAGTAGGCTGCTGAGAAGGTGGTTTGGCACCAAGTCAAGAAGTTGCTGTTTAAATCCACCCTTGACTTGACAGACACTTGCGCGTCACTATAGACGCTGCCTGAGTACTGTGCTGTTGCAAGCATTGGAAATGCATTGTAGGCATGCTTTGTGGAGCCAATGTCATCGTCCAGCAAGGCTTCAGGATCTCGCTGCTTTCTGATGACAACAAAGATAAGTATAGATTGCACGCCGTCAGCATTGTATGTAAATGCGTGCAAAATTGATTGCAACTTTGGCTGCCTGTATTATTTATCCATGTCAGGGTTAGCGTGCGTCGACACCGCCGTAAATTATTCACAACAAGATACAAGGATGTCGGTAAATGAGAGAACAGCGTTTGGCTGGTTCCGCTATTTCCCTCCATTACCCGAGTGAACTTCGTGCGCCGTCGCTATTCATTGGCCCTGCCATGCTGCCTTCGGCGATGACGTGGCATTTAGCAATACGGCAGTCTTTGTAGCAAAGTGATGTGTTTCCTTGTCGAGTGATGTGATTGACGAAGCCTTGAGGCTAGTAGTCAAGTCACTGGATGTAATAGAGAGGTTCTATCTGCATTCATTATCTTTTAAATGGTCTGGTTTTGTGAGCCGCTTATGACTTCCAGACTGGTGTTGATCACCGGCCTAGAGTACCTGTGTCCAATTCATACGTTGGTATTTGTATTCCAATAGGGGACAACTAGTCTCGGCTCCGCCAGACTTCCCTTTGAATGGGCGTTTATTTTACCACGACGCGCAGTGCTTGGACGGTGGTAAATTTTGCAATCTGTCTTGACTTTTAAAACATTTTTTCGCAGTCACAGCGTCCATGAACTGAAGGAGTAGGCGACAACTGCGGTGCTAGCCGTGTGATCGTAAGAAGTCACTTTTATTCTTCTTCGCTTCAGCTCATCCGGAATGCAACGAAAATGAGCAGACATGTGGGATATATGACAGCAGGCTTATCGGAGCACAGTTTCTATGTCTTCGGTTTCACAATCCCTATAATCGGCTACAGTGATGTTATGAGGCAAGGTGCTGTAACGTGCTCGCGTGGCTGAAATTATGGAGTTGTGCCAGGAGATAATGTAGTAGAATTCATATATATATATATATATATATATATATATATATATATGTATATGTATATGAATGTAGCATTAGGTTACAAGGCCGAAGCCGGTTGATCTTATTGGTTGTCAGTTAGTAGCCGACTGTGTGCATTTCGGTTTCGTGGATTTTGCAGGATCAATAGCCGTTGCGAGGAGTGACGCAACTTGTTTGTGCTCTTCGCGTACTCCAACTGACTGTCACTGTATCTCTCTCAAGGACTACTCTTGTCGCGAGTTTCATTAACACTTGGGTAACTTAAGCAAATGGTATGTCATCGTCCTTGTTGTGGATTTAAATGCAAGTGTCAGCCACCTATGACCATGTGAAAGCAAACCTGATAGCCGTCACTCGACTGATGAGGGCCGCTCAGAGAATGGAGATAGAACTCTCACATTGTGCGAAGACAGTCTGTTTCTGTCGCGCACTTGCTTCAAGCATACAAAGTGGCGTCCTGCAACCTGGCGTGCCCCTTTACCAACACAAGTTTAGTCCCAAATCGATCACGTTGCAATCACCCTTAAATGTTGAAGCAGTATACTGTACTTCAGATTATTTTTATCCACTTTTATTGACTCAGATCGTACGTTTGTCTGCACTATCATCTGTATAAGCTTTGAGGGGTGCGTCGTTAAAGACGAATCTCCGAAGGATTTCTGCGGACGTTTAGCTGAACCCTCGGTCCAACTGAGCTGTCACTAACATATTCACTGGCTTGTAACTCCATACAAGACATAGAGCAAAACTGGACCTCTATTCGTAGTATATGGCTCACTTCCTTGCAATCAACCTGCCATCTTACTGGTCTCTCTTCAAAGGTTTTGGTTCCTACTCATTCTCTGGAGTTGTTTGGCTGCTACAAACAATAGCCCAGCAAAATTGGACCACATTGTTCGACGTCGCTCCGTCAACTGGTAATTCAAGTAAACTTGCGCAATGACTGTGAACGTTTGTGGTCCCAGCATGTTTCGGATATGAAGACGGCTGCCCTTTCTGATAGTATCTTTAAGTTGTTTCAACTTATTCGGCCCATCGGATACAGAAACTCGGTGTCAGTGAGGTCGTTTGCGAGGTGGATGCGTTTCCGATCAGTAACCAGTAGAAGTATTTGGACCGCTGGATTGAGCACTCTTCTTCACAGTCCAACTGGTCCTCACCGTCCATTCATGTACACGGTATACGCAGTTACCTGTCCTGGCTCTTCCCACTAGATCCATCCAGTGGTGAGAAACTTGAGTTTCACCACTTGTGGTGATTCAAGACATGCCAGCCCACCGACTCCCGCGACTTGTGTTGTTTGCGCGCCGGGGATGGGGTTGGAAAAAGTGGAGAGATTTCCAAGCGACGACTTGGTCAAGAGATTGAAGACCCCCACTTCGAAGCTGGCCTCGGTTGGAGCGTCTCGCCTCTTTGGTTGGAGACCGAAGGACGATGAACACGTTTGGCTGGATACACTTTTTGACCTGGTAAGGAGCCGACCTCAATGGGGTTTGCGTTGTGAGTTTCTTCGTCCCCTCCTGCTTAGTCCCCCTCCAACTACTATCTCATTCATTAGGCATAAGATAACTCTTTTTTGCGGTACAACAGCCGGCTGTTAGTTCTCCGGAACGACGCCCATCCGTTACCGATGACTCAGCCGGTGTACCTCTTGCGTGTTTTTTTCGTATTGCGGCACAGTAGCTGAGTTGTTTTCCACCTGCCGCTGACGTGTGTAATGATAATGATGGTGATACCATATTGCTGGTTCAGACAGACTTCTTCCAGAGCTAACCAAGTATGGCGAGGTAATCGTCATCAAGCTGAACTCACTGTTCTCTAAAATCTGAAATGAGGAAAAACTACCTACTGAAGTGAGTCAGCTATTGTCTCGATCTTTAAATAACGTACTCGCACTCCATGGTTCAATCATCGAGGGACCAATCTCATTTCGTTTACCTCTAAGCTATTTGCTTCTCAGATTATCACCCAAATCGGGAAGAAAAAGCTAATCTTCATCCCGGCTGTGGGTGTGTGGAACAAATGGTCACTCCACCTAATCTTCGAACACCTTTACCTCTCGCTGAGACCCATCAATACCGCATTCCTCGACACATACGGAGTGCAGTCGATTCGGTTAATGGGCCTGCTTTATGGCATTGCTTGCCGAGTAACGGGGTTGCAGAAAAGTACGCCTACTATAACTCCATGTCTCTGGCCGACTTTGTTAATGACAAGCTTTTCTCTTCTTTCGCTGCCAGTAGCTCTGTGCGACAATGCTGCCATGTCTCCATTCCTCTTAACTTTGCAATTGAAGACTTTTCGTCGATAGGTCTGGATAGCTTCGTGAATGTATACCTAGAACTCTTACAGCGAGGGCGCGCGATCGACATAGATTATGCTGATGATATCGTCTTGTTGATGATCCCCGTAGTGAGCAGCTCATACTTAACCGTTTGGCGATTAAAACATATGGTGTGTTTCGTTCCTTTGCTTCAGAGTTTGTTTCAGACTCGGCCCACACTCGTTCCCGTGTTCACACTTGAACGTGCATAACTCTAACAACTAGGTAGCTTTGTCAATCTTGGGAGCTGTTTTTATGCCATTAGTGCTATGGGGAAGGAGGTCTCTCTTCGCGTCGCCAAAGCCCTGTCAGCGTTTATGTTATAGAGTTCGCTTGGCTCCGCGACGAGTCCTCAGAGATCACTCCAGTAATACTGCCGTTATGCAGTGATTCAAATTGCGCAGGTAGCAACCAAGTTCTTTTCACTGAAATCACTGTTATGTACCAAAGCAAACTACGCAGACTCCACCTAAGCTCACCCCAGTGACGCTACTTTATTTGCCGTCTGTAGTCGCAAAGACCCAACTGAGCTCTCCTCAGTACCCCGTTGTGCCTACCGTCTCCAGCCAAGCCGACCACAACTAAATTTCCCTTAAGAAAGTGCCACTACATGGCAACACATCTTTATTAACACTAAACTTTCCCCATAGTTTATGCATTTCGCTCCTATGCTACTGAGTTGTAACTATGAAGGTACAGATGACATATGCACCTATGGCTGTGTCAACAAACTAACTCTTGCTTATTATTGTTGTTATTTATTATTATTATTACTCTTGCTATCGGCCAGTATTTCTTTTCCTGGTTTCATTGCTTTCATGTGAAATTACGCGTTTTGTCTCCTGTCTTAGCTCGTGTGCACACGTCTGGTGGCTAGGTCCCTTACTTTCTACCGACCTGAATTCAATTGGCTACTGTATGCATGAGGAACTATGAGAGAAAATTGTTTCATCAACCCCGACTAGGAGTCAAAACAACTAAGATTTTTATGATGGTTTGTCAATCTCAGCCACATGGGACATCATCATGGATTTCTGTACTTCGTCAAAGACCGGGTTTACAATGCTTCCTTCGCTCGGTGTTATATGAGTCTTGGTCAAGCCGCTTGAATTAAATGCGCTTCCGACAATGATTATCTGTGGTGGTTTGCTTGTTTTTGGCGGTAACAGCAAGTTAACACTGATGAAGTTAAACATCGCGTCCAGAGAAGTTCGGGTGTTCCGTTTAACGAACTGGTTTTTCCGCGCCATTTGTGTTTGTTCTGTCATGCTCCACGCATACCATCTGGGTGTCTGCTGCGACGTACCCTATTCGTACGTGTGGGATTGGACTGGAGACAACCGCGTTACAACAGCAGATAAAATCGTTGGCATCATGCTTAGCCGACGTTGTGCTTAGATAGTTTTCTGGCTGGGAACCCAGGGACGAGAATTGTTGATGGCTGGAAACGGTTGAATGCACGGCTCTCAACGAGAATATTGAAAGGATATATGTAATGAATTATCTTGATTCATAACTTTAATATCACGAGCAGTAAAAATAACAAAGGAGACAAAAATGTGTGGTAAACAAACAAACAAACAAATATATATATATATATATATGCTGAGGCTGATGGTGCATTCATGATGCTTCTTCACCGCAGTTGGGCTAAACCAACTTACACTTAAACTGGGTCACTTTAATGTGGATAAAATTCATTACATTTTCTTTGGTTTGTTCTACGTACTTGATAATCTTCTCTCAACTTGTACACGTCGCTCATGCAAATTGTGATAAACTTGCGTCATTGCATCACGTGGTACTTTTTAAATGACTCGGACATTTTGTACTTATCACGGAATCACTTATAACATATTTCTTCTATATGCTCAATTAGCGAGTATTTATGTCGTCATATGCATTTACTTTATTCGATATCGGCATTGTGAGCGATTGGCTGTTGTTTGACATCCCAGATGTGGTTGCACTTGATGTGCATGTTGACAAGGTGCCTACCTGTCTATTACCCACTACCTCCTCCATACTGGCTCCAGGAGACAGTTGGTCGTTGCTGGAGGGGACGGGATGCACGGACAGTGTGGTGGTGCTATGCTCGGAGAGTGGTTTCATGCAGTCAGTGTGGAGCGGACTACGGTTCAGCCACCGCCATGTGTGCGCTTGATTCCCAAATACAGTGTGCTTGTGTTTGCCTGTTAAGGAGTGTGGGCCGGCTCCGTCAATGAAACGTGGCTCCCATCCGCATGCTCCCGGTCTTATTCCTTCGGGTTTACACTGGATATGGAGTGTGTGGTTGGAGCTGTGGGTGGTGCAGCGCAAGCCACCCATGGTCCCTCAGTAGGCGCAGGCGTCCTGTGGCTGGCCACAGTGACAGGCAAATCCGAAACCGGATGCCGCCAAACATATATAAGTGGAACCGCGGCCATGTAAACTCCCTACACACGCGGCAGAGGACAAATAAATGGACCCGTTATTTCCCAAATCTCTTCACATGACCAGATAAGTTCAGCGCCCAATCAACCGCAATGTATCCTTGATAAATCAACCCTCTTCTTTCACAACGTATAACGGCAATGGCGGACAGCACACTACCCCTACCCGCAAGGTTATTAGCAATGGACTCGTTCCCAATACGTCCACACATATTTACCGCTCAAATAACCCGCAATTACAATGGCTCACACAGCAGTGACGCGAACACTGCTTCCATTATTTATGATATGTATTCATTACTTCCGCTTAACGCCAGATGGATTACCAACAAACGGTATTTCCTAAGCATCCTTGCAAATTTAAACGAGCTGCATGCAATCATCGTTACCGAAACGTGATACCCCGATGAAAGATTAGACCGTAATCCAATTACCCCCTTTTAACACCTTTTTCGTAAGGAGCGCTGTAAAGGGATAGGTGGAGGATGCCTCATGCAACTCCATCACATAAGTACAGCTGGACGGTTTGAACATCTACCGCTGGCAAATGTCCCTGATTCTCTCTGGTTCTCCGTCTCAGGAGCCTCGGTGTATTTGCATCTATCTACAACCCACCACATTCAATAACCATGATTGTTGTCCGTATCATCTTAGCTTCCGATTTTGCATCGAAATAGACGCACAAACAAAGGATAATTGTAGATGATTTCAACATACCGAAGATACACTGATCCTCCCAGACCTTCTTGTCTATACACAGAGTCTTCATTTATTCAGTCAGAGTTGGTTGGACACAGTGGGTTACTATACCAAGTAGGTTGACGAACACATTAGACGTGATGTTTACATTAAGTATGGTTAAAGTAAAGAGAGACGTTTCAGAGAACCTCTCTGGTAGCGACGGTAATATGATACTCTCTATCTTCACCGTTAAAATGGCCAACAAACAAGTACCTCCTTCCTACTACACCAGCCACAGTATTAACTGAAAAGCCTTCCGTCAAATAATCCGGTCCTGCGATTGAGATGTCTTCTTTCTCTCCAACTTTGCATGCATAACTGTGGAGCACTTATATCATTAGTTTAAGTAAGCCATAACCCTCGTTGCTGCAGTAGAGAAACGAATCTGTGATGGTTAAAAAGAAACAGGCAAACGTTCGATGAGTCAGAAATTCAGCAAACCGATCGCGCGCTAAAAGTGGATAGGATACTTTACAACGATTCTACAGATGCACCGACTCAGCTCTGAAATCAAGCACTTACATTCGCTGGGGAGAACACATGAAGATGAAGCAACCCTACGAATGACATGTAAAGCAAAAGAGTTGATCTGACTTCTCCGTCGAAAAACCAAGAAACGCTTTTTCTTAATCACTGAAATGGTGGACGACATCCAGGCTCATTTAGCTCTTTTTTCTCCATCTACGTGACCCTCGTCACTGCTCTTTTTGTATATGTTTGCCGTTACACTGGGATCCAAGTAATTTGCATATCAATGGAACACTTCATTCATCAGTCCTCGCCACACGGGCTGCGCAAAACAGGGGATAGACAATAATAGACCAAGCCAAAACACTCCCATAATAGCCGAATTATTCGTGAAATTAGTAAAAAAGTGTGAGGAAGTTCATCAACTCATTGGAATTGATAGATAGGTCCCAAAATGTATTCCTTGAATAACGATCGTACACATGATGGTAGCTGCGTTACCTGAACCACATACCGGACTCCACTGACTCAAAGTATGCAATATTCCTTCTATGCTTGCCCTTGCAGAAAACATTTGATCGGGTGTCTCACAAACGGTCACCTAATCAGCAAGATTTCATTGAAGTCCGCAACACATTAATGGGCTGGCTATCATCAAATATGAACGGTCCCGCTAAAATAGTCACCATAGGCGTCTATTGCTCTTCCCCGCATCCAACTACCAGCGGGATTGAACAAGGTTCGCTCGGTATATTAATTTCCCTTCTTTTCGTCAATGATAGCAGTTCGGTTAACAAACATGGCGTGCCGTATTTAGTTATTGATGATATAACATTTGTCCACAAGTACCGAGGAGTTGAGCTTCGGAATGTACGATCACCCATTCAAGAATACATTCATTCGCTTGAGACTTGGTGCGACAAGTGGATGATGAAGTTTTAAGCACAACAGTCAAGTCTCATATATTGCGGTCGCTTGACACCCGAAGTATCCATCACACGTAACAGAGACCGCATCTGTGTACAAGGGTCTACCCGTGACCTCGGAATCAGATATTCTTGTACCTATAACTTCTCTAAAGAGATTGAGTACAATAGAACAATGGTTTATGACGGGTATAAAAGCAATGCTTGACAGGTCCCGTAGGATGATGAGAATTAAAATCGTAAAATTAAATAATCGTATCGATGAAAGTACGTGTGAAATGCATGACTCACCAAGGGCTTGGAGATGCACATAAACAAGTAATCCAATAGGAATTTTAAATGGATTCCGTCCACGTTCGTTGTTCACTAATACCATCATCCGATGGTCGCACGTTATATCACATAGTGCAATCGTGTCAGCGTTTCGTCAAGGCGTTTTTTGAAAAGGGATATTGTGGGAGCGTTAATTACATGTTCTGGAAGGGCGTTCCAAGGTTGTGACACTCGGAGGAGAAGAAATTGCGTCGACATTCCAGTCGACTGTACTGTGTGATCAACTTAAACTGATGACCTCTTAGGGATGCGTTTTGACTACGTTTCAAAAGGGAATGACACGTGTGGTGGGGGTTCTCAGTATCCGGTACACCAATATGAGATCGCCCTCTCAAACGACGGTAACGTCCACTGTATAAGTTAAGAGTTTTCAGCCTGAGTGGATAGGGAAGGCTGGAAAG
>OX104064.1:141856235-141955381 GCA_944474145.2 Dicrocoelium dendriticum
GGTACGCTTGTATCCCTTTGGGCACCCTTATGACGTTTAGTAGTTGAGAATTCACATTAGCTACTTAACCGAAAGTTGTGAAGATGTCATGGAGCCCAGTTGAGTAAGGTATATTGAAAGCAAGGACACTGAAAACTAATGGTTTCTTAGGCCGTATGGGGCAGTTGGTAATTTTATGCGGCGATAGTGTTTGAGCTGGTCAAAGCGCTAGAACTGGAGGAGCACTTGTAAGTTTGTGTGAAATAGTGTGGTTCTGAGTACCAGCCGACTTGGGTTTTTGGGAGTTAAGATCAGTAGAACCCACGTTCTGAGGGGATGGAGTGCTGGATACCTGATTTAGGCCCCCAACTAGTGGAACGTTTGCTAGCGCAGTATCTAGTGTAGCTGGTCTTTTGTCATCGCGAAAAGCAATCAGGTCGCAGAACACTGTGTGGGTTATGTCCAAATCGACAAGCTCAGTGTTAATGTTCTGTAGCTGCTTTACAAAACTGTCCTCTGGATGCGACTTCACGGGTTGGTAGCGACTGTGGCGCTTAGTATTAAAAGTTGAAGGTTTTCGGATGGTCGCTGCACGCAGCGTCATCAGTGGAGAGTTCGGAGGGTTTATTGTATTGATGGACTGGTTATAGGTGCAGACGTGGACAGGTAACCTTAAGGTAGGGGTGTCAGTTTGGCAGTTGGGACTACCAACTGTTGTAGGTGCGACCACACTTGAGGTTAGTGACTCGCGTCGTACAGTAGGGTCAGAATCTCCATACATGAGTAATTTTTGTAAAGGTATTCTATCAGCGACTATTCTCAGCCTCTTAAAGGTAATGTTGACAACTATTTGATCACGTCTATGTATAAATTCACTGGTAGTTAAAGCACTATTAAATATGAACAGGATTGGACACGAGTGGCGCTGGACTTTCTTTTTGAGTCTTATGCAATTGCACTACGTGCCAACCATGTCAACAGCTTTAAATGGAATATCCCGCAAGGCTGCAAGCGGAATATTATCCGGGACATTAAAAACAACTGCATTGTTAGAACGATACATTCTGACGACTACTTCTGCGGCGATCGAATCGATAAGTGATCCTGCGGGTAACCTGTGCTCCACTTTTGGACTCACTGTCTTTTGCAGTAAGGCAGTTTTAGGCTCTAGTGCATGGAGAACAGACAGGGAGCTATCGATCGACAACATTTTGGCTTTGTTTGGTAACTTCGTCTTGGATGTTTTGTAAGTTAATAGGCTGAACTGGTAGGTCAGCTGGACCTAATTTTGCTACAGTGGAATTATCAGGTCTTGCAGTTTTAGAAGTATCCGAAGCTTTACGAGTCACTATACGCTTTGGTAAGTTTCGCTTAATGACAGGCGAACTAAGAGAGCATGAGGCTTTAGTTTCCATATTGCATAGGGAGTGGTTATAGGCAGAGAACGTTGCGAATTGTTTTATGCCATCCTCCTCCTTCCTTGTATTAAGGCTAGAGCTTCTTGTTTTAACTGTGGTAACGAGCATTTGCTGATTTAGCCCTAAGGGTTTGTAATACTTACCTAAGGCAAACGGGCAGTGGACTAACATGGTCACCGTGTCAGATGCAAAAATCGATACGAACCAACCAGGTGACAGTCCCCCTTCTGATTGCCGGTAATCTCAAAGCACACCGGAGTGTATGTTGCACACGTTAGCTCTGAGGTCAGTTCTGCGCCGTGCCGCGATGCACCGATCCGTTTATTCCTGTGCGCGCACACGTTCTGTTCAAACAGACAAAGAGTAGTAGGATTGACCGGCTTGACAAGTCCGCTCGGAAGTCAGACTTGGGAGATAGGCTAGGGGTTCGCTGTCATCAGCGAAAGCAGGGAGGAAGGATGTAAATGCTTGTGGCCGCTTTGTAATGTTACGATTTGGGTGGAATCGGTTTTGATAGATGGCCTCGTAATGTACTTTCTAACGATTCTACGAACCTTGATGGAAGTAGTACAGGTGTTGATTTTGTCCATTTCTGTTTACGCCGAAATGCTGCAGAAGTTGGCAATCAGCGGTAGACGACAGTCCGTTAAGAATACAGACCAGGACGTTTGCGCAGTGTGTAGGCCGGACCAAGTCTGATCGAACGAGTATACTCGGATGAATATGCTATAATATCCAGATTCAAGAACGATGAAAAGGTAGCAGCAACGAAATCTCGCCGGCAACCGACGATCTTGTCTCACAGACTATATCATTTCCAGGCGAAGTTGTTCTCATGGGCAAAAGAAATAATCTGAGGGGGCATTCAACATGAGTCTACTCAATTAATTTGTTCCGTGCGTACGCCAGTCACTTGAGCAGGTGTGTAGGTGTGCGTGTATAGCCCGTCGCCTTCAGCCACTTGGACCTCAGACACACTAAGTCATAGGGGTGCAGATGGGACGCTTCAGCTCCTACGCACAGAAAAATTAATTGAGTTGACGCATTTTGAATGCCCCCTCAGATTATTTCTGTTGCCCAAGAGGACAACTTGGCCGGGAAATGGTGTAGAGCTCACGGAATGAAACGACAGATGTTTAGTAACCCAACATCAATACGGGGCTCCACACGAACACTGTAAGCACAAGCCGCATCATAAGCACAACACATCGTTGCATGAAGATAAATATTAACCAGGGAAGGAGGTTTGCTTCACACCAGAGATAGCTGCAAAGTCATCCGGGGTCTCTGCATTCAGCTTCACCCTCGCCCGCATATCACTGTGCAGACATACAATTAAAGTATAAAATTACTCGGACAACCAAACTTACCTAACACCAGCCACAATGCCCCACGGTTCACCGTGTCAAATGCCTTGGTGAAATCAACAAAAAGCGAGTGCAACGGCTGGTGTCGCTCTCTACACTTCTCCTGCAACTGACGAACCGAAAACACTATATTTATAGTGCTGCGACCCCAGCTGAATCCACATTGCTCTTCTGAAACGTTCGGTTCTGCAACCTGACTGACGGGGCCGTTGAGCAGGATTCGGGCAATCATGTTGCCCACACAACTCAGCAAGTTGATGCCACGATATATATATATATATATATATATATATATATATATATATGGCAGCATCCTATTCCGGATTTTCCTGTCACCGTGGTCAGCCACAGGACGCCTTCGACTATAGAGGGTCCACGGGTGGCTTGTGCTGCACCAACCACATCTCCGTCCACATACCTCATATCCAGCGCAAACGCGAAGGAATAAGACCGGGAGCCAGGTTTCATCAACGGAGCCGGCCCACACTCCTTCACAGGCAAACACAAGCATGCTGTATTTGGGTATCAAGCACACACAAAGCGGTGGCTGGAAAGTAGTCCGCTCCATCCTGAGTGCATGGAACCATTCTTTGATCCTAACACGGCCACAAGAACCGTGCATCCCGTCCCCGCCAGCAACGACCAACTGTCTCCTAGAGCCAGTATGGACGAGGTAGTGGGTACTAGACAGGTAGGCACCTTGTCAACCTGCACATCAAGCGCAGCCACAGCGCGGATATCAAGCAACAGCCAATCACATGAAACGATGACATCAAATAAAATAAATCGAATAATACATACAGATACGGTGACATAACTCTCCACAATATGTGCGTATGAAATACATTGTTTGCAAAAAATCCGCGGAAGGTTCAATATTTCAGAAAATATATTTTAAGAAAATGCCACAAACACGAAAACGGTATCCAAGTTAACTACAATTAGCTTAAACGAACTGTACAAGTTTATAGAAGATAGTTCAAGTAAACATTAATAAAAAAAAGCATTAGGACAATAGAGAAAACTCACCACCTGTAATAAAGAGACTCAGCATGCAAGTAAGCGGTCAGTAAATCGAATGCAGCGTACCTACAAGCGCTGCGCTGGTTCTGCCTACCTTTGCTGCAGAACCCGTTGTCGTTTCGGTGTTGGCCCCGAGTGACCTCGCTCATGGCTCACCAGGCCTGCATGACTCAGGCACTCGCGACTGCTACAGCATTATGCGCTCGATGTCGATGGAGTACAACGCTTTCAGCGCCTGCCGCTTCCCCACTTGCTGCTGGCCCATATATATGATTTGGCAGCGTCCGTATCTGGATTTGCCTGTCACCGTGACCTCCATGGGGACAACCATATACGCCTGTGTCTACAGAGGGACCATGGGTGGCTTGGGCTGCACCATCCACACACCCCATCTCCGGTGTAAACCCGAAGGAATAAGACCGGGAGGCATGTGGATGGGAGCCAAGTTTCATCAACGGAACCGGACGACACTCCTTCAACAAGCAGAACAGAAGCATTCCGGCCTAATTAGGAAATCAAGCACAACAGTCGTACACATAACGATGGCTGGACCGTAGCTCGTTTCACACAGGATCGAAGTGTTCTTTGAACATAGCACCGCCACGAGGACGGTGCACCCCGCCCCCTCCGGCAACGACAAACTGTCTCCTGGAACAAGTATGGACAAGGTGGTGGGTAGTAGACAGGTAAGCATCTTGTCACCATTCACATCAGGCGCAGCCACACCAGAGAGCTCAAACAACATTGGTCATTTGCTCAACAGGGTGACCTAGTGAGAATATTACTAACAATGACTATGGTAGAGGTGATCGAAATCGCTTTGACTATGAGACTTGGGATAGAGTCGCATCGATTTTAAGTTGTTAGAGCTTTTCGGCCGCACTTAGATGATGGATAGTGTTACCGCATCATCAACACTTAGTTGGGGGTATGCTAACAATAACTGTCAACTACTCCGCTACCACGAGTGAGAAAGCCGGTACATATGGGGTATGCCGCTACCCTAGAAGCGATAGGATTTCATTTAGTGGTTCTATTACGAGATGCGTAACAGACCAGCCACTTTTGCAGTTAAGTTTGGGACATGTTTCCCCGATGTTAATGATTGGCTGTCATGTATTCGCTCAACAAAAATCGTATCGTTACCAAATACGCAAGTGAGTTCGAGGTTCACATCACATCCAGTGTTCTTAGGAACTGTCAAAACATAAAGGTGCTGTCATGCCGAACAATCTCCCGTGGTTTTGTGAGTTCTGATGGCGTGTGTGAGTGTTCTGTGGTTATCACTCGCACACCCCTCATTCTAGAAGTTTGTAGTGTAAGTGCACCAGTAATTGCTGCGTCGCAATCCACTTAGGTCATTTGAAGCTGGAGGAATCGCGTGATTATTCGCCGTCACAGTGACAAGCAAAATATGGATGCCAATAAACATTCATTGCACAAGTGTTTCTCAGGTTAGAGAAGCATTCCCGGAAGGTTTCCAAACACACATTCATTTTGTAAAAACGTGTACTGCCACAATACAAATATGTACAAAAACCGATTTGTAGTCGAAAACATTCTGAAATTATGGATTCATAATCGGTACCAAGCTTACTCAAAAAGACAGACTCACTTCCTGATAATGGACCCTCAATAATTGGTCAGAAGAACACTGGTATCTCCCGACACCAAGGGCGGTGTTTCTGGCTTCTCATATAAAATGCGTCCCCCAGATTAAATGACAACGGCTAAAAAATTTGCAACGTAGTGCAGTGAGTTTGAAAACCTACTGATGGTTTTCAGAAAGGTTACGCTTATCTGTAGTGACGCAGTAGTCTGTGGAAACTACAGTGTCTGGATTAGCCACTTCATAACTGAAAGAATTGTGCCCGTCCGGAAAAGTCGGTATCACAGCTCGAACGGTGACAGCTTGCGTGAGGATAACCCTGCCCCCATAACACCGCTGCGTGAGAATGCCAATTCCAAATTAAACGTGATAATTCATTACTACTTCACAATAATAAGTAGCTGGTTTAAAACAAGTACATGACAACGAATAGAGGGGACATTTGAGGAAGACGACAGGTGAGGGATGGGGCAATGGTGTATGACGGGTACGAAAGCAAATGCTTGACGATCCCAGTAGGATAGTTAGAGTGCAAATTGCAAGATAAAAACAGTGTCGGTTAAAGAACACGCGAGATACATGATTCACCAAGGGGTTTGCATTAGCAAGTGAGTATTCCAACGTAGAGTTTAGGAGTATTATGACACCGGACACTGTTCCGTTCTAATGCCATCATCTGATGGTCATGGGCTGTATCACGTAGTGCGAATTTGTTATGGTGTCGTCAAGGCATTTTCTGAATAGTGGTATACGGGTCATCAATTACATACTCTGGGAGGAAGTTCCAGGGATGAGACAATCGGAAGGAGAAATAGTTTCGTCGACATTTCAATAGACCGTACTGCGTGGCCATCTTAAACTGATGGCCCCTCAGGTATACGTCCTGACTGAGATTCAATGGATGGTGGCAAGGGTGGTTGGAGTTTGTAGGACCTGATACACCATTAGGAGACCGTTCCGTAGAAGCTGATAAGGTCCGTTGCGCACTCGTACTTTTCAGCCTGAGCGGGAAGGGAAGGTGGGACAAACCTTGGGCGTTCTTCGTCGCCCTGTGGTGTGCAATACCGAGTGCGATGAGGCGGAGTTTCTTTGATGGTTGCCACGCTTGGATAGCGTATCCTCAAGCAGGTGCCAAGCATTTTCGGAAAGACTGGGGATCGAACTTTCGAACGTCTTACGAAGGAGACCGAAGTGCTGATTTGATTGCTTTGAATCCCTTTAAGTTTACCTCAAACAACCAAGGTCATCTCGCACGAACTCGTCGAGGTCGCACTCATGAGAAGCGCGCACTATAATTTTTGGACTTAGTAGGTAGTCGTGAACACTCTAATGGCGCATGCTCAGAACTCTGCACTTAACGGCGTTGAAGTGGCATATATTCGGTAGACTGCATGTATGTCTCATCCAGATCATTTTGCAGGGCGGTGTGGTCCTCCATTGTAATGATAGCACGCCATATCATTACAGCATCGGCGAATAGTAGGAAATTTAAAGATAACACAACCGAAAGATAATATCTGAAAACCGAGGACAGACGGGGGTCCTGGTACTCAGCAATGAGGTATGCCGCACTGCACTTCGATTGTCGATAAGGTGTTGCAAACTCTCGCCTCCAGATAACACTGAACGAGAAAATTACCCAACCACTCCAAAACAGGAACAGCGATTCCGTCGTTCTGAAGCTTGTGAAGTAGAAAGCGACGAACCAAGCGATCTAATGCCTAAGAGAAATCCAGATAGACATCTGTACTTACACTAGCATTAAGAGATTCCATCCACCATGCTCTAGCTATCAGCAGTATAGGACCGATTTTGGTGAAATCCGTGGTGTTTTTGGATGAGAAATTTGTCATTCTTTAGGTATCCAATGAGTGACTCAACGACAAAAGACTCAATGATTTTGGAGATCATCGTGAGTAGTATTATGGGCCAATAATTCGCTGATTCCGCCCGTCTACCGCTCTTGTAGATTGCAGTAACCATCCCGTGCTTCCACATCGTGAGAACCTGCATCTCGTTGAGACATCGTTGGAAGAATTTGGTAACGGTTCAGTTGAATTCATGACAGTAACTATTAAGACATTTACCAGGCGGGCTGCAATCGCGTAAGGACATCAGACGCCTTAGTACGTCCGTGGTGTTAAGGGATATGTCGTCAAGCCCTGATGGCCGCTTGATCTGCGAAGATAGAATGTATGATGACGACACATATTAGAACGTACAGTTAAATTGTCGTCCAAGAACGTTAATCGCCTCTTGCGCTAACCTGCATTTGTTGCGGAGAGCAGGAATACCGCGTTTCACTCTACCAAGCTTGTTCGTGTGTCTGTAACGCTTTTTGGAGTTAGAACAAAACCTTATCACAAGCTCCTGTTAGGACTTCACTCTTTTCTAAGACGAGTTTGACGCAGTGGTTCTTTTGGGTCGTATAGACAACCCAGGTGTCCTCGTTCGAAGAGGTTACGTAGGCGAACCAAGCCGAATACTTCAATGCAATAACGTGTTCTGTTTTCTAGGAACGACTTTATTTTTCGAACGGTGGATTTTGGTTTCTGAAGTGCTTAGCACTAGTCTGTTGAATCAGTTGACAAATTCCCCCTGTAGTGGTAACTGGCGAGCTAGCGAGCGGTAATGACTCTAGGCCGACCTCTTGCCTGCTAGACTCTATAGCCCCAAATTGGTAACACCGAGTTGATAAATGTTCCGGAATGGTGAGAACAGAATTTAAGTGGATATTGCCAGAGGAACGACCAAATGAAATGCGCCAAGCTGTGAGTGGATCTAATTGATACGAGCTATACAATGAGCTTGTTTTTGAAACAACTGAATGTTCATCGGGACCCAGACTTTGTTTTGATTCATGGATGGCCACGACGACCCTCCCAGGCAACCTCAGGGGAGCATTCGGCTAGAAAAGACACGCTTGATGTACCAATGATGTCGGACAGGTCATCATAGTTGGTTACGAAGTGAGATTCCTCAGCACTTTCTTCAGGATATTCTGCGTAGCACGTGCAGCGGAACACTATTGTCGCATGATCGCTGCGGTCAAAGGGAGTGCAGGTTGTTACTACGCAGATCATAGGTTTCTCGGTGGTAGGACCGAAGTCCAAGATTTAAAACAGTTAGTCCCCTTCAGTAGTTTGAACAACGAAATGAGAAGACGAATATTGGTAAATGCTACCATTTCGTATTATCTCGTCAGTACCAATACAATAACAGGGAAATCCTTTTAAATGTCTTACAGGGCACAGTCAAGCCAAGCAAATTTATTGTTGTGGTCATTGTTGTTGGGATTAGGGCCACGGCAACCGCAGGTTGACAACTAATTGCCTTTGGACACACAAAGCTGGTCTAATTCGGCTTATCGCGACGGCCTCGGCAAATCGTAAAAGGCGTGCATTAGTATGACGTAACAAGATCCGGAACACTGATAAGGGATTAACCCGGTGACGTGTCGCCAAGATATGCCTGCCTATGGAGGACGCTGGCGGCTTACGCGAACACGTATCATCGGAGGTCGATTGGGTAACTTCGCGCTGAACCCAATTTGGTAAGTGTTCCTTCACTCGGGAATCTAAAACCCGTTCGGTCCTGCCGATGTAACTGATACCGGAGTCACACACGAATTGGTAGACACAATGTGATTTGGCGCCGACGGGTTCATCTTCCTTTACTGAAGGCAACGGCAACTTTCGGGTTCTGTTGATAATTACCGCCTCCGCAGCACAGTATGTACGCTGAATGGCCGAGACAATGAGTTTGGTTATCCTTCTTGCTACAGTGTCACCCTTGAATGGTAGTTCGATGTACACCTTCTTAGGGGTTGTCAACACCATCCCCTTGGGCGGTCTAACTTGGCTATGTTTCTCTACAAATCCCTTTGGGTATACATTCCCCATAAGTGTTTTAGTAATCAGCTCAAAGTCCTCAGGCAGGCAGTCGTTGGAACAGATAGGTCTGGCCCGAGTGAATAATGTTTTTACCAGCGCGCGCTTGTGTGCCATCGGTGAGAAGCTAGTGAAGTGTAGATATTGGCCAGACCACGTTGGCTTCCGGTATACAGATTGCTTAATCAGCCCATTATCCCTGCGACTCATGAGAATGTCGAGGTACGGAAGACACCCATTCGATTCAAATTCATAAGTCACATTCAGGTTGGAGTGAACATTAGTAAGTTGGTCTACTAATTGTTCGATTTGCATCTTCGTGGCACCGAAAACAAGGATATCATCTACATATCGTTTGTAATACGGCAGGTGAGAAATTTGTCCACTGAGTTTCCCAACAACAATTACCACAACAATAAAGTTGATTGGTTTGACTGTGCCCTGTAAGACATAAAAGGATTTCCCTGTTATTGTATTGGTACTGACGAGATAAGTCCAAGATTGCCGGTTCGTTTCTTGTCCAAAAATGTGTTGCAGAAGTTACATGATTGTATAGCGATTAGCTTTTGAATTGTTCACCGAGAGTGTCCGGGGTTTCTAGGCCGTGAAGCTTGAAGTCCCATATCAGGAGAAGGTAGATGTAAGATAGAGTTAGTAGGCTCCTGATAACGGAGTGTAGCACCTGGTCCATTTCTAAACCGGGCAATGCTGAACGGTATACAATAGTCACTAAGACCATATTACCCTTCCTTAAGTGTGGGAAGCATCATAAGGAGTCTATAGCTTAAACCCATTGGTCATTCATGTGGTTGACGTGTAGAACAGAGCGACCTTAAAAAGTTACAGGGCCTCCCTTGGTGGGACATTGTTGCGCAGCAATGACATATCAGGTAGTGCGGATCTAAGTCGTGTCTCGGTTACCATGATGAGGCCCCGAGACATTGAGGCTAGATGAGATCGAAGCTCAGCCAATTTACTGAGGTGTTGTGCGTCTGTGTACAACAATTGGGAGCAACAGATGCCAGAAGCGTATCTGTACACACAAACGTTTCCCGCGAATTAACACCGACCGTAGTGGGCCGGCTGATAATGGTTTTTTGGATGTATTGCTGGCCTACCACCGGGGCCGTTTCGGGCGGTTGCATAGAGCACCCACTAACTAATTCATCAGGGGCGAATTGCGGCTGAATGCCTGTTACTTCGTTCTCGGTTAGCAGTGGAGCCGCATTGCGCTCCGGTTCGAATGCAGACAACGGGGCTCGCGACAACTTCTCGTTGGTTTTGTGTTCCCTCAGCCAAAGGTGACCTGGCTTCGACTGCCTTCAGACGTATGTCTTATGGTAGTTTGGTGCGTAACTTGTGCCAACTTCCCAGCACCCTTTCAACCATTTGTTTGGAGTAGAGCAGAGCTGTCAATACCCCTGGACCAATTGCTTTGTAGTTGACTGATATGCGTAACCTTGACGCTTAGTTGGCAATCAGGTCGTGAAGAGGACTTCGGGGATGTAGCGCCACTCTTTCCTATTCATGAGCTTGGGCTTGTGACTCGGCGGAAGACTGAATTGCGAGAATACCATGAACAAAGATAGACCTATAGTTGTGTTGATTGCGGTATTCTCCCGGGTTATGCTTCCTTTGCCGATACTTACCCTAATGTATGCCAAGGAATCTAAGAACATCGCCCGACGTATCAAAGACGGTGAGTTGACAAGATGGTGGTCTCTGCTTCGCCACGCAAATGAAGTTACTTGAAGTAGTCTTGGTTCGCCATAATGAACTGAGTTCGGGTGACGTGTGATGCGAACCAAACTAGCCTGGATTCCCACTGCTTTATATATGGATTCCTAGTGTTACAGGTCGTCCAATATTTAATCTTTGATAGAGTTTGCCTTTGACTCAGACAGCTGACAGCATATTACCTTCATCGAGTTCTGCGTCCTACTAATGGTCACAACTTTGGACAAGAGCGTGCTTTCTTT
Organism: Dicrocoelium dendriticum; assembly: GCA_944474145.2. Lineage (NCBI taxonomy): Eukaryota > Metazoa > Platyhelminthes > Trematoda > Plagiorchiida > Dicrocoeliidae > Dicrocoelium > Dicrocoelium dendriticum. Next base: position 141,867,501 of record OX104064.1, read on the forward strand.
CTCTGTCGGCGCGGTAGGTAGCCTTCTCGGAGGCACATTGGTATTCGTATCATTTCTAGCACCTTATAGGGTAGTTGCAGACGTAACTACTAACTTTGGTTTTGGTTTGCATGCAGAAACGGCGGATTCTTCTGGTAGTGTTGGATTAATCTGGATATAATGGAGTATCATATGCCACAGATATGCCTCGAGGAAAAACCACTCAGTGCAATAGTAGGGTCACCGAGTTTGGCAGAACAAGGCCGCAAGCCTGTTTGCTAGTTCTCACGATTGGGGTAGCTGACTCTTAGATTCTACCTATACGCTCAATTTGACCACTCAGTTCTAAAGAGAAGCTTATTTTGGGCAACAGGAGTCTAATTCTGCTGTAGTTGATTCAGATGCGGCCGGTATACAAGTCATGGCACGCCACACAATCTCAGTCAACTTGTCAAGTTTCTGTGAAAGAACAGTGACACCCAACGGGTGAGCTGATCATACACTCTGTACAGAACCAAATAGAGTGTGATGCGCAGTGTTGTTCTTTTACTCTCACAAGACTTAAATTTACATATTTGAAATGGAATTGCCTACAGTACAATGTGAATAGTCATAGAAGCGCGAAGAACTTTTGCCTGCGGCTGCGTGGACTGTGCATACCTTGTGTTCCTTGTTGCTGTGTTGCGAACCACGCTGAGGCCTAGCGTCAGTCAGGGGGGTAAATTGGGATCACGCTTTGGTTACTAACATTCAGCGCACCGAGCGTGTCGGGACAGTCACACGATGTCAGTTGACAAGGGGTCTTACAGGTGTGGCCGCAGGTGCGAACAAGCCTGACGGAGGTCAACACGAGACACTGCTGCAGCTAATGGGCGCTTGGCTATTGATCGGGCCGGATTTCGGCTTTGTGGAGTTAAGCGTTGACGAGCGTGGTAGTATGTCACGTGTTAGGATGATGGCTGCTAAACGAGCTGCACGTGTCAAAAGGATTAGTTGAATAGCACGAAGAGCACTCTCCAGAACGAAGGTTAAGAGAAGGGTATGCACTAGAAAAATAAGGTTAATATACGTATGGGCTACAGCGAAAATCCTGTTGATATTGTAGTAACGATGATGTGCGCTAAACAACACTGTAGTGGTGGATTCACTGGGTAGCGCTGATAAATCCAAGTTGGATAAGTGTAAACAGTAATGTGTGTCGAGAATTGTGGGCAGTAAATTGAGAGAAAAACATCGAATCAGCGCGACCACACGGCAAATAAATAATCGTTCAACAGTGAAGTGGTGCAGAATTCGTCTACATCGTACCGGATTCAGAAGCAGAGACCGAATAGTTGGACATGTCTGGTCTGTAACTGATTTCATCACGTCATTATCGGCAACCGCAGTACATCAGCTATTTGAACTGATATTTCGCTGCGGTACACTCACGATGGCTTAGGGATCGAAGAATTTTAGAAGGGAAACCTAGCGTAAAACCTTAATGCCACAAACAAACATTCAAGCTCAAGGCGTGCGCGCTTTGTGTCAGCAAAATACCGTCACGAACAGCTGGCTATCATGCAAAGATAAGGCGGCACTGGGGAGACAGCATCCTGCCTCGAGTCATAAGTGGCCATCATCCCTCAGATAACACAGCACGAAACCCGTTTTAAACAGGCAATCCGACTACGAGACGGTAGCAGACGCACCACTGATGCCGACGACGAGTCATGTCCTTTAACCTCTCGCGCTAAGCACAAGACGGGTCACATGGATACAAGCCTGGAAGGCGAGACGGACCAACGGCATCAAGTTCTGCAGCCATTTACGTATCACATTGATCAGACCACATGGACTGCATCTCGAATCACCGAGGAATATACCATTTATTTATTTAATTTCTGCCTACCTCGAGCCTTGCGCCACAATACATGTGGCAAACAAAACCAGGTTCTCTTCGATAAGCGGCAACTGGGCGCGTTGAAGCCAACGCAACTTATTCAGTGCTATCTGCTGTTCAAAAGTACTCGCCTGATTATCACTGCCTAGAACTCGCCTACGCGCTGGTTCGCAGGCAGCGATGATCAACGAGTTGAAAACGCCTCTGATTCTCAGACCGAAGGGGCCAAATCTCACTCCCATAGTGTAAGACGGCCTTGGCTATGGCCTTGTAAACACGACCTTTCAGACCGAGGAAAATATCCTTCTGACGCAATAGATAACCCAGTTACAAGAAGGTAATTCTAGCTTTCGCCACAGGTAAACTGACTTCGGTGGTTATGCGCCCATCGCTGGTAATGCAGCTATCAGGATTAGTGAACTGAATTTGTCATGGACCTTTGTTTTCTGATTTAGAAAGTCGGCAAGTGCAGATTGCGCAACAGCAGCGGATCATCCGTAGGGTCAGCAGAAACCGCAACAAATTTTTGGCGACCGAGCTGAACTAAAGCAAGATGTCAGTATTAATGAGACCTGAAATCCGTTTTGTTACAATAACAGCAGCAATTTGAAGCCGCACAGCTGCGAATGACTGAGGCTCTCACTCGAACGTTATCTATTCAATTTAAAGTTGTCAGGAACAACGGGAAGCCTTCACTGGACGCAGTGATCAGCCGTGTTAGTGAGCATATTTTCGATGCTGACTCAGACCTAACATACGATGCGTGGATCAAGCGTCATGAAGATATTTTCAAGATAGATTCGTTAGGTTTAGACGATGCGCCAAAAATTTAAAGGATGTTACGAAAACTTGGAACGGTTGGGCACGACAGATTTCCACTATTTGATCAAGAGCCCAATGATTTCAGTTTTAATGACACAGTTGCAATGCTAGCAGAAACGGTCGGAGACTAGTCCATGTTTTCCAACAATTGGTACAAGTGTTTGAAGCTGTGTAAAAGAGACAGGGACGGTCTTACTGCCCATGTAGCAACAGCGACGCGGGAATGCCAGAAATTCAAACTGAAGTCGTTTATCGAAGATCAGTTCGAGTGTGCGATACTGGTATGAAGTCTGCGGTCCTCCAAAAATGCCGGTTTCTGTAGCAGAATAGTTGGGGTGTTAGGGCGCGATTCGGATCTAGCAATAAAATATGTTGTCGCTGAAGTCCAGGGGATCAATTTAAAGCACGACACAGATATGGTGGAGAATTCAAAAGTGTATCCCAGTGAAACCGCTCTCTCGCGAGTTTCCAGCAACTCAGCACAGATGTCCACAAGCTAGACCCTCATCAGCTTATTGGCAGTGCAGAGGCTAGCATTTTGTGAGATGGCGCCCTTTAAGCAAGCACGTCAACTGGAAGTGCTGTAGATGTGGACACAAAGAGACCCGCCGCAGGCCACCACATGATGCCCGAAGATAAGGGCACGGCAAATATAGCAAAAGCTAACTTCAATGAAGATGTTAAAGATAAAATTAAGTTTTTCACTATGAGCATCGACGGAGATTGGCGTGTTTGCAGTTGGACACGACTTCCGATATTACAGTCATTAAGGAAAACTTGTGGAAGACTGCTTTTGCACCAGACATTAAACCGAGCGGCCAACAAGGGACGAGCGCATAAGGCACCAAGTCGGTACTGCGTACCGACGCTTCGCTGCCGCGCAACCACCGCCAGTCGCACGGGGGCTAGGGATAATGCGAAGGTCGCCCGATCCATATGCAGGCTCGAACCCGCGCGCTCGGATTACACGGCAGGCTTGTGATCCTTAAGATTACGCGCTGGCACAAGACACAGGAACTTGGACCGAACACTCCAACCTTCTGAATGTTCCTATGGACCAAGTCTGTGCAAGGGTTCAGCTACACAAGCTGAAGTGGCTAACAAACACATTCGATAGAAATATGCGGCTATTTTCCGGGATGGAATCAGTAAGTGCACGAAGATACAAGCGTCATTGCACTTAAAACCCGACGCTGTCCTGGTTTTCCTTCCAAGAAGACCAGCTCTTTATGCTGTAGCTCCACATATTGGCTAGGAAATGGATTGCTATAAAACATGGGTTACGCATGCAGCGACCTATTACTCTTGGGTGGCTCCAATTGTTGAGGTCAGGAAAACTAATGGTCGGGTTCAACTGGGTGCCGACTTCTCTACAGTTCTGAATTATGCAATTCGAGATGATTTGTTCTCGAGACTAAATGGGGGTCAGTGCTTTGTAAAGCCGGGCTCATTGGATGCTTACCTGCGAGTAGAAGCTGATGAAGCCTCAAGAGAATAACTGACAAGAAATACGCACCAGGGTTTATATAAATATCATGGACTTCCACTCGTCGCCAAGTCTTCGCCAGTAATATTTCAGCGGATCATTGAGACGATGCTGCCGCATAGTTGGATGACATCACTGTTGTCCGAGCAAACGCAGATGATCCCTCCAAAAAGTTGCATCGGATACTTGACCGTATACAAGTGTGGATCCAGGCTCCGCCCAGAGAGGTGCACGTCTTTCATGGACTCCATTACTTTCCTCAGTTTCATAATTGACATAGACGGCAAACGAACAGATTCAGCGAACATAGAGGCATTTAAGATGGCCCCTCCAAAATGTCAGTAATTACAGTCAATTGCTGCCGCACATGCACAGCGTGCGTGGACCGCTTAATGGGCTAGTGGAAAAAGAACAAACGCTGGCACTGGTCCGAAGATTGTCAGAAATGCCTTGAAGAGAATACGGAATTCTGACCTCTTCCTAACTAACAACGATCCTACACTTGAAATCGTGGTTGCAGCAGAAGCTTCGAACCATGGTATTGGAGTGGTTATTTGCCATAAGTTCAATAACGGTTCAGGAAAAGCGATTGTACATGCAGCAGCCGAACGAAATAACGGCCAGGTAGAGAAAAGGGCTATGATGATAATGTTCGCCAAGAAATTTCACAAAATGCTGCTTGGAAGTGAGTTCGCCTTGATTACGGACCACAAGCCGCTGCTGGCAACAGTCGGAGAAAAGTATGACATACTTGTCTATACAGTGAGCAGACTGTAACGTTGGCCCATGTCCCTGCTCGGTCATGATTTTGTATTGAAGTACACAGCAACAAAGAACATCGACAAAGCAGATGCGCTCTCTGAGGTACTGGGAAACCGGCAGCGCTAGCGGGAAGTGTCTATCATTACAGTAATCTCCTGCTGTGCTTCACCCTCTTATGCTCTGACGTCTACAACAAGCTTTAGGTATGCGTGCATTCCGCCAGTTCCCTATACTTTCATCAATGAGTTTTCCTTACCCTCTTCTAGCGAGTAAAGATATCTCAACTAGTCAGCGCACAGGCGCTCGTTAGCAATTCCTTTCCAGATGTTCAGTTATCCCTTACTCGTTGCAACGTCTTCGACACCTGTTCTTGCTGGAGTGCAGCTCTCTCGCTGGCTTTCTCGGGCTCAGTTAACTTTGGCACTATTCTATTAGTACCCTTGCATGAGTTCATTATCTGCGCGCCGCTGCGCTTCAGCCTCATATGCACTGGAGTCTTCAAGCACCTTACTGTATGCTTGCATTCCGCCCGTTTGCTGTCTTCTCATAAATAAACCTATCTTAGCTCTCTTCCAGCGAGCAATGATATCTTAATTCGTCAGCGTACAGGACTTTCTTTTCCAGAGGTCACCTTATCTCCTACCAGCTGCAACATCTTCGACTTTTCCCCTGCAAGCGTCCAGCTCCCTGACTAGCTCAGTCAACCTTAGCACTAGTTAATTAGTACCCTAGCATAACATAATTATCTGCGTGCCGCTGCGCCTCAGCCTCATACGTCCTGACGTCTATAACAACCTTTATGTATGCTTGCACTCCGCCAATTCAAAGAAATTTCCTTAGCTCTCCTCTAGCGATATCCCAATTGGTCAGCGCACAGCCGTTTGTTAGTAACTCCTTTCCAGATGTGCAATTATCCTTTATAAACATAGACTTAACGACCAACTTCACTTTACGCTTGAGCCCTAGCCCTCCTGCTACTAATGAAGCATGCTCAGCTCTCCTAGCCCGCTTATGATGCTGTCTATTCAGCATGCCGCAGCACATTAGCATGTTATCACCGCCATGTCTCTGACCCCTTTTTTCATCTCCCATTCCACGTATTAAATGCATCGTCGTAAACCAATATTTCGCAGATCGTTATCAGTAGCTAGGCTCTTGATCCCTCTAGATAAGATAGTGAGTGATCTACACATTCGGCCATTATTCTGTTGCAATACTAAAAGACATTTTCAGCGTAACATCTGTTGCACATTTTACATCAGTTTATCTCTGGTCAACATATGCAAAATACAGGACATTCACGTCACTTATTTTAATGACTATTTTGGCGGTTCTATCTCGGTTCTTCTCTCTTCCACTTTATCCGAGGTCCGAAAGGTTTATCGGGAACTTCCTGGGGATCCCGCACTGGACCGACGCTCAAAGCAGAATCCAACCGCATACATCACCTTCAAACAAGTTCAGCGTGGATAGCTGGATGCCAAGCTCTCGCAACCTGGGGAAGTGCACCAAGACAAAAATCCAAATCTTCATTAACCCCAAACTTTTACTCACTTTCATAATTCATAACCCGATTCGTCATGACTCTACCTCATCTTCGACTAACTTCAACGATCAATGGCCGACCCTGACTAAGATATCCGGCCAGCCAACGAAAATTTCCGGGAGTTACTCGACTGCGAGTAGCCGAGTGAAAAATTGGTCGGTAAGATGCATTGCCAGTTACACAATACCGTTCAAGTGGGTCGAAGGCAGTGTTCCAGGATGTAGTGGGTTTTCATCTGACAAGTGTTCTCCATATATAAAATGTCCGTCTAACAACCCTGCGACCTGGCGGATGTAACTAGTCAATGCAAAAAGTCATTGCCCAAGGCTTCACACTGGCAAGTTGATTAGCGCTACATTGCACTACTATTGATACATTCACTACAAGATATTTCCATATCTGCACATTCCATCACCACTTCACCTTATACGTTATTACTGTTTAGCTACACTATATGTACGTCACATCAAACGAATTTGTTCCTCACCAATAGTTTTCTTACTTCTCCAACATCTATACTTTTCAGCCATCTTCCCATGACGTGTAACGTAACGTGACTACTGCGAATAATTGCCTGCAAAATTCTGATCATGCCTCATATGGTGTGCCTCGAGGAATTCGAGAATAAAATATTTATTTATTTAAACCAAGTTTTGATGGAGACGTTAAGGAGTCTTCCTGTGACCGTCGAAATGATTCCGGACGCACGTGTGCGAGATCTGATCTTGCGCCAAGCGGCCGGATTCCACACTACTTAGTGGTCGAGGGACAATCTAGCCAGAGAGTAGGAAATTTTGTCTCAGAGGAAAGACGAGCCATCAATCGTTGATGGGTGTTTACTTCTAGCCGAAAGAACAATCACTCCCATGGAGCTTCCTCAGAGTCAGTAATTTCATGGAGGCCATCCTGGAAATACCAGAATGAAAAGTACGGCACGAAGTTTCTTCTACGGGCCAAACATTGATTTGGAACTCGAGCAACTGTAAATTTGCTAAAACAGTTTGCAAACATTTTCGAAAGCCGAATGTAGAACAGGGAGCAGCGGGATTTATTAGATGTGTTATTGATGTGATAGCGTCAAAGAGGCTATCAGCGAATACGTGATATGATCGCCTTATAACTCATATAGCAGACGGCATCTACAATACACACTAACGATAAGTCATCAATGTTTTACGGTACTTATTACTGGTGCATCATTACAAATGGTAACGCCATTGATGGCATTTGCTTCCCTATTCCCATATCCGTCTCTACTTATTGTTGATGCCCCCAATTCTGACTAAATTTAAGGCTGCCATTTAAGCTCACGTCCAAACGTTCACTAACCAATAACAGTCGTACTGGTTGCTTATAATTGTACGTGCGATTTTCCAAAACTAGAGGAATATGGCTGTTATTTTTTCATTCAATACAAACTCATGCACGTACATAGTGTTATTGCTCATGAGAGTTACTGTTTCTCCTGACAGTTTGTGATAGTCCATACTCAAGTGTGAACAAATGACCGTTCGCAGCACTGCAACTCGAACCAGGGACCTTTGGTATGTCAACTGATATCTCTACTCGCAGCCACACCCGGGAAGCTCAATCGACAATCAATCAATGACTAAGTGGTAGCCATTTAGCACCACTTGTAAGCGACACATTTCCGCTTGACAAACTGATCGCAATTTCACACGCATGACACCATTATCTAATGGCTCGATGTCAAACTGGGGCTCGCCCAAATTACAGGTAGCGCTAACATCTGTTCGTGTCTCGTTACGTTCGCACTTGACAGATGGATCATATTACATTTCATCTCGTGTGACACCGTGAAGTATTGCAGGTTGCAATCCGCTGTCAAAGTAGCCAGGTCAAGTGCCTCTGTACACATGGCCGAGCCATCTCAGGTGTCTCAGCAAAAGTATGCAGTCCACTGCATATATTCCACTTCGGCGAAACACTTTCCTGTCCGCAACTCAACCGATGCGCAAAATCCGTCGCAGACACTGCTGATGGAACCGCTCGAGATATCGCACATCCCGCCGGTACATCGTCCACGTTTCACTGCCGTATAGAAGAACGGAGAGCACCATGGATTTGTACACCATCAGCTTCGTGCCCATGCTAAGCTGATGGTTGTTCCACACTCGGTACTCAAGTTTCCCAAATGCCGCTGCTGCCTTCGACACGCGGATACGCAGCTCAAGGTGTAGCTGCTGATCAGTCGACATCACACTCCCAAGGTAGCTGAAACGGAAGGTGGTTTCCAATACTTCGGCACCAATGCTGATTCGCGGCAATATTGAAGATTGCACTTCCGGTGAAGGCTGAAAGAGACAGACAGTTTTGCTTGTGTTGATGGTGAGCCCAAATTTTGACGCTGTCGAAGCCAGAGCACTAGTCATATGCTGCAACTCATCCGCGCTGTGTGCAAACAACGCACAGTCGTCAGCAAACAGCAACCTACGGATAGTCGTCTCACAGACTAGAGTTCTCGCACCGAAACAACGGACATTCAACAACCCATCACCAATGCGCTGCTCCACACGAACACAGTAAGCACAAGCGGCATCAAAAGCACAGGACAACATTGCATGAAGATATATATTAAACAGGGCAGGAGCTAAGACACAGCCTTGCTTCACACCAGACAACTGCAAAGTCATCCGAGGTCTCTCCACTCAGCTGCACCCTCGCTCGCATACCACTGTGCAGACATTCAATTAAGCTTACAAACTTACGCGGGCAACCAAACTTACCCAACACTACCCACAATGCCTCGCGGTTCACCGTAACAAATACCATGGTGAAATCAAGAAAAAGCGAGCAAAACGGCTGGTGTCGTTCTCTGCATTTCTCCTGCAATTGTCGAGCCGCAAACACCATATCTATAGTGCTGCGAACCGAACGGAATCCACATTGCTCTTCCGCCACGTTAGGTTTCACAACCTGACTCACGAGGCGATTGAGCAGGATTCGGGCAATCACCTTGCCCACACAACTCAGCAAGTTGATGCCACGATAATTCCTACAACATTGCTTGCTCCCTTTGCCCTTGTACAGTGGTAGCACAAGGGCATCCTTCAGCTCTGGAGGCACCCACTCCTCAATCTACACGTGTTGCACCAAGTGGTGCAGCGCAGTAAACAACGCGGGTTCACCGTGTTTCAATACTTCAGGCGGGATCCCGTCGGCACCGGCACACGTGCCGTTTCGCAGCTGAGCAAGTGCTCTCTGCGTCTCATCCAGTGTCGGCGTGTCCGCCAGATTCGCCATCACCTCATACCCCTTCAGGCCGTTCAAAGTGGGCCAGTCAATCTCTGAACGGTTTTCTGGTAGACCTGCATTACGTAAGCAGTCTGTGTGCAGGTAGCGCCTGAACTACCATCGATCAGCGTCCTCAGCGGTTCCAACCTCGGTCCATACACCGCCTTCAAGGAGTCAAAGAATTCCTTGTGTTGGCGGCGTTCGGTCTAGCATTCCATCTGCTTCGCGTTCTCCGTCCACCATGCATTTTTAATGAGACGGAGCACTAGGGTTAGTCGTCGTCGAATTCGCCCAAACATTCTCTGCTTCCCCAAGTTATTGGGGTCTGCCACATGTGCAGCAAATGATTCATTCTTCTCACACTAATGCGCCAATCGTCGCATTGTTCTCGTCAAACCAATCAGGCCGCTAACAGTTTGCGCGCCCAATGGTCTCCTCGGCAGCAGCTGTCACCTGGTCGCGAATGTGGTGCCACAGGTCGCCCACTGTGGCTATGCATTCCACATCACACAGTCGTGCGGCCATCGCCTTCTCCAGCTCAATATGTTTCGCTACAATATCGAGGGAAAGAACGCTATATTCCCACCGTTTCACGGCAGGTGTGTAATACGTAGATTCAAGAAAATGGATGTACAGTTTGGTGCGTACCAATTTGTGACCAGTGCCACACTCAGCTCCACACAGCACACATGTCATGCGCACTTCACGCATATCATACTGACCTACGACGACATAGTCGAGCAGGTGAGTGTGACCACTCCGTGGGTGTGTCCGAGTTGATATATCACTCGCACCCAGTGCAAACCGAGTGTTCCTGATCGTCAGGCCGTGAGTGGCACACAGTGACAGCAGCCTGTCACCGTTCGCATTCGATTAAACGAATGCCATGTGGACCGCTGACAAATGTCCATACCGATGCATCACGCCAAACGCGCGCGTTGAAATCACCAGCAGAAATAGTCGGTCGATCTTCAGCACAGACCGTATCACGGAGGACAGCTGAGTGTAGAATTGACCACGCGTGTCATCAGGATAAGTAACTTGAAAATCCCCATTTGTGCAAATGAGAACAAAGAGACCACTTGGTGAGCAATTGCTTTCGATGATTCATCTTCAGACCGATACAATCTTATATAGGGTTAAAAAGTAAGATCGATATAGTTGATACAATTAACGTAGGGTAAAAAAATCGAAAACGGGTTAATTAAAAGTTACGGGTTTCTGGACCTCGCGCCATTGACCACATTATCATCCGCTTTTGCGGGCCAGGGAAGCTGAACAGCCTTAATTAACTTCTGTTGCGAGCATAACGATGGTCGGAATGATTGAATACAAATCGATTCGGCCATTGCGAGTGTGCGGAGACGTTGACCCTTTGACCGGTGCGGCGGAACTCTGTATACTACTCTGAAGTTACGCGCTAGATTCACTTGATGTCCGCTGTCGACAATATGAGCCAGGATAGAGCTACTAATTGCTCCAGTGCCACCGCGACGTAGCCAACGCGGACAGTGTTCGTTCATGCGTTTGGACAGGTGCCGCGCCGTTCGACCGATATACGATGCGCCACAAGCGCATTCAAAGTGATAGATAACCATTGAGGCGGTCAGCATCGGCAACTTATCCTTGGCTCGCGAACGAACGAGTGGTTCCGTTGTAAACACATTTAAGCGTAGCTGCGGCTAAAGTTGATTTAATCGCGCCAGAAAGACTTCGAGTTAAACGTTCTGTAGCCGCGTCCCCTTTGAAAGGCAGGCGTATGAAGAGTTCCTTCTTTGCCACTGTTAACAATGGTACAGGCTTTGGCTTTTCTTCAAGGTTTCTTAAAATAAATCTGTCGGGGTAACCATTTTCGCCTAACACATTCTGTATGAACGTCAACTCCGCGTCTAAGGTGTCTTCAGAGCATATTGCACGTGCTCTTGAGGTAAGACAACGAATCAAGTTGCGCTTGTATCTCAGTGGGACAAAGCTGTGAAAATTCGTATATTGACCAACACATGTTGTCTTCCTGTAGATCTGCCGCTGGATGGAGCCATCTAGCCATCTAGTTAACAGAACATCGAGATAAGGCAGCTGATTTTCGGCTTCGCTTTCGTACGTAAAACGTACTGATGCATGGGCTCGGTTAAAACGGTTAAGAATTTCATCTAGGTTAAAATCCTCATCCAGCACAACGAATATATCGTCCATGTAACGATAGTAGTGGCTAAAAGTGGCTATATCCGCCTGCAGTGCGGTTCTTTCCAACTTTGCCATGAAGATGTCCGCCAATAGTGGACCCAAGGGAGAGCCCATGGCTACGCCATCATTCTGCCGGTAGTACTTAACGTTAAACAGGAATTGCACATTCCAGGTACAGCGCAACAGTAGACTTTTTAGCTCACGAGTAGGTACACATAATTTCATTGCTGAGTGGGTTATATAGTCGCAAATGTAATCTATTGTCTCAATTAGCGGGACGTTGGTAAAGAGCGATACAACGTCGAAGGAGAGCATCACTTTGCCGTCGATTTTAGCATTACGTATACATTCTACGAATTGGAAGCTGTCGCGTAGACTGTAAGTTGCAAGCTGTTGTCGCACCGGTTCGAGTATTTCCACAAGCCACTGAGCGACCGTATGGCAAGGTGAGTTAACCATTGATAAAATGGGACGGAGTGGAATGTTTGCTTTGTGAATTTTAGGCAACCCGTAGAGCCTTGGAATGTTTGTGCCACTGAAATGTGAATGAATGAAATGTGTCAGCTTATACGCCGTAACGGCGCTTCGCTTCCGCGCGACCACCACCAGTCGCGCGCGGGCTGAGTATACCGCGAGGACGCCCACCCCTACGCGGAGTCGAACCGGTGACCTTATGGTTGCAAAGCAAACATGCAGACCACTCGGCCACCGGCCGACGTTTGTGCCACTAAGTCTAAGGCTGTCATACAGGGCATCCGAAATGTACCCTTTAGTCCGAAGTTCTTGCAGGCTCTTAGTGATCTGAGTTTCAATTTTTTCCGTGCAGTCCATTTCTGTGCTGCGAGAAAACTTAGTCTCATCGTTCAGTATAGCTGCCAGTTTATTCATGTAGTCTTTTCTGTCTAATAGCACAATCCCCGCACCCTTGTCTGGTCTACACACGATGACGTCCTCATTACGTTTTAGTCCCTTCAACGCATCTAGGTGCTTTCGTGTTAGTGGGCCGTGGTTATAGACGCGATGTTTGCGATATTGGTAGCAGCAATTTACCAAAAAACACTTAAGACTTTCTAAATCAGTGTTTGACTTAGCGATTAACCCGTTCGTTTGGTCGTATAAACTTTCAAATTGTATCTCATATTCAAGCTGATTGTCCCTGCGTCTAGGTACGCAAAACTTTAGGCCAAGTGATAGAACTTCAATCAAGGTTTTATCCAATTTCAAACTGGAATAGTTGTGCACGTACCTCTCTGGTTTGTCTGGAAACGTGGCTTGCGGCTTGATCTGGCTCAGCGACTGTGCTAGAGAAGAACGCTTCCGTTGCACACGGCCCGTAGCAATATGCTCAACGTAATCCAAGAACATTTTCTTTACATCCCCAGCTAACACATAGTCAGACCGTACGTCCTTATAAACGTGGCAAACTTACCACTTCCGAGTTGTAGGCGAGCAGTCACCAGTCGCGCTCTGATGCCTGTTGATTCAACCACCAGCTGGTCATGGAAGCGATCGGATATTGCAAATCCGACCCTATCTTCACGTGGTACTGTGGTGGCGTTGCCTACCCAGTAGAACGTGTAGCCAGCACCTGCTTCATGCAGCTTACATTGTTCAGCAAGCCGGGTCTCACTGAGCGACGCAATATCGATGTTGTAGCGCGCCAGTTCCATCGCGACGAGTGCAGTGCGTCGCTCGGGGCGCTCGCTGGAGTTCCGGTCCAGTAGTGTGCGCACGTTCCAGCACACGATGCTGAGTACTTTGTATACCGAATGGATTCGGCAAGGATACACATACAGCTTTTGTACGGCCATCTTAGTGCGGGGAAGCGGCACAAGGCAAACCAGTATTACATTACCAGGACATGAAGGTGAGTTTATCGTTAAATAATGTTATTCTCAGGCGATGAGAATCAAAGGTACAGTTGATCGGTGCGAATTCCGTGGGCTGAGCCAGAGAGCGGTTGCCCAAGTGCAGTAAAAGGCACTATTGCACGCGGAGCAGATGCGCTATGTGTCCGTTCCCATTCAATTTGCTAATCCATGCCAATAAGTCAAAAGACGTGGTACGTTTGCCTGAATATATATATATATATATATATATATATATATATATATATATATATATATATATATATATATATATATAATATGGCTGGAAAGACCATGATGCGCCGATGTCTGTGGCGGTTAGATCGTGACACATCGTCGACCCGCTGCTCCCAATGTTTTACCGTGGACTCATGTCCTGGACGCCTCCTCGTGGCAACCGCTGGGTGGGAGTTAGGTTACACCAGACTTCTAGGTAAGAGCCAGGATACACAATTGCGCGTGATTCAGTTCACTGACTCATTAAGCGCGACCCACTGCCTTTCGGTATTATATTTATAAAGAAGGCTTTGATTGTGGACCAGAGTCGTTCTCCTGTCAGGTGTGGATGTCCTGGCAGTATACTAGTCCAACGCCCACCTATGAAGAACACCACTAATAATAATTCCATGCTGCATCGGCCGTCGCTCAGTGGCCTTAGGAGAAGGGCCAACTTAGCTGCTGCACACAGCGATGTGGATAAGCGAAAACGTGCTACTGCTAACGCCTCTCTTCTTTCTTCTTCCCCTACACATAATCTCCCCGCCTTTATTTCAAATAACTCCTACTTCCTCCAATCCAGGTCATAACTCGTACGACTGCCCGGCACCACAGTCGTATGTCTCCGCGAAAAGCGCTCAAAATCGGGTGCTGGAACGTGTGCACACTACTCGACCGGAACACGAGTGAGAGTCCCGAGCGACGCACTGCACTGGTCGCGATGGAACTCGCGCGCTACGGGATCGATATTACGGCGTTCAGTGAAACGCGGCTCGCTGAGCAAGGGAAGCTGCATGAAGCCAGTGCTGGTTACACTTTCTACTGAGTGGGGATCGCCGCCACAGCACCATGTGGACACCGTGTCGGATTTGCACTAGCTCACCGCCTAACTGATCAGTTGGTTGGTGAGCCCACTGGCATCAATGCGCGACTGACTGTCCGCCTACGAATAGGAAGGATTAAATGTGCCACTTAGATTAACACGTAGGTTCCCACCATGTGTTAGCCTGAGATGGAGGATCAGTGTAACAAAAGTGTCCTCCGTGACACGGTCTGTAAACAAGAGCAATCGACTATTTTTACTTGGTGATTTCAACGCGCGTGCTGAGCGTGATGCAGCTGTGTGAACAAACGCAACCGCTATGTATGGTATCGGCACAGACAATGGGAACGGTGACCGAGTGCTCTCACGGCCTAACGATCAAGAATACACAGTTTACACTATTTGCAAGTGAGATAGCTACTTGGACGCACCCACGGAGTGGTCACGGTCACCTGCTCGGCTATGTCATTGTACCCCAAGCATGAAATGCGCGAAGTGCGCATGACACTGTACTGCATGGAGCTGTGACACTGATTACAAGTTGGTGCGGAATATGTATTGCTCACCTGCCGTGAACCGGCGTAAATTCAACGTTCGTTCCTTAGGTACTATCGAGAAGGGGATGACTACCCGTCCTGGCGAATTCGAATCCATAGCCTCAGTGAGCGACCTGTGGCACCATGTTCGTGGGCAGGTGGCGTCTGCTGTTGAGGAAATCATCAAGCGCTCAAGCTGTAAGCGGCCCGATTGGTTTGATGATAACAGTGCGACCACTGGCGCATTGGTGTCGACGAAGATTGCAATGTTCGCTGTACATGTTGCGGACCCTGTTAACTGCGAGGTGTCATTTTCACAAACTACGAATGCAGTTGACTCGAGAGCTCCATCGTATCAAGAATGCATGGTGGATGGAGAAGGTGAAGCAGATGGAATGCTACGCCGAACGCTCACAACAAAAGAAATACTTTGACTCCTTGAAAGCGGTGTATGGACCCAAGTTGCAGTCGCTGAGGACACTGGCCGATGCCACTTCAGGCGCTGTCTGCACACGGGGTGCAGAAACAATGCAGATTTGATGAAATCACTTTGACTGTCTTATGAACAACTGTTCAGAGAGGGACTGGCTTACGTCTCACGGGGTTTCAACGGTAAGAAATGAAGACGTTTATTATGGACACACAGACAGTGCATTAGACGCAGAGAGCAACTGCTCGGCTACGAAACGGCATATGTGCCGGCGACCACGGCATCCCGCCTGAAACACGGCGGACCTGTGTTAGTATATGCGCTGTATCAATTGGTGCAACGTACGTACAATGAAGTTGAAGTGCCGACCGAGCTGAATGATTCGCTTATGCTACCACTGTACAGAGACAAAGGGAACAGACAGTGCTACGAAACCTAGACGATGTACCGGAAGAATGTCAGATATTTGGAGCGATTTCATCAACACTGTCTGCGACGGATTCTGCACATCGGCTGGTGCCACAGTGTTGCCGACACGGAAGTGCTGCGTTGCAGAGGCATGAATGCAGTGGACTGTATATTTCTGCTACGCTGGTTGCGCATATCAGCCGAACGAATTCCACGAGGATGCCCAAACAGCTTTGGTACAATCAAATAGCCAATGGAAGCGGCACGTAGGAGAACCGAAGTTACGTTACCAGGACATGATCAAGGTATTCATCACGAACTAATCTTGTGTTCAGGTGCTTGGGATCAAAGGCAGTTGGTCGGCGACGAAGATGAGAGCTGATCAAGAACGCGGTTTACTCAAATGCAGTAGAAAGCACTGTTATATGTGAAAAAGAAACGCCGGGTACGGTAGCGACGGCTTCGATGGATTCTAGACCTTCAACGCCAAACACATGGTGTTGCAGCATCTGCAGCTGCAAGTGCCTGAGCCAAGCAGGCCTGGTAAGGTATCAGGGTTGCCGCCTGGGGCTAGCATCCGAAAGACGACGAGTCAACTGAGTATCTATGCACAAGCAGCGCAGCGATTAGTAGGTGCGCTGCGTCCGGGTCCATTCGGTTTACTAATCCAGACAAATAAGGCGGTTGATATGGTACGTGCGCTGCATCATCGTTGCAGTCAGTCTGAAGTAGGACCGCGTGTTGTTTCTTGCATTTCAGAGATTGATTGTTGTTTAATGTCCCTGGTATGACTGCGCCTGATGTGAATGTTGACAAGGTGTCGAATATACTGGCTCCAGGAGACAGGTGGTCGGTAATGGAAGGGATGGGGTGCACGGCCCTCGTGACCGTGCTAGACTGAACGAGTTTCCATGCATCCATTGTGGAACAGACTACGCCCGAGCCACCACCTTGTATACAATTAGTACTCATGATTTTGCAATTAGGCATGAATGCTTCTGCTCTCCCTGTTGAAGGAATGTGTGCCGGCTCTGTTGATGAAACGTAGCTCCCATCCACATGCCTTCCGGTCTCATTCCTTCGGGTTAACGCTAGATATGGGGTGTGTGGATGGAGCGAAGCGTGGTCTAGTGCAAGCCACCCATGGTCTCTGTGCAAGCGCATGCGTCTTGTGGCTGTCCTATGAAGCCACAGTGACAGGCAAATCTGGGACCGGATGCCATCAAGACAATATATATATATATATATATATATATATATATATATATATATATATATAAAATTTCTTAATGATACAGAAAAGGAGAAATAAAAATCAGTGGGTGCCATGCAGGAAGCTCTGGTATCGGTCGTCGAGGTCAATCCACAGTCAACCGAGCGGATGGATAAAGCATACACGTATGAACTCTGTAAGTCATGAACAGCTCATCCCTACAGAGTTAATGCATTCAAGCAGGTAAGTTGTAATTTGAAAAGCAAAAGCAGATTAGGCATTTGCAGTTGCCGGGACTATAAAAAGCATCATCTGGATGAAGAAACGGATAGGATACTCAATTTGGTTAAAATCGAAACCAACCAACTAACAGAGAAAAAGTATGTCATTAGAATAAAAGGGACGGTGGCCTATTGATGGGCTGATAACACCAACGAAACTAGCACACTGGGTCCGGCAGTTGAAAGATGTTGAAGAAATCACGAATAAATACGAACCCGCAATTCACGATGTCATTCCAAGAATTGGACGGACAACGAAGAGAACGCGTGAGTTAAGTTACAACGAAGATCAAAGGTATGTTCCGAAATTCCAAGCTTCCAATCCGCATCGTGAGACATGCAACGAAGCTACTCAAAAAGGAGGAACTGGACATCAGTTTCTTCGAGAACCGAATGTAGTGTATCGGAAAACACGCTCTTTCAGTATTTTGCAACATTGGATGTTACGGTTGTTTTAACCTTCAAAACGTCCACTTGTTTTACTGACTGCACATCCGTTTTCACAACTCGTTTTGGTGAGTTCCATGCTGCACCGTTTCTCGCTCTGGTTGATTCGCTTCCTACCATTGTAGCCTGCACAATATACGTTGGGTTCAGTCGCCTCCAACTTCTATACTGTCCCGTATTTGACACGGCTCTTACGTGTCATTGATTATCGACTAGTATCCCAGGCTCCACCCAACAATTGGTGACCCTGCTCCAGAACATGCCGTCCGCCATTTTGAATTTTCATTCTGGTGAGCTCGTTCCAGTGATGTTGTGATTCACTACTTGTGATCATGTTGTTTTCTCGCCTATCACAATTTTTATCTGCTTTTTGCAGTGGATTATCTAGAGGATGAGCAATCTCCATACGCGGTTAACATCGTTGAGCCTGTCATGGTCAGTTCTGTTGCGTTAGCCCCTCCACCTTTTTGGGAGAATGATCCTTCGTTATGGTTTTTGCACCTAGAATCCGTTTTTTTATATTCGTAGGATTTCTTCTGATTTCGCCATTTATAATCAGCTAATATCTCGCCTTCCTCAGAGTATCTCCTTGCAGGTGAGAGATGTGATATTTTGCCCCCCTCCAGTAATGAAATATGAGACTCTTAAACAGGCTATTATTCAGCGAATCACGCCTTCTGACAAGGTCCGTCTGCAGCAACTATTTAGTGATTAGCAACTAGGAGATAGGATGCCGTCATCCATGTTGTGCGAAATGCAACAACTCATCGGTACGTCCAACATGGACGTAGGGATTCTCCGCGAGCTGTGGATGCAACGCCTTTCTGAAAGCACTCAGGCTATCCTTGCAGTAGCAAGTGACCTGCAGATCTAGCAAACCGCGTCATCGAACGGCACTAGCCAGAGACTAAAACCAAAGCACCTAAGCAGCTTTGTGCTGGCGCAACCACACCGACAAGCACGACTAGCCAGCCGTCGGCAATAGACGCATTATCATCGCAGATAGCGTCGCTTCAGCACCAGCTCGAGGAATTAACTTTAAACCGTAAGCACCGCAGCCGCTCTGGATCATCGCCCTGTCGCACAAAACCTGATGCCACAGATTACTGCTTTTCCCACTCGCGTTTCGGTAATAAGATCGTAAGTGCGTACAACCACGTAGCCACTCCGCTACAAATGGTCTGTCAGGCCGGCCAGTAATGGCGACTAACGGTGTCGGCAAAGCCCAGTAGTCTCAACTACATTAGGGATTATGATTCCGAGACCCAGTTCTTAGTTAATGCCGGGGCGGAAGTCAGCGACATTCCCCTATGCCAGGTGAGTTTATCGCTTCTTTGTGGACAAGCCGAGGTGCCGCCAATAGCCACCTACGGTCATCGGTCGCTTACCCTGGACCTAGGGCTTCGGCGCACGTTCTGCTGGGTATTCACCGTCGCTGCAGTCCCCTTTGCCATCATCGGCATTGACTTTCTCAGGTATTTTCACCTCTTGGTCGATGTGAAACACCAGATGATAGTCGACACTGGAACGGAACTCAGTGTACGTGGCATCACCGCCGATATCGCATCAAGAACACCAGTCTATGCCTTTCCACAAACCTCGCCAGACTACGCCAACCACTTTTCTCAGTATTCCAAGCTCGTTCAGCCAGTGAACGCAGCTTTGCCCGTGGCATCCCAAGTCACGCATCACATACGGACGAATGGCCCACCTGTCTCATGCCGTCCACGCCGACTATCGCCCGAGAAATTAAAGGTAGCTAGGGCGGAGTTTGAGCACATGCTTGAACTTGGAATAACCCGCTCTTCCGACAGCCCTTGGTCCTCGCCCTTGCAGATGGTCCCCAAGAAATCTGGTGACTGGCGTCCTTGCAGTGATTACCGCGCACTCAATCGGTTAACCGTCCCAGATAGGTATCCCATCCCACACATGCAGGACCTTACCGCATGCCTCAGAGGTAAGACGATCTTCAGCAAGATCGATCTGGTTTGCGCCTATCACCAGCTACCTGTAGAAAAAAATGACATACCTAAAACAGTTGTTATTACTCTCTTCGGCTTGATGGAATTTTCAGGAATGCCATTTGGACTGTGCAAAGCCGCACAAACCTTCCAACGCTTCATTCACGATGCCACTCGTAACCTAGACTTCGCTTCTTCCTACCTCGATGATATTTTAGCAGCCAGCTCATCGGAACAAGAGCACCTCGACCACCTTCGAACTCTCTTCCAGCGCTTGACCCAACACGGTGGCACAGTCAACCCGACTAAGTGCGAACTCGGCAAATCAATGGTAGAATTCTTAGGCTACCTCGTTTCATCGTCTGGTATCGAAGTCCTTCTTGATAAGATCCAGGCAATCAAGGACTTCCCAGCTCCGACTTCATTCAAGCACCTACGTCGATTTTGTGGTTTGGTCAACTACTATCGACGCTTCATTCCGCGCTGCGCTCAGCTCATGCAGCCACTGACTGACTTACTCAGAGGAAATGAACGTAAGTTCGCTTTCCCTAGCGCAGCACAGACAGCCTTCGCCGAGTTCAAGGATGCTATCTTCAACATAGCTTTCCTCGCTCATTCCGAATCGTCTGAGCCACTTTCTATTACGACTGATGCCTCAGACGTCGCGGTAGAAGTTTTCCTCTAACAACACGTTGGTGGGCAATGGCAACCCCTCGGGTTCTTTTCCAAACGCCTGCAACCAGCGGAATCCCGCTACAGCACGTTTGGCAAGGAACTGCTCGTCATTTACCTAGCCATTCGTCACTTCAGGGGGCAAACACTCGAAGGCCGCGCTTTCACGGTCTACACTGACCACAAGCCCCTCATCTTCGCCTTCAACTCTGCTTGCGACAAATACTCACCACGGGAAAAAAGACACCTAGACTTTGTCACGAAGTTAACTGCTGACATACCTCATGTCTCAGGTGTCGACAATCCTGTCACCAACGCTCTCTCACGCGTCAACCTCACTCTCCAGCCTTTGCCTACCCTCGACCTTGTAGCCATGGCTTTGGTTTAGACTCAAGATGAAGACATACAACGCACTCTGCAGTTCACTTCGCTGCACGTGCAACCTGTTCCTCTCCAAACTCCGGAAGGAAACAATCTCTGTGACCCCTTCACAGGTTGTCCTAGACCCCTAGTTCCCGTCTCCTTCAGACGCACTGCACTCACTATCACATCTCGGTATTCGTGCATCTTTGAAACCGGTTACCGAACGTTTCTTTTGGTCACACGCAAACAAAGATGTTCGTACCTAGGCTCGTGCCTGCCTTCAATGCCAGCGCTCCAAAATACATAATCACACCCGCAGTCCTCCGGGTTCATTTCCTTCCCCAGATTCTCGGTTCTCCCATGTACTCTTAGACCTGGTAGGTCCATTGCCATTTTCACGCGGATTAGTATACATTTTTACGTGTGTCAACCGACTCACTAGACGACAAGAAACCATTCCCCTAACAGACTGCACAGATGAGACGGTTATCGAGGAACTCTTGGACCGGTGGGTCCCGCATTGCGGATTATCATAAAGCAAGACAACCGACAGAAGAACGCATTTTGAATCCTCACAATTCGACACGTTCTGCAATTATTAGGCTGTCGCCGCATCCATAACACAGCGTATCACCTAGCATCGTCGAAACGAGACTTGAGCAAAACATGGAGTGACAGTCTGTGTACCTCACTGACCCATTCAGCTATACCGGGTGATGCCTCCGGGCACCTTGAGAGCTACTCCTACCAGATTGGTCAATAGTGAGAGGTCAGACAAACTCAGTCTCCTGGTCCTCCAGGTTGGGGCTTTGAAATGGGATGGTGTCCATCTCTGTAAAACTAAATCATTGCCACCTCACCGCTGCCTTGCGGATAGGCTTTTGAGCCAAAGGCTTTGGATGAGGACCCTAATCGTCCTCCTGTCTAGGTCTGGGCACCCTGGCAGTATCTCAGCCCACATACAACCATAACATTTATTCAAACATAACTTTCATTCTGCATCTACCGTTGCGCAGATTACCAAGAATCACCTTAACTGCTGCACACAGCAGGGCGGAGTAGCGAATCCATGCTACTGCTAGCGCCTCCCTTTTTTCTTTTTCACCTGCTTCTCTTACTCCCATCCCGACCTCCATTATTCACATTCCTTCTATAATTCGCAGCTTGATTGACAGCAACCGAAGTGCCACTGGAGTAGGACCATCTGCAGCCACCATCCCACAGCACCTATCGGACGCCTATCGGTAAAAGTCCCTTATAATGCCACGCTATCCCGTTTACATGGCGACATTCAACGTTCGCACTCTAAGACAAACAGGTCAACAGGCTGCACTCGCACGCACCTTGGACACACTGAGTATTCATGTGTGTTGTGTGTCCGAAACTAGGATCAATGACCCTAACGGGGTTATTGAATTAACTGCACCCGGCTTATCCTCCCGTTATTGGTTGCACGCATCCGGAGACGCCGGTACAGCACTCACGGGTCAAGCTGGTGTAGGTATTATTCTAACCTCCAAGGCTGAGCCATCGTTGGTTGATTGGATTCCGGTGAATCGCCGTTTATGTGCAGCCAGTTTGGAAACATCAGAAAAGGTAGATTCACGAAGTAATATAAAACGCTGCTCGTTTGTGATTAGCGCTTATGCACCCATTGACTGCAGTTCTAATGCTGTCAGGGACAGTCTATCACGAACTGAACGTGCTGCTACGCAGTGCTACTAGTTCAGCTATTCTAGTACTTGCAGGGGATCTGAACGCACATGTAGGACGTCTGAGCTCTTCAGAAGCTCAGCTGGGTGGTAATTATGGGCTTAACTCCGAACGGACTAACAACGGTGAGCGTCTGCTGCAGTTGTGTGAGGAGCACCAGTTGTTTTATAGTAGTACTGCTTTTAGACACAGTGGACGCCGAAGTGCCACTTGGCGTCCTCCTGTAGCTGGCCAGCGATGGACCCAAATTGACTACATAGCCATAATTTACAGATGACGTGGTTCCATGCTGGATTGCCGCTCGTACTGGAGTAACTGCGTCGACTCTGATCATGCTTTGGTACGCTGTCGTTTCTCCATGAACTTTACCGGGAGGCGCACCAAACGTCCCCTCCAATTGGCAACTGAGAAATTGTCTCAGCCCTTGGTCAGGCAAGCCTATCAAGACGCACTGCGTACCGAACTTTCGCTGTCTTGTCCTAATGACATTGAGCTTCAGTGGAATAGGATCTCGGCCGCCATGCACGACGCAGGAGCATCTGCTTGTGGCACTATCAATGGCTACTGCACCAGTCACTGGATATCCGAAAGGTCGGTGGAATCTAGAAGACACCTTCCGGCTGGTTCTGAACACAATGTGACCAGACGGGCTATTAGGCGTGAACTAAAGCGGAGGCTACGTACTGACAAGGAAGCCTGGTGGACCAGTAGGGATCAAGAAATGGAGGAGGCAGGAGCAGTAGGCAATTACCGGAAGCTCTTCCAGCTACTCCGCACCACTGGTCCCAGAAAACCAGGCGTCAGTGAGACAGAGACAGCGCGGGTGCCCTGATACACAATAAGGAGCGCCGTATGGCTCGTTGGGCGGAACACTTTCAAGATCAGTTCAACTGGACCCTGCTCCCGGACGAGTCAAGGACGGTTAGTTTAGAGCCTCCATCGGAGGCCGAGGTACGAAACGTGATCACAACCCTCAGCCGTTTTCGTGCCGCTGGCCCGAATTCCCTCCTACCTGCACTATTTAAGGATGGAGGTGAGGTCCTCTGCAAAGTACTGACCACCCTATTCAAACGTAGTTGGAAGGAAGTGTCCCGGCTGATTGGAGCAAATCGATTATAGTGGCAATATATATATATATATATATATATGTATACAAAGGGCAGTTGCACAGATTGTTCTAACCACAGGGGGTATTAGCCTAACGCCAGTTGTGCCAAAATTATTGGCCTTGATTATCGTTCGTCGTCTCACTGCGGAACGGGAATCTTGGATTAGGGAAGAGCAGGCCGGTCTCCGCCCAGGACGTGGCTGTATAGAACATACATTCACTTTGCGGCAGGTGCTAGAGCAGCGCCACGCATACCACAGACCGACAATAGCTGTGTTCCTCAATTTCAAGAGTGCGTTCGATTCAATCGATCGATCGATTCTGTTCGAAATACTTGCGCTGAAAGGTGTTCCCACGAAATAGGTGAACATCCTACGTACTCTATACTCGAACACTAGAGGCCGCGTCAGGGTCTACGGTGTCCTATCGGATAGCTTTCCGACCACAAGTGGCGTTCGTCAAGGTTGTCCGATTTCATCATTTTATTCGATTTCGTCGTGGATTCTATCATGGAGTGTTCCCTTGCGGAATCTCACGATGTAGGTGTTGAAGTGCTGCCTGGTGAAAAGTCAGTTGATCTGGATTATGCGGACGATATCGTCTTGCTTTTCAACCATTTTGCGACGGCACAATCAACCCTGAATAGCCTGTCCAGAATGGTCCCATTATTTGGTATGCACTTCGCACCTTCAAAGAGTTGCTGTAGAACCACCAGCCACTTAATGTACCCTTGTTAACGAGGAACTCGACGTGATTGATCAATTCACTTATCGTGGGAGCTGCACTAGCAACGATGGGCGCATAGAAACTGACGTCCGCTCACGCATTGCAAAAGCCAGAGATACGTTCCTGAACCTGCGTCATCTTAGGCGACAGAAGGGAATTTCTCTCCGTCTGAAAGGCCGTGTATACAAGGCCATAGTGAGGGCCATTCTGCTCTAAGGTAGTGAAACTTGTCCCCTTCGGTGTGAAGATCTGAGGCGCCTTCAAGTCTTTGATCATCGTTGTTTGCGAAACATTGCTGGTGTCGGATGGCACCAGCGTGTAAGCAACCATGATGTAGGTATGCGAGTTCTAGGTAGTGATAACCATGCTAGCTCCTTAGAACAACAGATAGCACTGAATAAGTTGCGTTGGCTCGGGCACCTGCTACGTATGCCTGGTCACCGCTTACTTAGGAGGACCTTGTTCAGTCTGCCAGGTGTAGGGTGGCGCAAGGCTCGAGGTGAACAGAAGTTGACTTGGCAGCGGGAAATAAAGTCACCGACGACCAAACTGGGTGTCGTTGGTCCGCCTCGCCTTCCGGGCTGGAGTCCACGTGACCCGCCTTGTGCTTGGCTCGAGACTTTACTGGATATGGCTCGCAACCGACATCAGTGGCGCGTCTGCTGCCGTCTTCTAATCGGATTGCCTGTTTTAAGTATGTTTGGTACTGGGTTATCTGCGGGGTAACGTCTGAAGTGAAAGCCGCAAGGATGCTGTATCGCCGATGCCGCCTTATTTTTGCACGATAGTCAGCTGTTTGTGACGGTATGTTGTCTACACAAGGTGTAGGCGCCTTGACCCTGAATGTGTGCTTAGAGCATTAAGGTTTTTAGGTAAGTCCCCCTTCTCTCCCTCTTATTATTGATTATTTCGTAGGTTATCATGGTTGTATGGTAGCGAAGAATCAGTTGAAATGGCTGATGTACTGCTGTTGATGGCGATGTATCACCCAGCAGCCAACGGGTTAGTTGAACGCTTCCATAGACAGCTTACAGCCTCGCTCTGCGCCTCCTCCGATCCTAGCCTGAGCGAAAAGGTTTCGCTCGTACTCTTAGGAATTCGCAGCAGCATCAAAGCCGACTTGCAGTGTGCACCAGCAGAGCTGGTTTACGGCACAACGCTCAAGTTGCCAGGAGAATTCGTATCACCTCCCGCATCGACGGGTATGCCTCCGCCTGACTTTGAGTCCTCCCTAGCTCAACGCATGAGTTCGCTAGGCCCGACTTCGCGCCGTGATCAGACTGGAAAAGTGCAAATGCACAGCGAACTCTCTGCCTGCACTCACGTCTTTCTTCGCCCTGACGCAGTGCGGCGCCCTCTCCAGCCTCCTGCAACGGACCTTAAAACATTGCACTTTAGACCAGAATGGTCACCGAACAAGGATGCCCATCGACCGACTCAACGTGGCTTTCTTTGACGAACCACTTGCAACCCATCCTGATGCTATCACACAAGCACCCGCATCTGCGGTGACTTCCCGAGCATTGGATACCCCGAAACCCTCTGTTCTCCTTGACCAGCAATCTATCCCGCCTCAAGCCTAAGCAACCGACCGGCGCGGTAGACAGTTCAAACGTCCGATCCGTTTTTCAGATTTTGTAAACGTTTGCTATTTCCATTAATATGCCTTTTTCGTCTTGAGTAGTAATCGTGCGTCTCATCCACAAACATTTTGCAAAATCGACAAAAATCCCAAAACATTTTGAAAACTTAGAAAACGTATTTGCTTTTATCATGCATGCCATGTACCCTCTCCGGCGTCAAGCCACTTCCCCCGACCCTTGCCCACCCCATATGAGTTCTACCTTCCAGAAACCGGAATTGCCAAGGCAAGCCTCAAGTGACTAGCCAACCGGCTCAACGCAACCCCCGAGTGACTCGCCAGCCGACCCAAGGCCACCTTCCTCACCCAAGGAACAGTCAGTCGCCCTCGGTCGCAGACAGCCACACACGGGTTGGTCCCCAAACGCCTGGCTAGGTGCTGCCGACAAGGATGCCGGATTTCTTCGTGGGACGAGGAGGCCTGGATTTCTTCGTGGGACGAGAACCGTGAACTGGAGTGCAGTGGGGGGAGTGACACCTCCCAAGCGCACCGTCGGGTCTGCAGCGAAGGGAAGGTCCTGTCGGCCTTTTTTCTGGACTAACCAGTTTTTTGCAGTCCGACCAGCCCGCCCCGACGGCCCACCGATGATGCACTCTGGTCCACCTGATCATCATAAATGATAAACAACAAAAGTCTGGACCCAGCGAACTCTGCTACACACCCCATCTTGGAAGCCCTTGGTCAAGCCTATGCAACTATTCACACTCATCCTCACATTCCGTTTTCCCGCACTAACATCTCCATCGAAGGCTTCCAACCTTCAGCCTTCTAGGGGGAGACCCTTGTAATGTATCGGAAAACACGCTCTTTCAGTATTTTGCAACATTGGATGTTACGGTTGTTTTAACCTTCAAAACGTCCACTTGTTTTACCGACTGCACATCCGTTTTCACAACTCGTTTTGGTGAGTTCCTTGCTGCACCGTTTCTCGCTCTGGTTGATTCGCTTCCTACTTTTGTAGCCTGCACAATATACGTTGGGTTCAGTCGCCTCCAACTTCTATACTGTCCCGTATTTGACACGGCTCTTACGTGTCATTGGTTACCGACTAGTATCCCAGGCTCCACTCAACAAGAACGAAGTTGTGGCAACTCACTCAAAAGGTGATGAAATAAAAATTGGCCAGAGAATTAAGGCCAATGTTAAGTTTTGTGCTGGACGTAAGAAAAAACAAATGCCGCACATTCATCGGAGCCAAGAAACAATGAGATAATTGGGATAAGACGGAGTAGGTTATGCGACCCGCGTGCTTGTGAGTAGGTTGTCCGTGTGTGGCTTCTCTCAATAACGTGCCACGTATAGTGCAACGCCGAGGTGGCTAGTGGATAACAAACCAGAAAAAATCCTTTGAAGGCTAATTGGGGTCGGCACCGTCGTCGTGCTCACCACGCATATCGTATTGACAGGCTATGATGATTGCCTATTTGCAAAAAATGTACATTTGAAATGCAAAAGGCTTCATTAGTATAACAAAGTGAACAAACAACTGTGGAACGGAAGATGTACAAAACGATCCAAACTGCCAAACGCAGCACAAGCCAAGCAGTCTAGATAACTGGATCAACTTGTCCTATATGATATGAATGGGTCATAAACTACCGGGAATCTTTCCGATAAAGTGAATCACGCCTTCATAGGGGCCGACGTGGATTCTTCATCAGGTTTAGGATTTTGTTGAGGCGGGATATCAGTACGTGGTCGCCGAAACAAGATAATGTGGGGTTCAGGCTCATGTATCATATAATGGACCCAACCAGCTGATTGCTGTATGCCTAACTCTCGCCATTCGTATTCCGACATCAAGCGATTTCTTGGAACTTTCTTTGCGAGTTCTTTAGGCAAATGCACATGGCTACAGAAAACATAAGAAGTTGTGCAGAAAATCTCACCGGTACTCGTTGACATCGTCATGGTATTTGTCCGAATAGTAAATGTTTCGATTAGACATTGTAATATGGACCGTCACAAGCCACTTAACTGAAAGAAGACCAAAAGAAAAAAATTACTCGCGGTTGCGATAACCCACGAGGTCAACAACACAGTTAAAAATACACGATGAAAGGCGAGATATAACAGGATATATATTGACAAAGGTAACACAGATTAGCATGGACACAATAGGCTCTAAAAAACAAATCAGAGCACGTGCTTAAGTTCGGGGCTGTGCTTCACGGCTACTATATCTATGCTTTAGGAATACACAACAAAACGGGAAAACACTTTGTTCCGGTAGATTTTATATCTGTTCATAACCTAGATACATCAGATAATTTTGCCTTTCAACTGTCAGCAAACATAATGGAGTTGTAGCGCAATGAGTGGTTAATTTATTGTGCTGTCAAACGAAACACAGTTTCGAGGAAAACGGTGATATGGTTGTGTACGATGTGCTGCGAAATGAAGTGGCGAACGGATGCATTGTATCGTTATACACCCGAAATGACACTACGCAAGATAGGGATGCAAAGGAGCTAGACGAGGTACTGAAACCTATTTTGCTCCTACTGTGGATACAAATGTGCAGAAACTCGTAAAATGGTGTTGTGATTTTATCCACCACTATTATATATATCTTCGTCGTCTGACCATCAGACAACGGTGGTGCCGGCGACAACACAAAAAACCGACTCCGGTATGATGCGTGAAAAGCAACGAGACTGGACCTTAATGTGGTGCGATGGTTTGCGTTCCTCAAAGATCCACTGGGCTACGTTGGATGGTGATTCTTGCACCTTCAGAGGTACTCATATCAGATGGGTCAATGGTTAAAGGCCAGCTAAACCTAGTCTCCTGACTCTCCGGCTTGGGGTTGGAGTGAGGGTACCTCTTTACTCCATGAAACGGGTTCTCTGTAGCTGAGTATCAAAACCACGCTACCACATGATCAGGTTTTTGAACAAAACGCTTTGGTTGAGAAACCTAATCGTTCTCCTGCCCAGGCCTAAGCAAGGTGACAGTATCCTGCCTATGAAATACAATGAACTTCTCTTTAAACAATTTATTAATGCTCTAGCCGCCGCAGCAGATAATCAACGGCGCCAAATCTGCTGTATTGAACGAAGTGGATAGAGGTGTGGATACAACTGCTCGGGCCTTCCCGGCTTCTTATTCCACATCTTGCACATTTTCATCATTAATGTCTCATTCTGACTTCACTTTTATCCCTCTGTTTTTAACCCCCCCCCCCAATCCTTGGCCCTCTCTTATCTTGCTTCAATATCCGTCTTCTGGTTCCAGCGCATACGCAATTGCAACGCGTGGCTCTGGTCCACACAAAAAGTGTATGCTTAACCAAGCGGACAACGTCAGTTCATCTGTGTTTATTTTGAGTCCTCGATCAACGCCAAAACTGGGATGTCTAAACATGTGAAATTTGTTGCAGATTGGTAAACAGGCAGCACTTGCCAGAACACTAGAGATCTTATCTCCATTTTACCGGAAACCCGCGCCAGCAAAATTAGAGGTCTGCACTTGCTCTGCGATCTTCCATAAGCAGCTCTGGCCGTACTTTCTCACTGAGCTTGTCCGGAGATGATGCAGCTTCATACGCCGGTCAAGCCGATGCGTACATTGCTTTGAGCCCCCGGGCTGAACCGGCCCTGATCTATTAGATCTCAACGAACAGCAGAATGTGCAACGTTGTATTAGCTGGCCCGTTCAAACCGTCGAACTAGCACAGGGTCAAAAGTTGCCTGTTTGTTATTGCTGCGTACTCCCGCATAACTTTAACACTGACCCGGTAAAAGATAACTTTCATCACCAAATGAAGGAGCTCATGCGCTACGGAAAAATGTACTAATACTGTGGTGCTCGCTGGTGATCTGAACGCTCAGATTGGAAAACTGTCCACTGATGAGCTGCATCTGGGAGAGAACATGGTATTAGCACCCATAATGATAACGGTGAGTAGTAGCTACGCCTGTGTGGAGATGCTCGTCTATTTTTCGCAAAAACCCACTTCCGCCGCAGCACTCGCAGAGGTGCGACATGGCACCTACCAGACTCGGAATAGCCATGGACGCAAATCGATCACATCGCGATCAGTTACCGCTGGAGAGGCTGTGACAAAAACCGTCGATCAATTTGGAGAACGAGCGTTGTCTGCGAGCAAGCACTTGTATGCGCCGACCTGCTGGTAGGTTTCGGCGGACGTCCGCAATGATGCTGTGAGCGCATAGTTACACGTACTTAAAGTACGCTGGCATGCGGGTTGAGCTGAGGATCAATGGTCGCATACTCGCCAGATGTTACTATCAAAAGGTATGTTTTCATGTGGCAAATAAAACTACAAATCTGGACGTTGGGTCATTATGCAGTCTCTAGAATTTTTGGATGCTCACCGACCTGTTTCGGCTGGAAGCGAACACGAGATTCACAAAAATCTTGGGGCAAAACTGTTTTAGTCCGAAAAGAGGCTGCAAAATTTAGTGGTCACGTCGTGCATCGGAGATGAAAACAGCCGCTGCTCTTGGTAGTCATCAGAAGTTATTCCGTATGATACGGGAAACGGGCAGCAGGAGACCTAGTATTAGCGAGTCCATACGCGATGAGAGTGCACAGTCAATCTACCGATTTCAAAAATGCTTGGAACTGTGGGCCGATTAATTCACAAAGCAGTTTAATCAACAAGAGTTATCATCTATTACGCCCGTTGACTGCAATTCTTCATGGGTCAACCATCAGATATACACTTACACGCAGAAGTCGAAAGTGAGATCAGACTGTCGAAATTAAATAAGGCTGTCAGGAGCAGAAAGACTTCATGGAGATTTCCGATGCTAAGCTATTTTGTATAATTTGCACAACACATGAGTCAACGTGTGCGAGCAAAAGGCTATCGAAACAGACTAGAGCCGCTACGTTATTCTCATCATCACCAACAGCAGTACATCAGCCATATGAAATGATGCTTCCCTACCATACAACCATGATGATGATGATGAATAAATAATGAATAATAAGTGGGAGAGAAGGAGGACTTACCTGAAAACCTTAATGCCCTAAGCACATTCAGGGTCAAGGCGCCTACACCTTGTGTAGACAACATACCGTCACAAACAGCTGGCTATCGTGCAAAGACAAGGCGGCATCGCCGATACAGCTTACTTGCAGCTTTCACTACCACGCGTCATAATCAGACATTACTCCGCAGATAACCCAGCACAAAACACACTTTAAACAGGCAAGCCGATTAGGAGACGGCAGCAGACGCGCCACTGGTGTCGGTTGCGAGCCATATCCTGTAAAGTCTCGAGCAAAGCACAAAGCGAGTCACGTGGACTCCAGCCCAGAAGGCGAGACGGACCAACGACACCCAGTTTGGTCGTCGGTGACTTTATTTCCTGCTGCCAAGTCAACTTCTGTCCACCTCGAGCCTTGCGCCACTCTACACCTGGTAGACTGAACAAGGCCCTCCTAGGTAAGCGGTGACCAGGCATACGTAACACGTGCCCGCGCCAACGCAACTTATTCAGTGCGATCTGTTGTTCTAAGGAGCTAGCATGATTATCACTACCTAAAACTCGCCTACCTACATCATGGTTGCGGACACGCTGGTGCCATCCGACACCAGCAATGCTTCGCAGACAACGATGATCAAAGACTTGAAGCCCCCTCAGATTATCAGACCGAAGGGGACAAGTCTCACTACCTTAGAGCAGAATGGCCCTCACTGTGGCCTTGCATACGCGGTCTTTCAGACGGAGAGAAATGCCTTTCTGTCGCCAAAGATGCCGCAGGTTCAAGAAGGCAGCTCTGGCCTTTGCAATGCGTGAGCTGACGTCAGTTTCTATGCGCCCATCGTTGCTGATGCAGCTGCCAAGATAAGTGAATTGATCAACCACCTCGAGTTCCTCGTTAGCAAGGGTCAAGGGTACATCAAGTGGCTGGTGGTTCTACAGCAACACTTTGAATGTGCCAAGTACATACCAAATAATGGGACCACTCTGGACAGGCTATTCAGGATTGATTGTGCCGTCGGAAAATGGCTGGAAAGCAAGACGATATCGTCCGAACAATCTAGATCAAGTAACCTTTCACCAGGCAGCACTTCAACGCCTACATCGTGAGATTCCGCAAGGGAACACTCCATGATAGAATTCAGGACGAAAGTGAGGAAAAATGGGGAAATCGGACAACCCTGATGAACGCCACTTGTGGTCGGAAAGCTATCCGATAGGACACCGTAGACCCTGACGCGGCCTGTAGTGTTCGAGTATAGAGTACGTAGGATGTTCACATATTTCGTGGGAACACCTTTCCGCGCAAGTATTTCGAACAGAATCGATCGATCGACTGAATCGAACGCACTCTTGAAATGGAGGAACACAGCTATTGTCGGTCTGCTATGCGTGGCGCTGCTCTAGCACCTGCCGCAAAGTGAATATATGTTCCATACAGCCACGTCCTGGGCGGAAACCGGCCTGCTCTTCCCTAATCCGAGATTCCCGTTCCGCAGTGAGGCGACAAACAATAATTGAGGCCAATAATTTTGTCACAACTGGCGTTAGGCTAATACCCCCTGTGGTTAGAACAATCTGTGCGACTGCCCTTTTTATATATTGCCACTATAATCGATTCGCTCCCATCAGCCGGGACACTTCCTTCCAGATACGTTTGAATAGGGAGGTCAGTGCTTTGCAGAGGACCTCACCTCCATCCTTAAATAGTGCAGGTGGAAGGAAATGCGGGCCAGCGGCACGAAAACGATTGAGGGTTGTGATCGCATTTCGTATCTCGGCCTCCGATGGAGGCGCTAAACTAACCGTCCATGGCTCGTCCTGCATCACCTGAGTAGGAAGAGATCCGGGAGCAGGGGGCCAGCTGAACTGATCTTGAAAGTGTTCCGCCCAAAGAGCCATACGGCGCTCTTTATTGTCTATCAGGGCACCCGTCCATACGCCTCTGTTGGTTGGTGATCGGAGACTCATCCGCCTCACAAGTAACCTCACTGACACCGTTTCCTGAGGCCAGTGGACCGATTGAGTTGGAAAAGCCTGCGAGTGTTGCCAGAGAGGGCAGCGGTCTCCATCTCTAAAGCACGTTCAGACCATCATGTCTCGCGATCCTTACGTAGGCTTTGCTTGAGCAGCCGGTTGGCAGAACGGCGCCGCTCGTTGCAATCTGATTCCGCGGGGATATCTTTGCGGCGTTCGAACAGCTCCAGAGAACGAGCAGAGACCCAAGCCTTCAAGGGGCGTCGAGTTAGGCCGCAGCATGACTGTCCGGAAATGGTCAGCGCTTTCCGTACACAAGTCCAGTGTTGTTCCACTTCTTGCGGTGGATTGCAACTGAGTGCATATGCCAATGAAGACTGATAGCTCTCCTGGACAGAGGAAGCAGTTAATCTGTTTACATCAATCTTGCGGTGCTTCGCGTTTCGGGATCCTCCAAAACACATACAGATTTTCGCGCAGACCAGAGCATGATCTGAGTCAACAAAGATGGACCAAAAGAACCTGCAGTCCAGTACGCTGCCGCACCACCTGAAGCTAATTGCAATGTGATCAATTTGAGACCACGGTTGTGTTGGCGAAGGGGGACGCCATATTGCGGAACGCTTCTTCATACGCCTGAACTTAGTCCTCGAAAGAAACAGACGGTTGTCTTCGCACAATGTGAGAAGTCTCTCTCCGTTATCAGAGCGGTTCTCATCGAGCGAGTGATGACCACCAAGGTGGCGTTCGTATGGTAACAGGCGGCCAACCCGTGCATTAAAATCCCCAGCAAGGATGACGACATCCGACTTTTTAGCATTACTCAAGAGCTGTTGTAGATCCCGGTAGAATTCGTCCTTGACCGAGTCGCCACTGCAGTCAGTTGGAGCGTACACGGAGATCACAAACAAGTTGTGTCTCTCTTCGCGGTGCCGGTTGATTCTACACGAACCCCGAAGCCGAACTGCACATAGGCGGCTGTTAATAGGGAACCAGTCCAGTAGTGCCGCCTCGGCCTTGCCACTTAGTGCTGTACCTACACCAGCCAGACCCGCTGAGGCTGCTTCTGGATCTCCAGAAAGACGCGGGTGATATCTGGCTTCGTGGTCAGTGGGGGATGTCAGTGTAAGCACAGTGCTGGGATCTTGCAGTCGGGTTTCTGAAAGGCAGCTGACATCAATGTCTAGGGAATCTAGAATGCGCGCTAGACCGGCTTGTTGGCCAATCTGCATGAGTGTCCGAACGTTGAAGCACGCCAGACGGAACGAGGATCGGGGACGAAGGAGAACCATAGGTTGAACCTCTTGGTCTGCGGCGCAACCGGAATCGCAGCCAGGTTGTTAAGCACATTAATCGGGTAACGGAAAGTGAGGACTGTTAACAAACAAACAATTGGCGTGTGATGAAGGCGCGTGAAAGTGACTAGCAGAAACAGCAGCTGATGAGCAAGTTGTAATACAGTCCATGGTTTTGCGAGAGGGCGTGATACTACCCGGTTGCCCAAGCCGAAGTAGGGAGTTGACTTAGGGGACTCCACCCCGAGCCTTTGGCTAAATAACCTACCCGCAAGGCAGCGGGGCGAATTTAGGGAATCGCGCCCATTGGGAGGCGTTGACTGAATGTTCAGTTCATGCGTCTTTGTTTGGTAGATTACCAAACAGGGGCCCAATACTCCCCATGAAGTCAGCACACCTGCTGGCATACAATGTCCCACCGAGGTGGAACATTGTCGCTGAACACTTTGCTGGAACGGGGTACACCCGAACCACCCAGCTGGCACCACGAGGAGGTAGTTCGGCAAGCCAGCCTTAACAATGACCCGGTAAAAGATAACTTCCATCACCAAATGAACGAGCTCATGCGCTACGGAAAAAGTACTAATACTGTGGTGCTTGTTGGTGATCTGAACGCTCAGGTTGGAAAACTGTCCACTGATGAGCTGCATCCGGGAGAGAACATGGTATTAGCTCCCATAACGATAACGATGAGTAGTAGCTACACCTGTGTGGAGATGCTCGTCTATTTTTCGCAAGAACTCACTTCCGCCGCGGCACCCGCAGAGGTGCGACATGGCACTTACTAGACTCGGACTAGCCATGGACGCAAATCGATCACATCGCAATCAGTTACCACTGGAGAGAGGCTGTGTCTAAAACCGTCGCTCAATTTGGAGAACGAGCGTGGTCTGTGAGCAAGCACTTGTATGCGCCGATCTGCTGGTACGTTTCGGCGGACGTCCGTAATGACGCTGTGAGCGCATAGTTACACGTACTAAAAGTACGCTGGCAAGCGGGTTGAGCTGAGGATCACTGGTCGCATACTCGCCAGACGTTACTATCAAAAGGTATGTTTTCAGGTGACAAATAAAACTGCAAATCTGGACGTTGGGTCATTATGCCGTCTCTGGAATTTCTGGATGCTCACCGACCAGTTTCGGCTGGAAGCGAACACAACGAGATTCACAAAAATCCTGGGGCAAAACTGTTTTAGTCCAAAAGGAGGCTGCAAAGTTTAGTGGTCACGTCGTGCATCGGAGATGGAAACAGCCGCTGCTCTTGGTAGTCATCAGAAGTTATTCCGTATCATACGGGAAACGGGCAGCAGGAGACCTAGTATTAGCGAGTCCATACGCGATGAGAGTGCACAGTCAATCTACAGATTGTCAAAATGCTTGGAACTTTGGGCCGAATACTTCACAAAGCAGTTTAATCAACCAGAGTTATCATCTTTACGGTCGTCGACTGCCATTCCCCATGGGTCAACCATCAGATCCGCACTTACACGCAAACGTCGAACGTGAGATCAGATGGTTGAAATTGAATAAGGCTGTCAGGAGCAGAGACTTCATAGAGCTTTCGGATGATAAGCACTTTAGTATAATTTGCACAACACATGAGTCAACGTGTGCGAGCAGAAGTCTGTCGAAACAGACTGCAGCCGCTATGTCATTGTCATCATCATCATCAACAGCAGTACATCAGCCATTTGAACTGATGCTTCGCTGCCATACAACCATGATGATGATGATGAATAAATAATGAATAATAAGTGGGAGAGAAGGAGGACTTACCTGAAAACCTTAATGCCCTAAGCACATTCAGGGTCAAGGCGCCTACACCTTGTGTAGACAACATACCGTCACAAACAGCTGGCTATCGTGCAAAGATAAGGCGGCATCGCCGATACAGCTTACTTGCAGCTTTCACTACCACGCGTCATAATCAGACATTACTCCGCAGATAACCCAGCACAAAACACACTTTAAACAGGCAAGCCGATTAGGAGACGGCAGCAGACGCGCCACTGGTGTCGGTTGCGAGACATGTCCTGTATAGCCTCGAGCAAAGCACAAAGCGAGTCACGTGGACTCCAGCCCAGAAGGCGAGACGGACCAACGACACCCAGTTTGGTCGTCGGTGACTTTATTTCCTGCTGCCAAGTCAACTTCTGTCCACCTCGAGCCTTGCGCCACTCTACACCTGGTAGACTGAACAAGGCCCTCCTAGGTAAGCGGTGACCAGGCATACGTAACACGTGCCCGCGCCAACGCAACTTATTCAGTGCGATCTGTTGTTCTAAGGAGCTAGCATGATTATCACTACCTAAAACTCGCCTACCTACATCATGGTTGCGGACACGCTGGTGCCATCCGACACCAGCAATGCTTCGCAGACAACGATGATCAAAGACTTGAAGCCCCCTCAGATTATCAGACCGAAGGGGACAAGTCTCACTACCTTAGAGCAGAATGGCCCTCACTGTGGCCTTGCATACGCGG
This sequence comes from Dicrocoelium dendriticum, assembly GCA_944474145.2. Taxonomy (NCBI): domain Eukaryota; kingdom Metazoa; phylum Platyhelminthes; class Trematoda; order Plagiorchiida; family Dicrocoeliidae; genus Dicrocoelium; species Dicrocoelium dendriticum. Next base: position 141,904,537 of record OX104064.1, read on the forward strand.
TCTTTCAGACGGAGAGAAATGCCTTTCTGTCGCCAAAGATGCCGCAGGTTCAAGAAGGCAGCTCTGTCCTTTGCATGCTTGAGCTGACGCCAGTTTCTATGCGCCCATCGTTGCTGATGCAGCTGCCAAGATAAGTGAATTGATCAACCACCTCGAGTTCCTCGTTAGCAAGGGTCAAGGGTACATCAAGTGGCTGGTGGTCCTACAGCAACACTTTGAAGGTGCAAAGTGCATGCCAAATAATGGGACCACTCTGGACAGTCTATTCAGGGTTGATTGTGCCGTCGCAAAATGGTTGAAAAGCAAGATGATATCGTCCACATAACCTAGGTCAACTAACTGTTCACCAGGCAGCACTTCAACGACTACATCGTGAGATTCCGCAAGGGAACACTCCATGATTGAATTCAGGACGAAAGTGAGGAAAAATGGGGAAATCGGACAACCCTGATGAACGCCACTTGTGGTCGGAAAGCTATCCGATAGGACACCGTAGACCCTGACGCGGCCTGTAGTGTTCGAGTATAGAGTACGTAGGATGTTCACATATTTCGTGGGAACACCTTTCCGCGCAAGTATTTCGAACAGAATCGATCGATCGACTGAATCGAACGCACTCTTGAAATGGAGGAACACAGCTATTGTCGGTCTGCATGCGTGGCGCTGCTCTAGCACCTGCCGCAAAGTGAATATATGTTCCATACAGCCACGTCCTGGGCGGAAACCGGCCTGCTCTTCTCTAATCCGAGATTCCCGTTCCGCAGTGAGGCGACAAACAATAATTGAGGCCAATAATTTTGTCACAACTGGCGTTAGGCTAATACCCCCTGTGGTTAGAACAATCTGTGCGACTGCCCATTTTGTATATTGCCACTATAATCGATTCGCTCCCATCAGCCGGGACACTTCCTTCCAGATACGTTTGAATAGGGAGGTCAGTGCTTTGCAGAGGACCTCACCTCCATCCTTAAATAGTGCAGGTGGGAGGAAATGCGGGCCAGCGGCACGAAAACGATTGAGGGTTGTGATCGCATTTCGTACCTCGGCCTCCGATGGAGGCGCTAAACTAACCGTCCATGGCTCGTCCTGCATCACCTGAGTAGGAAGAGATCCGGGAGCAGGGGGCCAGCTGAACTGATCTTGAAAGTGTTCCGCCCAAAGAGCTATACGGCGCTCTTTATTGTGTATCAGGACACCCGTGCTGTCTCTGATTGCCTCATTGACACCTGGTTTTCTGGGACCAGTAGTGCAGAGTAGCTGGAAGTGCTTGCGGTAATTGCCTACTGCACCTGCCTCCTCCATTTCTTGAGCCCGACTGGTCCACCAGGCTTCCTTGTCAACATGTAGTCTCCGCTTTGGTTCACGCCTAATAGCCCGTCTGGTCACATTGTGTTCGGAACCAGCCAGGAGGTGTCTTCTAGATTCCAAAAGGTTTACTGACCTCTCGGATCTCCAGTGACTGGTGCGGTGACGATAGATGGTACCACAAGCAGATGCTCCTTTGTCGCGCAAGGCGGCCGAGATCCTATTCCACTGAAGCTCAATATCATTAGGACAAGACAGCGAAACTTCGGTACGTAGTGCGTCTTGATAGGCTTGACTGACCGAGGGCTGAGACAATTTCTCCGTTACCAATTGGAGGGGACGTTTGGTGCGCCTCACGGTAAATTTCATGGAGAAACGACAGCGTACCAAAGCAGGATCAGAGTCGACGCAGGTACCCCAGTACGAGCGGCAATCCAGGATGGAACCACACCATTTCTAAATTATGGCTGTGGTCAATTTGGGTCCATCGCTGGCCAGCTACAGGAGGACGCCAAGTGGCACTTCGGCGTCCACTGTGTCTAAAAGCAGTTCTACTAAGAAACAACTGGTGCTCCGCACACAGTTGCAGCAGACGCTCACTGTTGTCAGTGCGTTCGGAGTTAAGCCCATAATTACCACCCAGCTGAGCTTCTGAAGAGCTCAGACAACCTACTTGTGCGTTCATATCCCCTGCAAGTACTAGAATAGCCGAATTAGTAGCACTGAGTAGTAGGGCGTTCAGTTCGTGATAGAATGTGTCCTTGATAGCACTAGAACTGCAGTCGGTGGAAACATAAGCGCTAATCAAGACCCAACAGCGTTTTGTATTACTTTCTGAATCTACCTTATGTTATGTCGCCAAACGGGCTGCACATAAACGGCTGTTCATCGGAATCCAATCAACCAACGATGGTTCAGCTTTTGAGCTTAGAATGATGCCTACACCAGCTTGACCCGTGAGTGCTGCATCGGCGTCTCCGGATACGTGCAACCAATAACTAGAGGATAAGCCGGGTGCGGCTAATTCAATAACCCCGTTAGGGTCATTGATCCTAGTTTCGGACACACAACACACATCAATACCCAGTGTGTCCAAGGTGCGTGCGAGTGCAGCCTGTTGACCTGTTTGTCTTAGAGTGCGAACGTTGAATGTCGCCATGTATACGGGATAGCGTGGCCTTATAAGGGACTTTTTCCGATAGGCGTCCGATAGGTGCTGTGAGATAGTGGCTGCAGATGGTTCTACTCCAGTGGCACTTCGGTTGCTGTCAATTAAGCTGGGAATTATAAAAGGAATGTGAATAATGAGGGTCGGGGTGGGAGTAAGAGAAGCAGGTGAAAAAGAAAGAAGGGATGTGCCAGCAGTAGCATGTTTTCGCTTATACGCCCTGCTGTGTGCATCAGTTAAGGCGACCCTTGCTAATCTGCGCGACGGCCGATGCAGGATGAAGTTTATGTTTGAAGAAAATGTCATGGTTGTATGTGGGCTGAGATACTGCCAGGGTGCCCAGACCTAGACAGGAGGACGATTAGGGTCTTCATCCAAAGCCTTTGGTTTAAAAGCCTGTCCGCAAGGTAGCGGTGAGGTGGCAATGATTTAGTTTTACAGAGATGGACACCATCCCATTTCAAAGCCCCAACCTGGAGAACCAGGAGACTGAGTTTGTCTGACCTCTCACTACTGACCAATCTGGTAGGAGTAGCTCTCAAGGTGCCCGGAGGCATCACCCTGTATAGCTAAATGGGTCAATGATGTATGCAAACCGTCGCACCGCATTAAGGTCCAGTGTCGTTGCGACGTTATTGTACCGATCTGCAAAGGAGGTTTACATTTGGAATTGAGAAATCATAGAGGTATCAGCCTGAGCTTCATTGCCTCTAATTTATTGAGCTCTGTCGTTCTGCATACACTGATTGGCACACTTGAAAGCCAGATGCGCGAGGAGTAAGCCGGCTTTCCTCCAAATTGTGGCTGCATTGACCATATCACGTTAGGTCAATCGTTGGAACACTGCCATATTTAATGGCGACTCACCGTAGACCTGTTCCTCTATTCGTCAGATCGATGTGCACATCGGGACTCTGTTAGGGAAAGGTATGACCGGGAAATATGTAAATGTCATAAGAGCACTGTATGTGCGGGTAGTAGCACGGCTCATGGCAAGCTGCCGCTATCCATCAATGTCTCCAGCGGTGTGCATCAAGGTTGCCCTATGTCAAACTTTATAACTTTGCCATTGATGAAGTCATAGAAACGGAGTTTATTAGGTACGACCTACAACGTGTGGAGCTGCCCCCAGGTGATTGACATCGTGGCTTGCAGTACGCCGATGCTATTGTCCTTACCTGTGACCGCTTCTAAATAGGCCAAGGAGAACTGGACAAATTAGCAATGTTGCTCATGACTAGGAGGATTTTAGTCTTAAGCAACATAGCTTGTGAGTTGCTGGAACGTATAAAGTAAGATTAACAATGGCTGTCAATCGTTTCGGACTGTGCTTTGCGCCCCGAAAATGGAAAATCCTCCAAGATTGGCACGGAGTTACCCCTGCACTGACCATTGGTGGTGATCAGCTAGGCGTTCAGAAATTCAAATATCTGGGCAATTACGTTAGCGCCTGTGGAAAAGATGAGGCTACAAACATTATAGCAAAAGACTGAGGTACTTTCTGTCAAGATGGCCACATACGGCGCCGGAGTGACATCACTCCAGCCCTGAAGGGCAGAGTTTACAATGCGGCCGTCCGTTTAACCCTCCGGTACGGTTGCGAAACCTAGCCCATCGGGTAGACAGATATAAAGAAAGTGTTACGTTTGATTATAGCTGCCTTTGCGCCTTAGCTCACACATAGTAGGAACACCGCGTGAGCAATTAGCGTGTTTGTGAGGGGGAAGCCGGGTTTGGTTGAAATCGGTGCTGCATCGACCACATCTTGACTTTGCATTAGTTCATGGAGCACCGCGATTTTTATTGGTGACCCACCGTAGACGTGTTTCACGACATCAATTGGGATGCAGTGAATTGATGTTCCCTTTGAGACTGCCTGCTTAGGAAAGATTTGCCAGTTAAATACATACACATTATCAGTCCTGTACGTGCGTAGTTCGGGCAGTATAAGGGCTCATGACTAGTTGCCGATACCCTTCAACAATTCCAGCGGTGTAAAGCAAGGTTGCCCGTTGTCACCTTCCCTACTTAACTTCGCCATTGACGACGATGTTCGCTAAACACGTCCTACAACATGTGGAGCTGCTCCCAGATGGCCCACTTCTTGCCATGGATAAGCTGACGGCATTGCCCTAATCTGTGACACCTCCCAAATGTGCCCAGTAGAACTGGAGAGATTAGCACTAATTTTCAATCGTTTTGGGCTTCGCTTTACTTCTCGAAATGCAAAGTCTTGCCCCAATATTTGTAGGGACTTATTCTTGCACTGACCCTTGATGGTGATAAGTTAGAAGTCTTTCAGAAATTCAAGTACCTGGACAGCCATACTGGCTCGCGTGGGACCGAATATGAGGTCAGGAATCGTATGGCAAAAGCGCGAGGCGCCTTTGATAATGTCCGCCACCCGTGGTGCTAGCAAAACATCACTCTCGCTCTGAAAGGCAGAGTTTACAATGCAGTCCTTCATCCAATCATCCTGTACGGCTGTAAAACTTGCCCATCAGGTCGACAGACAAAAAAATTGTTACCCTCGATCATTTTTGCCTTCGCAGCTTAGCCCACACAAAGTGAAAACACCGCGTGAGCAATGCGTGTGTTCGGCGTCGCGTATTTGAAACAGGAAGAGCGGATGAACCGCTCAGCACTGGTAGATCACGCACCAGAATCTTATGGTTGGACAACGTGTTGCGCATGCCAGCACACCGACTCCCACGTCGTGCATCATTTTCACGAGCGCGTGCAGATGGAAGAAGAGGAGAGGAAGCCAAACGATAACCTGATCAGGAGGTATGAAGACCTTCCTTCGAACGTGGTATCGGTTGGTGCCTCCCGACTGCCAAGTTGTGGTTCCGAAGACGATGAACATATCTGGTTGGATATACTTGTTGACATGGCGAAAAGCCGGTCCCAATGGCTCTTGTGTTGTGAGTTTCTTTTTCCCTCCACCTCCCGATTAGCTTACCCCGACAACCACGATCTCACACCCGACGCATAATACGATACTAAGCACCATATTAATTTTTATATTGTATTCTGAAGTGCTGTACATATTGTTTTTTCATATATATCCTCTGTGTTGCGGCACAATAGATGAAGCGTATTTCTCACTGTCAACTAACGTGTAATGATGATGATGAGTGAGTAGCTGAACCGGAAGCAGATATTTGCCAGAGGGTGGTTTTACTTCACTTGAGAGTATGCAACCTGAGTGAAGGCGATATGTGAGCTAAACTGGAGCAGTCCAATCGAGAAGCGCACTTCGCGCAGCACGGTTCGACAAAGATAGCAATAGAAGGTGAAAACCAAGATGGCTTGCTGTAAATGCTCGTATGGAGCTGCGCCGAAGTTATAAGAAATTACGTGAAGCCAACCGTTTGGGATCGCTGTGACATATGTGTATATCCCCACTCAGCTCGAGTGACCGATAGGTGAAAGCAGGAGTTACTGATGGACTGTCGTATGGACGACAGATTTGAGTACCTCACATCCTAGGTGTAACAAATTTCGAGCGGATGCCGGTTAGAAAAAAAAACATCCCGTACTCAGGTAGTGAGCGCATTGCTCCCGATTGCAAATATCGATTCTCAAAGCATCGTAAGTCAGCAGTGCTTAGGCAACGCTACGTTCGAAACGTTTGTAAGTAATCAAAATTTGTTGCATTGGGTCGGCCAGCGGTACGAAAATCGGTCATTCACGTGAAGCCCATCGAGAAATGGCGTTGTGTGCATATGCAATTTTATTGAAAAGGATATGCATCATTAGGATCGGTGGCGCTGAAAAGGTCACATTTAGACCTTACGTTATTTGTTTTCGTATTTCTTCAGGTGACCGGTAGTGCTCCGCAATGATGGTTGGGCGTTCACCTGTAACAACAGGGATGCTGACCGTTCAATTTTGATCCCAACGAAAGGATAATCCCGCGTATTCCTTCTTCAACGTAGCAATGAATCAGAAGTTGATAGGGTGAGTTGAACTCTTGATGAACCTAAAACAAAAACCGCATCATACCTTAGATAACCAACTACTACTCAAGTGCCCCGTATTAGTAGTGACTGCTGGGCCGGTTAATGAAATAATAAAGGGGGAATAGTGAACTCCGAACGCACTAGAAGGGACGCTCATTGAATAGCGAAACTATCAGGGCATGAGAGGAGTCGAAAAAATAAGGCAAATGGAAGTCGAAGAGGTGCGGGGTATTGCTACCCAAGAGCATCTAGCTGAAGCGCCATAACCTCAACCGTTGGTTTCCTGACTACGCTCTCGGGAAACGATCTCTAACCAGGAGTGATAGACCAGTTCACGTATTAACCCGGTCAGAACAGTTTCTGCAGCTCCACTGATTGACTGCGGAAACCAAGCAACTTAGCGAGACTATATAGCAAACACAAGTTGGTGCGGATATTTTCCGTCAAAAAGTAATAGGTGATGGTCAGGCCCCTTCGAGTCTTAAGATGAAATATTCTAAGGTTAGGGATACATCGGTGCTGCCAAACCATGAACTGACCTATTGCCCGCAGAATCCTATCCGATTCCATTAGATGTTGGACAAGACATGGTGGACAGGCCGAGACACAGTATTCCAAGTGTAGTCGCACGAGGAACGAGAATAAGTTCATAAACATGGCGACCATTAAGCCTCGGAAACGGAGAATAAAACATATCATACAGAACTATCTACACCCAATATTCTTCCAAATATCGCCACAGTGAAGGAGTGGAATATGAACGACACCTAGATAAATCTGTTGAGTAAGAATGGCGACCTCACTTCCGCCAATGACAACTAGAAGGGGCTGTTTGCTCTGACGCAGAGAACGGGACACTACTTCGTCTATGTATATAATGGCAACAATCCGTCGTAACGAAACCAGACCTTAGAGTGGTGTGACGGTTTGCGTACCTCTTTGATCCATTGAGCTATACTAGGTGGTGCCCCCGGGTCCCTTGAAACCTACACCTACCAGATCGGTCAATGGTTAGAGGTCAGACAAACTCAGCCTCCGGGTCCTCCAAGTTGGGGGCTTGGAAATAAGATAGCTGCGTTGCGGACAGGCTCTTAAGCCAAAGGCATTGGTTGAGGACCCTAATTGTCTTCCCGTCTAGGTCTGGGCGCCCTGGCAGTATCTCAACCCGCGTACAATCATGACTAGTTCCTGAAACTCCAAGCACAACCTGTATCAGCCATCAACAAGCTTATCAAGGGTCGCCTTATCTGCTGCATGCAGAAGAGCAGATAAGCGGAAACATACTACTGCTGCCGCCTCGCTTCTTGCTTTTCCACTTGCTTTTCTTACTCCTCTCCGGATCACCATTACTAATCCCCCTTCCATAATTCCGTTTAAATGACAGCATGCGTAATGACACCAGTCAAACCATCTGCAGCTACCTTCCCGCACCATCAACTGGACGCCTATCGGCAGCAAATCCTTATAGGGCCATTCTGTCCCGTTTTGCTGGCGTTGTTTAATGTTCGCACTCTAAGACAAATGAGTCAACAGGCTGCACTCGCATGCACGTTGGATACCCTAGGTAGTGATGTGTTGTGTGCCCGAAACTAGGATCAATGATCTTCATGATGTTGTTCACCTAACTACGCCCGACTTGTCCTCTCGCCATTGGTTGCACGCATCCGGAGACTTTGATGTGGCCAGCATTGGTGAAGCTGGAGTAGGCATCATTCCAGCTTCAAGAATGAGTTACCGCTGGTTAGTTGTTCCTATGGGTAGCCGTTTTGTGTAGCCCGTTTGACGACTTTAACCAAGGTTGATTCAAAAAGTTGTGTGAAACGCTTTTGGTCTGTGGTTTCTGCTTATGCTCCTATCGACTGCAGTCCTGATAATGTTAAAGACAGATTTTTCTACGAACTGAACACGCTGTCTTGCAGTTTTACCAGTTCAGATATCGCTGTTGCTGAAGGGGACGTGAATATGCAGGTAGGTGGTTTGGACTCTTCAGAATCTCGGTTGTGGTATGTATGAAGTTAACTGGGATCGTAAGGGCAACGGCGAGAACATGTTGCGCCTGTGCGCGGAGCACCAGCTGTTGGATAGTAGCAACGCTTTTAGACACAATAAGCGCTGAGGTGCCACACGGCGTTTCTCTAAAGCTTGTCAGCGATGGACCCATCATCATCATCCATAGATGTCAGCTGTGGGCGAGAAACACCTCGGCTAATGTGTTGTAATAGAAAAAGTAAGCGATTAAAAATTACAGACCACGAAGAAACTTTAAAAAGCAAGTAATATAATGTTAAACATCACATTAAGCATTTGGTACGAGATCGTAATTGGACAGAAAACCTAAAGGGGAGGGAGGGCAGACAAAAAAACACAACACAAATGCCACTGGGACCGGCTCTTCGACATGTCAACAGGTGCATCCAAGCAGAAGTGTTCATCGTCCTCGGAACCCCAGCTCGGCAGTGGGGAGGCACCAACCGATACCAAGTTCGAACGAAGGTCTTCAAGCCTCTTGACCAAGTCATCGCTTGGCCTCCCCTGGTCTTCCATAAGCACCCGAGCGCGCAAATAATGCACAACACCGGAGTTGGTGTGCTAGTATGCGCAATACGTTGTCCAGCCAGCAAATGCTGGTGCGTGATATACCGGTGCTGAGTGGTTCACCCGCTCTTCCCGCACCAAATACTCGACACCGAACACGCTCAGGGCACACGCGGTGTTTCCACCATGTGTGAGCTAAGTTGAGAAGACAGCAATGATCGAGGGTAAGAATTTTTTGTCTGTCGACCTGATGGACCAGGTTTCGCAACCGTACAGGAGGGTTGAATTGACGGCTGCAATGTAAACTCTGCAGTTACTCATTATCATCATTATACATGTGGCTAAAATTAGAAAACACCTTAGCTACTGTGCGGCAATACATAAGAAAAGAAAACACAACAGGTGCACGCCAGCTGAGCTACCAGTAACGGATAGGCATCGTTCCGGAAAGCTACCAGCCAGTTACTATGCAGCAAAATTATTATGCAAAATTTGTTACGCTAAGAAATGAGATCGCGGTTGGAGGGGGAGGCTAGGAGCGATGGGGAGGAACAAAGAAACTCACAACAGACGACACACGGGCAAGTAGCAGCACGTGCCGGGCAAGTGCTGCCTGTTGACCGATCTGGAGCAATGTGCGTACACTGAGGCATGCCAATTTGAAGGATGATCGAGGGCTCCGAATGGAAGTCGATGAACTGGGCTTGGCCGCTTGTTTAGACATGGGCTTGTCGACAGGGACAGGAATGACGCTCCGCGCTCACATGTGAGTTGAAACTAAAAGGTAAAAGTGTATCAAAGCAGGGTGGGGGAGGGCCAAAAATTGGGAGGTTGAAAACAGGGGGATAAAAGTGAAGCTGGGATGGTGCGGTAAGACAGAAAAAGCGTAAGAGGGGGAATAAGAAGATGGAAAGTCTTGAGCTGTAGCATCCACACCCCTATCCACCCTGCTTGATGCAGCAGATAGGGCACCGTTGATTATCCTCTGCGGTGGCCAGAGTATCAAGAAACGGTTTGAAGACAAATTCATTGTACTGCGTGGGCAGGATACTGTCAGAATGCCCAAGCCTAGACAGGAGAACGATTAGGGTTCTCAACCAAATCCTTTGATTCAAAAACCTGACCGCAAGGCAGTGGGTTTGGCGTTGGGCTACAAAGAGTCCGTTTTAAGGAGCCACCACATTCCAACCCCCAACCTGGAGGACCAGGAGGCTGAGTTTGTCTGGCCTCTAAACATTGACCAATCTTGTATGAGTGGCTCTGAAGGTGCAAAAAAAGCACCACCCAGTACAGCTCAGTGGATCGCTGAGGCACACAAACCATCGCACCAAGATAAGGTCCAGCCTCATTGCGATGGCGGAAACTGATCGCAAGAACTACAATAATAATAGTGTGTACGTTTCTCTTTAAATGAGGTGTGTCCATATTTGGCACAGAGCAAATATGTATAGGTAGTATTATGCTCTTGCATGGGCAATATGAAGTTGTGGTGAATAAAAACGTTTTATCCCTCGTCGGTGCGGAGTACAGTTCAATTTGATGTTACTGTTTTTGGTGTACGACAGAAACGCAAGATGTTATATTTTTCGTATTTTACAAAGCAGTCATTAACCTTTTTGCAGGACATGGCTAATTGGTCGAATGAGGTTCTAAAAAATAATAAGCGTAGCTAAATAAAACGTATAAGTAATACGGCCATTAATAGAATCGTCTTCTGGGGACCTGCTTTATGCGGGTTATTTTCTCAATGGATTTCACCCGCACTTCTATGCCCCATCTGGCAGCGTGCCGGTGTGGCTTGTAAAGTACGTAAGCCATCACTTACGTAACTCATCCATAGGACTGTATTTCTGTGCATATAGTGTGAACAGTCAAGCCACCTAGCACGTACCATCAATTGGCTTTTTTGAGTAAAGCACTTTTTTATCGCCGGGGAACCAATGGCAATGTATCTTGCATGGGTATAATTATTAGCACTGGAAGTTGGAATCTATCACCTCAGGAGATTGATTCAGTCGCGGCCAACAGTGAAGTAAAGAATATAAAATGTGTGCAAGAAAGACCGATCGACCAAATTGTGCAGCGAAAGTGTCGAAAACGGAGGACTACTTGAAGTATCGACAAGCTAGACAGTACTGAGGATGATTTTCAGATTCACCATTTGCTTGCGTTCGAAAAGTACAGGACCTGATAGCGCTGAGCAACGAGCCTTGTTCGCTGTTCCGCCGGGGCAGAAGTAATAATATTAAACATTATAGTAAGAGTATAGTTTAGTCATAAGCAAACAAATGTAAATGAATAGTTTATGTCTCGATAGGATGAGACAAGGACCGTGTGGTTAATCCGATCACTTTTGTAATTGAATCGTCAATAAGGGTTAGCGTTCAGTCCGTTCCTAAGAAAAGTGCTCAAGAGTCGATGCTTCAGCAGTTCAACCATACGGGGCAGCCGAGGTGTGTAGGGTGATATCGACGAGTTTCGGTAATCACTCAGTAATTTATTTGTTGATTCTTCCAGACAAAAAAGAGTTAGAAATGTAGTACAAGGTTGTTTTATAGATAAAAATGTGTTAGAGGTAGGTTGCCTTTGAATCAGAGAATTTTGTCATTTGATATATAGCTATCGGCTCTTCCTCATAAAACGCGACTATACTCACGTCTATGTTGAGCATAGCCCTCACTTTATTCAGTTAGGTCCCTGTTAACTAGAGTACAAGAAACACTCATTGAGTCACGCGTTCGCAAATTTTGCGGCGATCGATTTGCGTCCAAGGCTGGTCTAATGCTAATGGGCGTCACGCCACCCTCCGGCTGGTGCTGTGTCGGAAGGTAGTGCTCGCAAGAAATAAGCGTGCATCTTCACACAAATTAAGTAACCGCTCACCGCTATCATTACGGGAGCCTACATCGTGCTGGTTACCTAGATGTTGTTCAGTAGTGGACAAGTTTCCAACTTGAGCGTTCAGATAACCAGCCAGCACTAGTGTCCGTGCTTCTTCTGTGGTTAAGGGGCTAGTTAAGCTGACGATAGAAGTCACCTTTTACCGAAGTATCGCTACAGTTTGTGGGCGCGTATGCAGCGATGACGAATAGCCACCTGTTGGTCCCGCGCGACTTAGACGGTTTCAACGAGTCAGCCAATAAGGCAGCAAACACCCGACTACTGATTGGGATCCAATGAAACAGAGCAGCCTCAGCCCGCAGAATGGGGATTATAACATCACTAGCTTGACCGGTACTCGAAGCTGCATTGTCTCCGGATAGGCGCAACGAGAAAGCACTGCTGGTGGCACATGGAGGGGATCGCAAAGCGGGCAGAGAGCTCGAGTCTTGCAGGCGGGTCTCCGATGAGCAGCAGATATCGATCGAGTACGTCTCTGATGTTCGGGTAAGTGCTGCCTGTTGACCGATCTGTAAGAATGTGCGTACATTGAAGCATGACAATCTGAGGGGGGATCGAGGGCTCCAAATGGAAGCCGATGAACTGCGTTTGACCGACAGGGCAGGAGTGACGCTCCGCGTTTCCAAGTGAGTTAAAACTAGAAGCTAAACGCCTATCAAAGCAAGGTGAGGGAGGACCAAGAATTGGGGAGGGGGAACAAAAGTGAAGTTGGAACGGGGACGATAAGGGTGAAAAGTGTAAGATGTAGAATAAGAAGACGGTAGGGACAGAGCAGTGGCACCCAAACCCCTATTCACCCTGCTCGATGCAGCAGATAGGTCGCCGTTTATTATCCTCTGCGACGGCCAGAGCATCAAGAGATTATTGGAAGGAAAGTTCCATAGTATTGCACGGGCAGAATACTGTCAGACTGCGCAGGCCTAAACAAGAGAACGAGTAGGGTTCCCAATCAAGGCGTTTGGTTCAAAAACCTGACCGCAAGGCAGCGGGCAATAAGAAGTCCGTTTTAAGGAATAAGGAGTCACTCCCATTCCAAACGCCAACCTTGACGACCAGGAGGCTGTTTTTCTGGTCTCTAACCATTGACCAATCCGGTATGAGTGGCTCTAAAGATGCAAAAAGCACCACCTAGCACAGCTCAATGGATCTGCGAGGCACGCAAATCATCGCACCACGGTAAGGTCCAGTCTCATTGCGATGGCTCTTCAGGGCGAGAGTGATGATGCGTTGGCGTCACAGGTGGCGGACATTATCAAAAGTGCATCGTGCTTTTACCATACGATACGTGACCTCATCTTCAGGCCCACGCGAGCCAATGTGGCTGTCCGGGCACTTGAATTTCTGAAAGGCCTCTAACTGATCACCAAGAGCCAGCGCAGGAGTGGGTCCCTACAAATCTTGGAGGACTTTACATTTCGAGGGAGTAGAGCGAAGACCAAAAGGATTGAAAATTAGTGCTAATCTGTCCAGTTTTGATTGGCACATTTGGAAGACGTCACAAACTAAAGTAGTGTCGTCAGCTTATCCAAGAAGAGAAGTCGACCATCTAGGAGCAACTCCACACGTTGTAGGACGTGTCCAGCGAACGTCATTTCTATGACGTCGTCAACGGCGAAGTTAATGAGGAAATGTGACTACGGGTAACGTGATATTACACCGCTGGAGTTGTTGAAGGGTATCGGCAGCTTGCCATGAGCCCTTCTATTGCCCGAACTACGCACGTACAGGACTGATAATGTGTACGTATTTAACTGGCAAATCTTTCCTAAGCAGACAGTCCCAAACGGAACATTAATACACCGAGTCGAATGCACAATTGATGTCTACGGTAGGTCACCAAGAAAAGTGGCAGTATTCAAACAACTGATGTAAAGAAAGGAATTAGCAGTACACCGGTACGCATTACCGAGGCTTTGCTGCCGCGCAACGACCACCGGTCGCAGGTGGGCTAAGAATACTGCGAAGGTCGCCACGCCCCAACGCACGCTCGAACTGGTGCCGCCAGACTACAAGACAATCTCGTTATCTTTAGGCTACGGGACGACAAAATAAAGATGTGGTCGATGTAGACTCGATTTCGATGAAACACGGCTTGCTCCTCATGAATCTGACTTCCACAAGTATTAGTCATTCTGTGGAGAACAAGAGACGCAAGCAATTTAGAGGCAATCGATTAATCTATGAGTACTGCACTCCAAACGTGAGCCTTCTTAGATGACCGGGACAATAACGGAGTGGCTCCAGTCTGTTGCGACAGTGTCCAGCTCCCCCAGCTTCAAAAGTCAATTGTGCAAATTATCTGCAAGAGAAAGTTCATCGAGTTTCAAGAGGGCTGGATGAAGTCCATCTGTCCGTATGGCCTTATTCAAGTTCAACAGTATGATCTCACGTTCGACTTCTGCGCGTGATAGCGGATCCAAGGGGACGGCCCAGGAAGAAGGGCAATCAATGCCCAAAAAAGGTGATAACCGGTTGATTAAAGTGCTTTGTAAAGTGTTCGGCCCAAAGACCTAAGCGTTTTGACAAGCTGTGGATCGGATGTTCATTCTCGCCATGTATGGACTCGCTAACACCTGTTCTCCTGCTGCCTGTTTCCCGTATCAGGCGCAATAACTCACGATGGTTACCAAAGGCAGCGGCTGTTTCCATCTCCGATGCACAAGGAGACCAACAAACTTCGCGGTATGTCGTCAGGCTAGCACGCAGTTGCGCTGTTAGACCTTTGCGAGTCTCGCTGCATTCGCTCCCAGTAGGAATACGACGGTGAGCATCCAGAAGTTCCAGAGAGCTTGTAGAAATACGATGTCCAGGTTGGCAATTTTATTTGCCATATGAAAACATACCTGCTGATAGTAACGTCTGACGAATACGCCACCGGTGAGCTTCAACTGTGTTCAGTGAGCGCTTATTCAGCGCGGATACCAGAGTACTTTGATACGCATTTAGGACACTTGGCTTCGCCAGTTAGCTGGTGTCCATGTGCTCACATTTCCGTTGCTGACGTCCACCGAAACGCACCCCAAGGTCAGCATAAACAAAAAAGCGAGATCGGAGTCCAAATCGAGCGACAGTTATGAACACGGCCTCTCCAGCAGTAAAGGATCGCGATGTGATCGATTTGTTTCTATGGCTGATCTGAAGCTAGTGGGCGCCAAGCTGCTCTTCTGCGGATGCTGCGATGGACCCAAACTGATCATGTTGCCATAAGTTACAGGTGGCGTGGCACCCCATTGGACTGTCGCTCGTTCTGTAATACCTGCGTCGACTCTGATCATGCATTGGTACCATGTCATTCTTTCATGAACTTTACCGGGAAACGTGTTAAACGCACTCCACGACTGGCGACTGGGAAATTATCACAGTCCCCGGTCAAACAAGCCTATTAGGACACACTGCGTACCGAAATTTCGCATTCTCGTCCTAATGACATTTGGCTACAATGAAATAGGATCTCGGCCGCCATGCACGACGCAAGAGCCTCTGCTTCTGGCATTATCAATCGTAACCGCAGCAGTCAATGGATGTTCGAGGGGTCGGTGAATCTGTTGGAAACCAGAAAAAACTCCTGATTGGCTATAAGCACAATGAGATCAGACGGACTATTGGACGCGAACTAAAGCGGTGCTGGTGTGCTAACAAAGAAACCTGGTGGACCAGTTGGGCCTTAGAAATGGAGGAAGCAGGAGCAGTGGACAATTCTCGCTTCTCCCAACCGATCTGCACCGCTTGTCACAAAAAAACCAGGCATCAACGAAACAATCAGAGAGCGCAGTTTCCATGATACGCAAGAATGAGCGCCGTACGGCCCGTTAGGCGGAGCACTTATGAGAGCAGTTGCGTTGGCCCCCTGATTCCAGACCCCTTTCCCCCCGGGTGGTGCAGGCTGAGCCACGGCCGGTTAGTTTGGAGACCCCACCAGAGACTGAGGCACAAAACGCGATCACAGCCCTTAATCGCTTTCGAACTGCAGGCCTGGATTCCCTGGAACCCGCATTATTTAAGGATGATGGTCAGGTCCTTTGCAAAACACTGACCTCAATGTTCGATCAGGTGGGGAAGGAAGAGAGCTGCCCATCTAAATAGTGAATCCATTACGGTGGCAATATACAAGGACAGTCGCGCCGACTGTGCTAACCATAGGGGCAGTAATCATATACTGGTTGTGACAAAAGTATTAGCCTAATCTCGTTCATCGCGTCACTGCGGAATAGGAATTCCGGATTAGGGAACAGCAGGCAGGTTTCCGCCCAGGACGGGGCAGTATAGACCATAGAGTCACTCTGCGTCAAGTGCTAAAACAGTGCCACACGTATCGCAAGCCGATAACAGCTGTGTTTGTCGACTTCAAGTGTGCATTCGACTCAGTCAATCCATGAATTCTGTGCGAAATAATTGCGCGGAAAAGTGTTCCCACGAAATATGTGAACAATTTACGTGCCCTGTACTCTAACACCACAGGTCGCGTCAAGGTCAACGGTGACTTACCGGATACCTTTCCTATAATAAGTGGCGTTCGTCAGGGTATTCTAATTTCTCTAATTTTGCTCAACTTCTCCATGGATTACATCATGGAGTGTTCCTTTGAGGAGTCTCGCGATGCCCGCGTTAAGGTACTGCCTAGTGAAAGGTTAGCTGATCTTGGTTATGCGGACGATAGTGTCATGCTGTTAAACGACACTAGAGCGAACAGTCGACTCAGCATAATCTGCCACGAGTTTCCTCGTTATTTGGCGTGCGCAGTGTTGTGGAAGGACCACTTGCAAAAGCTAGAACTATAAGTTGGATCTGAAACACCTGTGGCGTCAGAAGGGGTTTCCGTCGGTATGAAAGGCCGTGTTTACAAGGCCACAGTCTAAGCAAAAGGATATACCCATCGCACGTACTGTTCCCTCCCAGAAAAGCGGACACCCATTTAAGGATGCAACCAGATATGCTTTCCGACCACAGCTTAAGTGAGTCTATGATGAGGGACAGTGTCAAGCACTTTTGTAAAGTGTAAACAGCACGTCTACAGTGTGGTCACTGTTTACCGCATCGGCCCAGCTTTCAGGAGCGACAAGTAAATTAGTCTGATACGAAAATCTCCTGAGGAATGCATGCTGCGCGACACCGAGATTACATTTATTCTAGTGGCTCTCCACCGAATCCCTCACTAGCTTTTCAAACAACTTGACTGCCATGCTTGACAAGCTGACAGGCCGGTAGTTTACAGGAAGATTACTGTCACCGCTCTTAAAAATCGGACAGATGATAGCCTCACTCCATGCTGTAGGTCAGACGCAGCTGTCAAGTGATTTTGAAAACACGCAGTTCAGATGCTAATTCATGTAACAGGCTCGGATAAACTGAATCAGGATGGAAAGCTTTAGATGGGTTGACGCCTTGCAATAGCCCGGAGACCAGCGGCTGTTATGTTGAATACAACTAAGCAAGAATCTTCTGGAATTCTCGAGACTGATTCGACCTTATCATAGTCGATATGTGCAAGGGCCGTTTGCACGCAGCAACGCTGGCACACAAAGATTTGCACCGCTCCGCTATTTTATGCAAGCAAAGAACTTATCGGGATTAGCTGCGTCCGAGTCATATAACCTGATGTTTGGAGACGAACAATCCGGTTCCGTGTGTGGATGACAGTCAAATGATACGAGTTGAAATTTATAATGGTTCCGACACATCTTCGGGAGTAGTTGACGTCGCCTCAAAAGATTGTTCTACTCAGTTACTAAAAGACAACCTGCGTGACTTCGGAAAACTTGGTGATATCAGACAGCTTGATTTCTGCTCCCATAGTTGAAAACAGTATTTCGGAATGGACCAAAAACTCTTCCCTGACAGAACGTGGGCCAGCAGTTGCAGATACAACTGCTGGCCCAACCACGGTTTCACTTACACCCTCAGTAGTTGGAAACACCTGGGAGTGTAAGGGAGTGTTGGCCGCTCTTGAGATTAATCCAGCGGCAACTGTGGTTGGTTTTACTGGTAGTTGGTCGGTTAAGAAAAGTAGAGCTTTTAAGGTGCCAAGGAAAAAAACGACTGTGCGTCCTGTTAACAAAGCAATTGCAACTAAGCGACCACAAAAGGACATTTGTCGTGGGACCTTTCGAAACCCCCTTAACCGTCCTGGAGTCCTACTTTTTGGTTTTGGGGGTGGTTCAGAAAGTATTCCAAAAAACAGGTTGTCCCCTCGGACGCAGTCCGAAGGGGACATAGAAAGAATCGCTAATCGAAGGAAGGAAGCTTCAGAGAGGGAGTCTGAGAGTATGGTACAATAACCGTTGTAGCGTCAGGAACAAGTGGGAAGAGTTAACGCTGCGTTGTAGGCTCGCCGATGTTGTCGCTTTGACTGAAACCTGGATGTCATCCACTAATCAAGTTAGCGATTTACTGGTGGATTTCTCCAATCATAGAGTGGATTGACCCGGGCAGCAAGTTGATTGGTTAAAAATAACCATTGTTTACTGAGTTGTAGAGAGCAGGAGGGAAGTCCCTTGTCAGCCACATCGAGTCCGCATCATACTGCGTTTGATGCGTGTCGTTGCATTACGACATTCCTTGAGGGTTCGTCGTAACTGCAGTAACAGCCGCAAGATTCCAGCATTCACAGCAAATTTTTGTCTAGCAGCCGCTTGAAACATTCCACGGATGGCGCGTCTGTAATTTCTTCCGGTAGGCTGTTCCAATCATTCACCGCTCTAGTGGATAGGGTGAGGTCCATGAAAAATCTGTCTCCTTTGATTAAATAGTTTCCATGTGTGACCTCGTATGAAACAGTCAGTGTTGGGCAGGAAGAACCGTTGTAACTCACTTCCAAGTTCCCATCGGAGGCTGCGCCTAGGGTAGAATAGATCACCCCGACGAGGGTGGAGCTCGAGGGTGAACAGATTTAGCTGCTGGAGTCGAAAGGGGTACGGGAGATCATGAAGCCCCAGAACAGCTTTCGATGCACGTCTCTGAACCTTTTCCAGCAGAGCGAATTCAAACTTTGAAAGCGGATGGATAGCTGGTAGGCCACATTCTAAGACTGGACGGACGTATGAACAAAGGTCGAGAAACTTAAGGAATAATTCGAGCGGATGATCTTCGTAAGGCATCCACTAGTCTCCTTCCAGTGGCCACGTTCTTTAATGTGTCCTACGTCGTTCTAAGATCGGAAGTCACGATAACCCCGAGATCTCTCTCGTGAGTGGGATTCCTGAGGAGAAACCCACCAATGTGGTTCAGTGCTACCCATTGGGAGAACAGCGCATTTATCTCGGTTTACTGGCAATTCCCACTTGATGGACCATTCGCGTAGCTAGTCCAGCTCCTTGTAATCTGTCCGCATCCTCAAGGCTGGATACTGTTGACCATAGCTTGAGGTCATCGGCGTGGATCAAGCAGTCGGTTTTGAAGCGTAGTCGGCAGAACTTTAACGTACAGTTTGAAGAGCTCTGGTTTAAGCACTGATCCTTGGGGAATGCCACTAATCATAGGCACTGGAGCAGAGAGAGTTTGGTACACTTGTAAGCGCATTGTCCTAACTCTTAAGATATAGACAATCCAGGAGAGATATACTGTGATGCTAATTCCCTGGAGTTTATGTAGCAGTCGTACGTGTGGAACCTTATCAAAGGCTTTACTGAAGTCAATGAATATTACGACAACGTGTTTATGCGCATCTATGGGTTCTGCCCATGTTTCCCTGGCGATGAGTAAGTTAGAGATGCCTGAGCGTGCTCTCCGGAAGTTATGTTGAGCAGTTGAGATGAGGTTTAGATTCACACAGTGTACTTGCAGGGTGCACTTCACTATTCGTTCCATGGTTTTGCATGCGACAATATCAGGCATATTGGCCGGTAGTTCGCCGGGTCTTGTTGGTTTCCCCCCTTGTATTTGGCCAGGACGGTACCTGCTTTCCAGCCTGTGAGTAGGTAGCCGACTACGAGGGATTGCCGAAATACTTGGCAGAGAGGGGCGGCGACATACTTAGCTATGGTTTTGAGGAAGCTGAGATGAAATCCGTCCGGGTCTAGTGAAGAGTTCGGGTCCAGTTCGATGAGTAGGTTAGTGACTACCTCGGGGTTAATTTCAACTTGGTCTATAGAAGTAGTGTGCAGGCAAACAGTTGTTGAGCAGCGGAGATTTCACTGAGTAGATCGAGGAATATTGCGCAGCTAGTAGGTTTGCTTTTTCATCATCGTACAGAACGGTACCTTCCTTAGAAAAGGATAGAGCGGAGATTCCACTACCCGCGTTGGCATTTCGCCTCAGGTAGGTAAAAAGTTTCTTGGGAAGCTTTTAAATTCCATGGCCAGTCCATGTTTATATTGCAGTCTTTTGTTTTTTTCAGGCTGTATGTATAGGTGGGCCTCGACGCAATTCTTTGTGTAGAGGATTACTCCGCCTCCAGACCTCCCACCAAAGCGATCGCATCGAAGTAGCTGATATCCTGAAACATGAACGAGTCAGATTTATCAGCGAGCTGATCGCGCCTCATGCTGTCGCGGAGGTGGAGTTGCTTTGTACGTCAGATCCACCTTGACTATTTCGCGAGCATATTCCTTCAATTCCCCTGGTGTAACTGCCGAGGCGCTTGCGGTGGATGTTTGCACTTCTTTCACGTAATTCAAAATTGTGTTAGTATACAGAAGCCCCGAAAGTGTGTCAAGTGGGCTCATTGATTTCATTCGTATTCATACGACAAATAGATGTCTGGTTATGGGTGATTTTAATGTTCTTGAGGTTGATTAGCGCAGTTTCTGCACAACAGCATCCGGACGTTTTTCTAATGATCTCATCTAGTTTGTTTCGGAGACTGCGAACATTCGCGAGTATTACCCGTAGTCCTTCCTTTATATTTGAGATCCTGGAAGAAGGAGGATTGGCCTCCATCGAGCTCTCCGAGTATTTTTGACCACGCGAAAAATCCACTGTGTAGATGTGTTTCTCCATTGACTCGTCGGGTTCACATCTCGCAGACAGCTTGTCTCATTGGGACGCGGTCCTCCGGGGAGAGGTCTTTCAGAACGTAGGTTTCTCCCTTGAGGCGCGGAGTCCGTCTCAGGATGCGTTGGTATTTTTCTCCATCCTGATAGACGATTTCCTGAGAACGAAAGTTGGCTGGGTCCTCTTGTTTTCTGTCAAGACGAGATTAGGTTTATCCCTTGCTCACCCTCATCAAACAACATGGAGACCCTTCGTTTAAGAAAGGTTTGGTCGTCGAGTATCCTTGCAGCTTGAGTCTCTTTGTTGGATTCCGGGACGTTAGTGGTTCTCAGGCAGAGGTTGCGAGCAGGCGGCTCGTCTCGTTCCGATGATGCTGGCTTTTGTGGGCATTTCTTTTCTTTGACCAGTTGCTCAAGCTGCGCTACTCTAATTAGGACGAGCTCTAGTTCCGCGTTTTTAGTGTTTTGTTTTCATTTTAGGCCGTGAGGAGATCTTCGATGTTTTGTTCTCTGCTATGGTTGTCCTCGCTTTTGCTGAGGTGGTGGCGCTCGCGACTGCGGCATACGACTTGGGCTTATCCATAAGGCCATTACCGTTCTCACTGGGCAACAGCGTTATGTCTAACGTGGTGAGAACGCCCGGCTTCGTTTCCTTTTCAGTGCAGAATACCCAGACGAGAGCAGACACACTGATGAGATAGACGGCTTGCGCAAAAGTATGTAGGTTTCACGGTTTCGATTAGTTGCTTGCTGCTGATCAATGTTAGACACGGGTTTCAGTGAAAATTGACGCCTTAGAGGTAGCGCGCTGAAGACATTAGTAAAGATCACTAACAATGTCAGAGCAACCTGTGCGTCAATCTGTCGCAGAGTGTGTATTGGTCGTCAGGTTCAAAAAACTTCCCGCAGTCCACGCATTTGCATGTCATATCTTCCAAAAAAATTAAGTCAAATTTCGTCAAAAGTGCCTATTCAAACAGTTATTCACGAGAAGTTCACCTAAAAGACTCGTACGGCACGCCAAAAAGAGGAATTCCGCGTAGTACTCACAGAGGGAAACTACATTTTCGAAGGCAAGGTCGAATGTCCAGGCTGTTTCTCGTTTTTTGTGTTGTTATTATCATCACACTAAACGTTATTCCGAAATTGACACCTTAATGCTTTATACAACTTCTAGCCAAACCGAAGGAAAGTGTAATATTCAAGCTCGGGAGAACTCCGGAGATTGGAAATGTAGCTTTATTGAGCAACACGGAGAAACTACAATAGAGGAAATAATGTTATAAAAAAGGAAGGTCAACTTTTTCCGTTAAAACGCACGACCAGGTTCCTGCAAGGCAAATTAGAGCGCAGCGTGTGCACCAGTTCAAAGTCAAGCAGCGCGCCACGACAGTTTCCGTTCCACACTACACTACACCCACCTTGCTTCGAGCGCCGTCCCTGGTGCTACCCCGTAGCCCCCCTTAGTTGGTACTTCAAGTTCACGAGCGACCACTTGTGGTGAATCTGCCCTCTCTGACTCAGCGTCTCGTCTACAGTGTTTGAGGCGATTGAAATGGACAACTATAGGTTGACTATTAGGGTTGTTACGATCCTTTATCATGCAGGTGGCCTCAGAGAGTCGTCGCTCTATGGACCTGTCCACTCTCTGTGAAACTTTGCCGGCACTCCTGATGCTTGAGGCTGGGGTAGTCAAACTAAATCACCAGCTTTCAGGGGTACGCCAAATACCTTCTTGTCGTAATATTCCTTCAGACGCCGGTGTGCATTCCCTAATGCACTCGTGCTGACTGATGAGACTACCAAAGGGAGTCTAACAACTTGCTAACATATTCCATAACCGATGACTGTAGCTGTTGCGTCATCGGTAGACGTAGATCCGAAGGTTATCGTGCCTCTCTTCCTGTCCACATTAGGAATGGTGTCTGTCCCGTCGTTGAATGTACTGTGCTCCTGTATGCAAGTAGGCATCTGGGCAACACATTGTCCCACTCACTGATATCCCTGTCCGCGAAGTCCTTCAGCAACGATTTGAGAGAACGATTTGTTCTTTCCACTTGCCCATTTCCTTGAGGATGATAAGTTGTGGTTCGAGTTTTTTCTATCCCATGTAACTGACAAACTTCATTTACCAGTGAGCTCTCGAAGCACGATCCTTTATCCGAGTGTACCTGCCCTGGTGCACCCCAGTAGCAGACCCAATGCTTTACCAAAGCTGTTGCCACAGTAGACGTATCCGTCTGTCTTATCGGTACAACCCCGCACCATTTAAAAGAGTAATCCATCATGACCAAAATAAAGCGGTTACTTCGTGGCTTCTCAGGTAGGGGCCTAGGAGATCCACGCCTACTATCCCGTTAGGATAGCCGGCCATCATGAGCTGCAAGGGTGCACGGTGAAGGATACGAGGGTTTTTAGAGGCACCTTATTCTTCGCACGCCTGACAGTAGTTGATCACATCTCTCCGTTGATGGGGCCACCAGAAACGTCGTTGAACCGCTTCGTCCATTTTATTGATCCCTTCATGTCCCATTTCCTTGTGTAAATGGCTCAGTACTTCCCTAACCATAGAGTGCGGGACAATGATTCTTCTCGTGTACGTCGGTCTGAAATTGAAAACCATAACCCTTCTTCGGTGGTCAGGTAATCCCACATGACCCAAAGGCAACGAGCTTCGTAAGTTTTCCCTTCCATCTCTTTACTCGTTGGTTTGTCGCCGCCATTAAGACACCTCTCCTAGATCAATGCGGTATCGGGATCGTTCGCCTGTGCCGTTTGCCACCGACCATACTCTGCCCCTTGAAGCTTAACGATTGATACTTGTTGTGTATTACACGAAATGCACTCTTCAGGGTTACGAGGGGGAATCCGTGACAATGCATCAGCATTAGCGTGTTGCTTACCGGGGCAATGTCTGCACTCAAAGTCATTTTCCTGGAATTGCTCTTGCGAACGCGCGATTTGGCCTTCGGGGTCTTTGAAATGCTGCGGCCACCGAAGTGATTGGTGATCCGTGCGGACCAGAAACTTTCGACCTAATAGATAGTGTCGGTTTTGTTTGATGAAATGTACCAATGCCAACATCTCTTTCCTAGACGTGCAGTAATTTTGCTCCCTCGAGCTAAGGCTGCGACTGCAATATGCCACGACTCGCTCGACACCATCCGATCCCAGTTGTGGTAACAACGCTCCAATCGCCTTATCACTCGCATCAGTGACCAAGATAAACTGGCCAGCAGACGGGGACACATCGGGAAACATTAGCAAAGGGGGCGTACAGAGAGATTCGTGTAAGTGATTGAAAGCTTCTTCGCACTGTTTCGACCATTCGAACATTCAATCCTTTTCTAGCAATGAGTGTAATGGGGCTGCAATGGATGAGACGTTTCGAATAAATTACCGGTAATATGATGCTAACCCGAGAAAACTACGTAACTGCTCCGTATTGGTTGACGTTGGCCACGATATGACCCGTTCAGCCTTTACCGGGCCCGTTCGAATACCACCTCCAGATATTATGTGCTCTGAGTACGCCGCTTCCTTTTCAAGAGATGATACTTTGAGGGTTTAAGCTTTAATCCCACTCTCACCAAGCATTTCAAAGCACTCGCCAAATTGTCCAAGTGTTCATCTTCCGTCTTTCCATGCACGATGACATCATCCAAATACACAAGGCAATTATGCGGGATCAGGTCGGCTAATGCTTTTTGCATAAGGCCTTGGAAGGTAACTGGAGCGTTAAATAAGCCAAATGGCATGGTCTGAAGCTAGTACAGCCCGGAGGGCACGACAAAGGCGGTTTACGCTCGACCGCTCTCTTCTACTTCCACCTGACAGTAGCCGGAAGCCAGGTCAAGTGTGCTAAAATACACAGATCCACCAAGTGCGTTAAACAGATCGTCGATCCTTGGGATTGGGTAGGAGTCCTTTTGAGTAGCCTCGTTCAACCTTCGGTAATCGACGCATAATCGGAAGCCCCGGTCCTTTTTCTTTACCAGGACAACAGGAGATGCCCACAGGGAGTTGGAGAGTTGGATAATGTTCTTCTCTAAAATCTCATCTATCAGCTTCTGTATCTCACCCAGCCAGTGGATTGGAAGGCGTCTCGGAGGCACTTTAATCGGACTAACCACACCAGTATCAATAGCATGTTGCACCAGGCCGGTCCGCCCAAAATCGCCGGATTTCCATGCAAAGGCATCCGAATAATGTTGTGGAATATGCGCTAATTTTTCCAGTGTTAATAAAGTCGTCTACACATTGTTGCTCTTTGATACTGCACTCATATAAAGTAAAATCCTCAAAATTGCTGTTGCTGCATGGTCTCAGCAGTATGGTGCACGAATCGGTGATTAGTTGAGACTTCTCTAGGTCAAGTCGGCATTTTAACCTCCTCAACAAATCCATTCCGATAATAACATCGAACGGTATCCGGTCAGCAAAGATAAATTCATGGTTAAACTTTGTGCAGGCTACAACAACGGGGGCAACGATGGAATTCCGAACAACTAGTGGTAGCCCGTTGGCCGCGGTAAGGCGAGAGTAACAAGGTTTTCCAACACAGTTTGAGAAGCTCTTACTCACGCTGGCGCTGAGTATGCTTCTAGCTGCGCCAGTACCCACTAGCCCCAGTAAACGAATCCCAGCTATCGATAATTCTAGTGTTAACGACGTTACAATTGAGTTGCAAGTAAGAGATGGCATCACAAATGATTCCATGGCATGCTCACCTGGCGTGTTCCTGTAGCGAGTCAATCTGCGGTGTGACGTTTGTCTGCAGGGCCACCGAAAACCTGATTGTGCCGGTCGTCGTGGGGCAGGATAACTCTGACGACGGCCAGGGTTTCCCGTCATTCTCTCAGATAGGTCGTGTATTCCCTCTCAAAGCAAAACAGCCATTTGTAGGTGTACCCATCGCTGCGTCTATTTTTTCCAACTGGTCACCTGGTTCCAATGCTTCGTCCAAACGGCGGGGAGGGCATCGCAGGAACTCCCTTTTAATAGACGGCGTTTGAATGCCCTCTAGGAATTGCCATAAGATCAGTTTTTCCCGTTCATCTGGCGTTTCGTTCTCGTATGCCATATCGACCTTCCTTTGCAGCCCGCGAACGTATGTGCTGATGGTTTCCCCCGGATATTGGCAACGTGCGTGGAATGCCCTGCCTAGGGGTGCAGGTAGACCGGGTCGGGCTAGTAATCGGCGCGTGGCGGAAAAGTCTCGGTTGTTACTTCTTTCTCCAAGAGTTTACTGTCTGTTACGATATCAAAGGCCTCTCCCGAGAGCAGGCCGGCGAGCACAGCTGTCTGTTGGCTGGATGGAAAATGACGCAGATAAAACTGGACTTTCTTTTCCCACATGGGGTACAACATCCCCGGGGTAAAGTGTTCTGGCAGCGGGATAGATGGCATGCTGGTTGAAGAAGTTGGCGAAGTCGACATTTTCTGCAAAGCCCGTGATAACACATCGAGCGAAGCGGTGAGCTTTGACGTCGGATCATTGGCGGCAAAATTACTTTCGCCATCGGCTTTGTCGGTTGTCTTCGGCATTTTCTTCATTAGACCAGTGATACAGGAGTACTGATGAACGAGCCTCGGCAGGGTCGCCAAAATTGTAATATGTAAGATCGGGTGAACTCCGGAGATTAGGACTGGAGATTTATTGAGCAACACGTAGCAAACTACAATAGAGGATATAAGGTTATAAAAAGGAAGATAGACGTAACAGCCAATCTTCTTCTGCTTGCAGTTCTTCCGTTAAAACGCACGACCAGGTTCCTGCAAGGCAAATGAGAACGCAGCGTGAGCACCAGTTCAAAGTCAAGCAACGCTCCACGACAGTATCCGTTCCACGCTACAAAAACAGAACACCGACGAATTTGACAAATGACCTATTCATCGCCGTCAACAAACACTGAGCAACTTATGCGGATCTAGCCTCCAGTTATAGGTCGCTTACGGCAATTTCCTCTCTGCAGCAGTCACAAGTATTGCTGCCTGTTCTCTCTCTTGTATTCCACACTGTACACCTATCAGCCTATGCTCAGCCTAATAAACTGTGCCGCTCCTGTATATTAACTACTCAGGCTGCAAGCAACTCACCAATTAGTGAGTTATAACTAGCAGTCTATTTGACATCAACGTTCCACCATGGATGTCCACATCAGATTGGCACACGTAGCATCTTTTGCGGCAACCGCTCACAATACTGCTATTCCAGGTCCCCTTCAGCGATGGCCCTACAAGCATTTTCTAACTAAACCCGTAATATTCAAACCCTTCTCTCTCCTATTATTAAAGTTGAAGGCCTGTCAGCAAGCAGTTTCTTCCTCATATCTAACTCATATCCCAGTATCACACTTTCCTGTCGTATATTTGTCTTGTTTGTCCCACTGTAGAAGTCCCTATCTTTTTCTGCTGTTCCAGGTCCCTTTAGGGCTATTTTGCAACCGCAGCGTCTCTACAGTTGTAGTATATAAATCCCATTCTCGTCACAAATTTGACACTCCGTCTCACCCCTTCACCCAGACGTCTAGCATCCGATTGCTGAACATGTTGCGTTATTATTTTCATGGCCTCAAACCCGGCGTAATAGCTTCACTGGCTCTCGTACATGTTCGAACGATAAGCCCTAGCGCTGTCAAAACATCGCTCAACCTATATCTTAAGCGCTTATGAAACCACTCACTATGTTCTTCCGATTCCCTGAACTCATTTACCGGTTAACAATGCCTGGTACTCATGGTTTCCAAACAGGGCAACTTTTGCGTACGCTAGGCCACTTCGACCAGCATCTTCCTCTCACATTCAGCAGATATCGGGCCTCGTGCTTGAACGCCAAACTACGGATATGATGTACAACATATACAGTCACTACATTACATACACTACATACACACACTACATACACAGTCGCTAAGCATTTCACACTGACGCAGTCCTCAGCCTTCTACATCGAACCTGTGCAACTAATTCTGCTATGAAGAATGCTTTTTTGGAGCACAGATCATCTCTATCTCGTAATGGTTATTGGTTGCAAAAAGCCTTGTTTAGGCTCCTGTGCTCACGGATCACTACCTGGCGAAATTACCCCCAACTTGTGTGTTGACGGATTTTTGCGCGCCACAGCGCCATAATGTCCCTGGATCTGACTATTACGTGACAGTATGCTCACTCATACGGACAACATCTTATCTTTTATAACTTTCATATAAACGTAATGTTTTTACATTCCACACAACCTATGCGTGTATGCATATTTGATCACGCCTTTACAGGTGTGTCTCGGTTTACCGAGAATATACTATTTATTTATTTATTTATTTACATTGCTTTCAACCAGCACAACTTCACCATGAATATTATATTTATACAATAAAGTAGTCCTGTGCAATTTGGTTAGCAGTATGCTCGGTCTGTTTTATTCTCTCCCTTGTTCTACTGGGTAACATTACCTGCACGGAACACCGCTGAGGACATACCTGCGACGCTCCCATGGGCACGGAATCAATAAATAACAAAGAGAAACCCTGACACACTTAAGCACCTAGAAAACTGATCAACTCAATACAAGTCACCTGCTTCGTCCGACTTCAACAGCTCCAACCACTTGCACTCGACTCCGAAGGCGACTATACGGCCATGGGAAACTGGTTGGCGTTACGTGACTGCGAATATCCGCGAGGGTAATCGGTCAGAGGCAATCTTATCAATGTTATATCACCAGCCGGCAGTGTTCCAGGACGTGGTGGGTCTTCGTCTGGCAAGCGTTTTTCCTACAAAAGGCCACAAATGTCTGCTTAACAACACTGCGACGTGGCGGATGTGACTCGCCACTCAATAAACTCATTGCCCCTAACACATAGGCAAGTTGACCGACATCACATTTACAAGTTCTGTGCATATATCTGCTCTCGCACGAACACGCCTACATATCTGATTAGTGATACGCCACTATTCTTAAGTATTTTTCACCCGTTTCCTCATACTTCACTCACTGACGTACACTGCGTACGGGACGTCATCGGACTAGTTCCTCATCAACATACCATATTAGTGATCTGTTTACTATCTATACCTCTCACATTCTGTGTATATAGACTTCATACAATCTTCGGGCCCTATGGGCCCACACTACTGTCTCCAACTCTACTACTCCCGCTGTTGGTGCTGCTTATTCTGCTATCATGTACCATATTGCAATATGCTGATTATGCCCAAAAGGCGTGTCTCGCTTTGTCGAGAGTAAAATATTTATTTATTTGTTTGTTTATAATTGGAAGGTCAAATACCAAGGTTAGTTGTTCCCCATAGCTTTTGCCGAGGTGTCAGGTGGTTTGTAGTCAAGTGCAGAAACTTGAACATTTCAGAACGTTCGAAATCGATGCGATAGGAGTTACTAATCTATTAATCGCTAATACAGTGGACTTCTAGGCAATTCTTGCTTCCTACGGACCGCTTCCCTCCTGAGACATCGTCCGAGGGATACGATGCAAGCCTAGGATTAATCTGCAGTCTTCGGGACGGTGTTCTCTGCCCGCTGGTCGATCTCCTTGACAGAAGTGCCCGAGAGCTGTGCTCCGATATCCGCGTTATCAGTTTTCCTTCCTCGACTGTGGACAGTCGTCAAATGCTTCCTTCGGAAAGTTGAAGCTTTCCACCAATAAGTCGCACGGGTGTTCGTTAGGCCTGCTTGTTCTGGTTGGCCTAATGTTGTTTGTAACTGGGTTACATGCCGGACCCAGATCTGTGCGTCCATGAGCACGTGATATATCACGTTCATGTGCTTGTTTTTTATCGTCCTGGCGTCCATTTCGCGTGGCCTTCTCGATATTCACCTACTACCACTTCTGTCTAAGTGTAAACGTTCGCCACTTTGCTCCATGCCACCGGTTAAAATCCTGTTCTATTCTGCGGTTTCTTTCACCGACAAAAGATTCCGAGCGCGGTCCGCTGGCGTTGAAAGACATGCGGAGCTTCCGGTTCATCACAGCTTGTGCTGGAAAAATTCCGTGCGGTGCTTGTGAATTCAGCGTTGATCCGTAGTTAAAAATGAACCGGTCAACCAACTCCACTATACATCCCGCTCGTTTTGATTTGCAGTGGGCTCGCTTGAAGGTATCGACAAACCTATGTACCTAGCCATTTGACTGTGGGTGAAACCGCGACCGGCGCATGTACTGGACGGCGCATTGCTTGCGGAACCGTGTAAACGTTGCCGAATTGAAGTGTGTGCTATCATCAGTTTCAATTGTCTCAGGGCAGCCGAAGCTTCTAAAGGTTTGGCGCAGTTTTGATACAGTGGCCTTGGTGGTTGTGCTATCCATGAAAAATTCTTCAGGCCAATTGCTGTATGAGTCCACTATAATGAAGAAGCTCTGGCAGTTGATTGATCTTGCAAAGTCAACATGGGTGCCGCACCATGGCTTCTCAGACAGCACCATCGGCCACTCGAGTGCACGGATCGGGACACTCATCGGGCGATCATGATATATGTTGTGTTATGGAAATGTGCGGTGGCATGGTATGTTAGAACTGGCACTCATTGCAGTGTTTGTATTATTTGTCTCGATAACACTTGATAATTTAGCTACTACGATAGGTTTAACTGCACCACTTCAATACGGCACTACTGGTGTGTCATTTAGACTTCGCTTCTGTGTCTCGCTGGGTCCTCTGGTCCCTTTTCCGCTACGGATAAAAAGCCTGTAAACATGTTTTCCAGTTGCTCTACCGCAAGTATTTATCGTAGAATACGACGCGTCGATGACATACAGAGAGAAGGGCAAGGATGTATATCATTACAAGGTAGGTGCTTTGTCTTCCGAGAAATAATATTTCGGCAAAATGCGAGAGGATAAGTACTGTGCCTACAGCACAAAATCTGTGTTCTTCGCGCCAAGCTGTGCAGGAGATTTTTATGGCCGCAGGATCACCTATTGGTGGAGTCCATCACTACACATATGAATCGGCCGTGCCATTTGCTTCCCCTTTCACAGGTCTACATACGCAGCTTTTGTATTTAACGTAATTTATTAGTATGTCCAACCAACGTTTTTGGCGTCCAGTAGAATCGGTTAATTTAGAGGAACTTGCGCGTGACGTGGCTTTGGACGAAAGATTTACTTTGAAGCAGATTAACCTCCATTTGCGTAAGCTTTGGCGTCTGTAACCTAACTTACCGGACGACGCTCGGAGCACTTTGCAAACACCCCGTCAACGTCCAGTGAGATTAAGCAGAGGCGGCGGGCACATCTATATGGGTTTGCAGGACGCCATACGTGACGTGTTGCGCAGAACGCATTCACCTCGTCCGTCCTTGCTTAAGTTACAGATCAATATAGAAGAAATGACCGTGTTCAAAAAGCTTGCGCAAACAGTGGGGGTCAATCCTTGGAAGGCTGATAAATCCACCGAGTGAGGTGTTTTTAATTGGTCTTTACAGTGGATTATGGAAACGCATAATGTACATGAGTTCCTGCGGAAAGCGGTGGGTGCATTGAATGATGTCTTATGCAAAGGCGTCTGCTTGAATGATAACAACGATGCTATAGGTATCGTAGTAGGTTGCGAGATTGCCGGTGCATCTGCACGAGCAAACGTTCGGCAGGTAAAACAACATTTCGGACGTTTTCCTTGCGAGAGATGCACAACAACTGGTAAGCAAAGCCTAAAGTTTGATAAGCATTTGCAGAGTCTCAAGTTGATGGTAGAATGACCTACCCTACGGTTCCAAAAGCTCATAACGTAATGACATGGATTTTAAACTTGCAAACAACCGGCACAGCACATCGAAGCATCGCCTTTCGAGTCCCTACGGATTGACACTATGTTGTTTCCCACTTGCTTACATGCACATGTTGTGTCTGGGGTAACACGGAAGTCATTGATGCTGTGAGGCTGCAGTGCGACACGTGGAAACATACGATTGCCGCATTTTGAGCGGTTCTCCGAGCTGAGTGATTACTGTGCAGACGTTTCGTTGCCTGACTATTCAACATCAGCAGTGCGGTTTCAGGGGCCTGGTTCGCAGTGTCTCGTAAGCGACTTCAATATCCAAGTGCTTATTGATCGAGTTCTGCTTTAGATGCCAGGCTTCAGTGCACACACATGCTTGCCGGCTTTTAGCCCCTCCGACGATAATGGTATGCTCTATGTCGAATTTATGGTCCACAGCATCCATGTGCACTGACATCAGGGAGTTCTGATCGTGGCGACGTATGGCACAAAATCCGCATCCACACCCCGAGCTACGCATATTCTCATTTATTTCACATACGATTGCCATCAATATCCATCGACATTATCAACGACCGATTTCGCATGTGTTCGGCTAACCTGATGTTAGAGTTTCCGCGTAAGTGTTGCAAGTTTGAGGACGAGGAACGTTGGAAGGCAACGGAATTCAGACAGTTTCTTTTATATCTGCGTCTAGTGGTTTTGCCCGACGTGTTACCACAAGACCCGTTCAATAATTTCCTTATGTTATCCATCGCTGCATACATTATGTGCTGTCGTAGATGGTGTTCCCATTACCTGTTGCATGCGAACTCAGTATTGAATCGGGTGGTGCGTGACATCGCGAAGCTGTAGGGTGAGAAGTAGGTGGTCTTTAACGTGAACTGTTTAGTGAATAGGTGCCAGAATGTCAGCGCCTCGGACTCATGGGTAACTTTTTAGCATTTCCGTCCGAATCATTTATACGACGTCTTCGAAAGCACATAAATGGCCCGACGTCTGCACCGTCGCAAAATTTCGTCGCGCGCCAGAGAGAAGGTTAGCAACTGTCACAGATTATGGCTGTTGTTTCGACTACACTGGATCGACCGTAGTTGTGCGTCGGGGCCGGCGACAAACAGGTTTCTTGCATTTCAGTGCGCTGCTTACGAACGCACATCCAGATAATGCTGTCATCGCACGTGGATGGCCTTCGCTAGTGTTGTGCCAGCGTTGAAATGTATTAAAGGTGCAACCTTTCACACGGACTACACCACTGTTCCTAAAAGGCTTGCCATCCACGAACCTATGTATTTTTAAATGTTAAGGTTCCTTAGCTCCCCCGACATGGCATTCTTTGAGTGCAGCCGGTTGCAAATACTTTAGACTGCCGTGCGTGGATTACATTGTATTTTACCCCATCGTTCACCGCTGGGGGCACAAAGATATCAGGAAACATGCAACGTAGGTAATCTCTTAAGTGATTATTTATTTGCTTCAGTAGACAGCCCGTTTTCTACTTCAAATCTGCGTGCGCAAAATCGTTGTACGCAAGTAATGGCGTTGAACCGTTACAATTACGCATTCAGCACTATAGAACCCATTACATGTTTCACTGCACGTGATATCGCACATGAAAGCTTTTCCTCCGAACACATCTAGCTCTTTTAATAAGCTTGTGGAAATGCTGTGCTGTGATTACATATTTTTATATGTATCGCGTGGTGGAAGTACAAGATGCTTCGGTTACAGTTGCGCTGTCACGCTGGATGGTAAATAATGAAAAAGTTTTGTGGGGACGGTTTTCATCAAAAACAGTTACAGGATTTCCTGTGGCACCGCGTGCCGCCACCAGCGTCTGCTGTGACCTACAACGTACGAATACACAGTTGTAAAGGTGCGGCTACTGCAACATTTATTTGTACCCATTTTTAGATGATTACCTTGAAGCTAAAATATTAGAAGGGTGCTTACTACCATCAGCCGAGTTCTAATCTAGCAACGCAACGATTCCAATGCCACGATGGGGAAACGAGATGTACGTTGTAGACAGATATTATAGTATTCCAGCCCTGTTAAAACGTTTCATGACTGTGGGTCACCACCACCCGCAACGCAGAGTACTGTTCAATCCGTGAACTTGTATTGATCATCACCTCCAAAGCTATATTTGGCGGAAGAATTAAGCGCAGGTTTTGCGAAAGAAAACGAACATTATTGGCCTATCTCCATGCATCCAGGCAAACCATGCATTTGTTTTTACCCATATAGTCCGATTCACCCTGACCATTCTCAGCGTTCAGCTGTCAGCAGGACATCCTGTGACAATGCACTGCTGTTGGAAATGAATGGTTGGTTCACGGCGCCTCCGTCACATTCACTTGCAGCCACATTGCGAAATGTAAATCGAGAAGTGATGAAGCTGCCCGAACGAATGACAGATGTAGTGTTGTCCTCGAACGCGCTGCATGCACTTCAGGCGCCAAGTTCAAGCAACGAGTGTCCATTTCCACTACCAATGGACACAATAGCGCAACAGTCATTTTTAAATAAGGCACTGAGGAACGCTGAATTCATGAACAGCATGGGAAGTCTCACGCAATTTCTCTTATTCCTAGTTGCACTATTTATCCGAAGTAAGCGTCCGGACAATTTCAGAAAGTGTGCGGAACGTCATGCTTACTTGCATGACTGACAACTTGGTCAGACAAGTAAACTGACTTGGCGGGCATGCGTAGTATAAGATGGCGAACATACCACTCGCGCGAGCGGTCTAGGGTACGTCACGTTATAAGCAAAACTCATGTTCACCATTTTGAGGAAAATCATACCAGGATGCACAGAACCTGATGTTGTTGACAAGCTGTGCCGCTGAATACAAAGAACAAAAGAGCGTGAATTCCGGATACAGGAGAAAAACGGTTACCACTGCAAAATTCCGCAATTTAAATGATTTACTCCATAATACATTATTTTTTCGTTAACTGTGTTTTGTTCATGGCATGCAATGTGTGAGATCCCGTTAACTTGCTTTCATTAGTACTGGAAGGAAGGATAATGCGCGTAGGCTTTTCCCGTTACGGCTGAAAGTGTGGAAAATATGAGCGTGCGAATGGAGGCGCCACGTTAATTTTCTCCGCGAGCGCCCGATGAGTGACAACTTTATGCCACTCGGGCGCCCATCGGGCACTTGATCGATCACCCATTGGGCGTCCCTCGGACATCCAACGGGCGTTCATCGGATACTTGCGCTGAGTGGGTTAGTAGCCTTTTGCCTTAAGTAGAGTTCTAATTTTTGGGGCGCTTTCAAGACATTGGCGAAATTATGGAAGTGTTTAGCTATTTCATCTAGCTGGTTGCCCCTGGAGGGCCAGTACAAATAACCTTGCAAGCGCCTTCCTCCGGTTGATTCCAGGAAGCCGGCATGGAACTGCCAACTAAGGCGCTCCTCGAGTGCCTTTGGGATGACCACTTTTTCCGAAAATAGTTTGCATTCGTACACAATAGAGACCGAGGCTCTTCTCTGGAAGTACCGTTGCAACGACTTGCTTTGTGAAGTTGTAGAACATACTAGAGTACTGGGTCCCCAAGCGCTTCCGTTCGCACAGCTTCTGCGGTAGCTGGTAGACCGTGCAATGTATCACTTATCAGATAGGTAAAACAGTGGGTGCTCTTCAGCCATTTCGTCAGAGTAGTAAGAAGACATAAGTTGCGACGTGGCATCCTTTCAATTGTTCCCATCCGTCGCAAACACAATTCAAGCGGGATTCATAGACAGTTATATACAGGGGAAAATGTTGGCACACAAAACAAAATGTCAAAATCAAAACCACGGTGACCTAAATGGTTGTCTCAATGGTTTCCGTGCATATAACATAGGTTTTGCTAAGCCCTAAGCAGCAAAGCCTCACTAGTTGTCAAGGTTGTCGGATTGTTGTTGCGTAATAACATCTTGAACGCAATCTCCGGGTTCACTTGATGTTGGATTTCCAAGAGATGCTTGGTGATAGATGATGCTGGACTCCGGTTCCTCCTCAGATCCACGCTGTTTCGTTGCGTCATCAATTGCTTCAACCACCTCGGCACATGTTCAACTACCCTCTGAACTAACGAACGGTCAGTCCTGCCTATGTAAATGTCACGGCAATCGCAGGTGAACGGTTAAACGACCTGAGAGGCTGAACTGACTGACGCGTTTCGCTGACTGTCAGGAAGAACAAGGCTGAGCGTTGCATGTATGGGTCGCAATTGGGCTGTCGCGTAGGTGCGCGTATAGACTGACTGGAGTTTAGGTCCGATATCATTTCCTACATGGTCTCCTTTGAACAGTAAGAACAAATAAAATTTATCTCTCTCTGCTGTTAACACTGTTATATTTTCCTTGGGAGGCCTGCTGAGGATCTGAATGAACTTCTCAGGGTACCTCTTTGACACCAAGGTGTTGAACAAAATTTCTTTTTCAGTTTCCAACGTTTCGGGGCTACATGTACATCTGGCGACGTAGAAGAGCGTTTTCACCAGACAACGTTTGTATGCGACCGGGGCAAAGCTGGAAAGTGGAGGTACTGCCCGTTCCAAGTTGCATCGCAATGAACCGTGCGCTGTAATGTACCATCGTTCCGACTCTTAATGAGTATATCCAAAAATTGCAAACTACCATATTGTATTCAGAACTGCCGGCAGCAGAATGTTCGTTGCTGGCGGAGACTAGGATGTCGTTGACACCCCGCTTGTAAAACGTAGCTTCGCCAATGCTGGCACTAACTTGGCTTTTTAGCAAGCTGAGAAGCTCACTGCTTGTCCCATAGGGCTACCCATTGCGCCGTCGCCGAACAGTTTATAAACAGTCCCCTCAACCTCGACTGCCATCGACTAAAGTTCTCATTAGTATAAGTTACAACCTTCTGATACTCTTCTTTGAATGAATCATTATGCTTGGTAACGCCTACCGAAATCCAAATTTCCGGTCTCTGATCGAGTTTGGCTCCCGGCTCCCCTATCATGCATCTCAGCTCACATTAACGTCTTCCTCTCTTGTTTGGCGTCTCTCTTCGTTGATATCGCAACGATTCAATGGTGGTATAGGTACTACTAGCCTCAGCTCATCGGCTGCCATGCAATTTTAATTCTCACATCTTAGTCTATTGGACTGATGGCTTTCTTATTAAACCAGCGCCAGACGCTGAGCACTTGAACTTCTGTGGGTCTCATCCACGCCTATGTTTAACCATACTCTATGGTATACTTTTTCTGCACCTCCTCTCGTCATAGCAAATCTTGGGGTGAAAACTTGGCAATTGGCGGTGTTATCTGTATTATTTCCTTACCCTAGATCACTTCCGGAGTCGGCACCACGGTCGTTTTCTCTAGACAGCTGTCACAATTATTGCTGCCTGTTCTCTCTCTTGTATTCCACACTGTACACCTATCAGCCTATGCTCAGCCTAATAAACTGTGCCGCTCCTGTATATTAACTACTCAGGCTGCAAGCAACTCACCAATTAGTGAGTTATAACTAGCAGTCTATTTGACTTCAGCGTTCCACCGTGGATGTCCACATCAGAGTGGCACACGTAGCATCTTTTGCGGCAACCGCTCACAATACTGCTATTCCAGGTCCCCTTCAGCGATGGCCCTACAAGCATTTTCTAACTAAACCCGTAATATTCAAACCCTTCTCTCTCCTATTATTAAAGTTGAAGGCCTGTCAGCAAGCAGTTTCTTCCTCATATCTAACTCATATCCCAGTATCACACTTTCCTGTCGTATATTTGTCTTGTTTGTCCCACTGTAGAAGTCCCTATCTTTTTCTGCTGTTCCAGGTCCCTTTAGGGCTATTTTGCAACCGCAGCGTCTCTACAGTTGTAGTATATAAATCCCATTCTCGTCACAAATTTGACACTCCGTCTCACCCCTTCACCCAGACGTCTAGCATCCGATTGCTGAACATGTTGCGTTATTATTTTCATGGCCTCAAACCCGGCGTAATAGCTTCACTGGCTCTCGTACATGTGCGAACGATAAGCCCTAGCGCTGTCAAAACATCGCTCAACCTATATCTTAAGCGCTTATGAAACCACTCACTATGTTCTTCCGATTCCCTGAACTCATTTACCGGTTAACAATGCCTGGTACTCATGGTTTCCAAACAGGGCAACTTTTGCGTACGCTAGGCCACTTCGACCAGCATCTTCCTCTCACATTCAGCAAATATCGGGCCTCGTGCTTGAACGCCAAACTACGGATAGGATGTACAACATATACAGTCACTACATTGCTTTCAACCAGCACAACTTTACCATGAATATTATATTTATACAATAACATAGTCCTGTGCAATTTGGTTAGCAGTCTGCTCGGTCTGTTTTATTCTCTCCCTTGTCCTACTGGGTAACATTACCTGCACGGAACACCTCTGAGGACATCCCTGCGACGCTCCCATGGGCACGGAATCAATAAATAACAAAGAGAAACCCTGACACACTTAAGCACCTAGAAAACTGATCAACTTAATACAAGTCACCTGCCTCGTCCGACTTCAACAGCTCCAACCACTTGCACTGGACTCCGAAGGCGACTATACGGCCATGGGAAACTGGTTGGCGTTACGTGACTGCGAATATCCGCGAGGGTAATCGGTCAGAGGCAATCTTATCAATGTTATATCACCAGCCGGCAGTGTTCCAGGACGTGGTGGGTCTTCGTCTGGCAAGCGTTTTTCCTACAAAAGGCCACAAATGTCTGCTTAACAACACTGCGCCGTGGCGGATGTGACTCGCCACTCAATAAACTCATTGCCCCTAACACATAGGCAAGTTGACCGACATCATATTTACAAGTTCTGTGCATATATCTGCTCTCGCACGAACACGCCTACATATCTGATTAGTGATACGCCACTATTCTTAAGTATTTTTCACCCGTTTCTTCATACTTCACTCACTGACCTACACTGCGTACGGGATGTCATCGGACTAGTTCCTCATCAACATGCCATATTAGTGATCTGTTTACTATCTATACCTCTCGCATTCTGTGTATATAGACTTCATACAACCTTTGGGCCCTATGGGCTCACACTACTGTCTCCAACTCTACTACTCCCGCTGTTGGTGCTGCTTATTCTGCTACCATGTACCATATTGCAATATGCTGATCATGCCCAAAAGGCGTGTCGCGCTTTGCCGAGGATGAAATATTTTTTATTTATTTATAGGATCCAACCTCTTAAATACTCCAGCGGCCGAGCAACAGACGTTTTTTCTTTAGAGGAACTCACACAAATGTTCAACCGTCTTACGTAGAGGCAGGTTTGTAAATACCGAGTCGGCGTATATTGAGTACATGCGCTCAGCATCCAGCAACACGTGCTCCAGTGTCTCGACTAATTCAAAGGAGTACTTTAGGCAATACGCGGTCGGGAATTTGCTAACCGTCTCCAACGTGTTCGCTAGCCACCGCGCAACGGGCGACTGATGAGAACAATCTAACTATTAACACGTCGCAACTTATGTTTTATTACTTTTCAGATAGTTGACTTCAGGTTGGATCTCGATCGAGGCAAGGATTGCATCCCCATGTTCTTGCTACTATGTATCAGTTAGGCGTGACGGTGCATCCGCTTGGCCAATAAAAATTGTCGATTGGTAATGGACCGGGAAACCCGACTTCCTTAAGTTGAGAGCGCAACGTTGTGACCGATTGGCTGTGTAAGCCGGGACGCCTTTTTTGAAACAACGCTAGCCAGCAAGAGCTGGTGATCTGTCAGAAGCTTGAAGCGGCGGCCGTACAGCATTTTGTGGAATTTCGTGACCGCATACACTATGGTTAATGCTGCTTTCTCTGTCTGGCTGCAATTCCTCTGGACCGTCGTAAGTGTTCCGGCGGCATGCGTGATCGCTTTCTGATATCTATCCGTGTAGGTGTGTGCAAGTATTGAGCCAATCACATGACTTGAATCATCTGTGGTTAGGATAATCTCTGTAAATGGGAGAATAAACAATCTATTTATTTATTTAAATGAGTCATAAGCGAGGTAGATGTTAGCAATGTCGACCCGTACGTATGCCACCTGGCATTCGGATGTCCTGTTCCAAGGTTTGCTTTTGGTTAGCAGCTTGTTTAACAAAACACGCGGGTGGTGTCTCTGAGGCAAGGATGCGCTGTAGTGACTGATGAGTCCACAAAAGAAAACTTAGGGCTCTAAATCTGTTGGTGGAGGCACATTTTAATGGCTTCTAACTTTTCCGGATCTAATCCACATCCACCCTTGTAAAGGATAAAACTGAGGTATTTGATGCTTGGCGTGAAACATGTGCATTTATCTTCACGGATCCGGAAGCCGTACGACTGTATACAACTAAGCTCTGCCTCCAGGCGGCTAAATATCTCTTCCCGTGTTACACCCATCCGGAGAAAGGTAAACACGTAAAGGAAAACCCAATATCCTAGCAATTAATCTACGATCCTCGATGGTGCATTGATTTCGCAGATTCCGGGACCTTCCATTATTTCACACGATCACCAACATACGGTTTGGAACGGATATTGCTAATTTTACCAGGTGACCTTCTTTTTTCTGGAAGCCGAAGGGCATTTACAACCTATATTCTTGGTGTACTTGTACAGCGTTTTGGCGGCGTAGTTGGCTACGTTTGGCAGCGTTTTGCTGACAAATTTTTCTCTGTCAATGTCGTTAGACATTTGAATTTTTCGGCTGGTCTAGACATTTGAAGGAGAAATTTCTGGGTGTGTACTTCGGAAAAGCGGGAAAAGGTGACTGTCTAACCATGGTGACGGGCAAGCTCGAAACTGTTACAAACTATTCCGCCGAACATATTTAAAAACGGCTTCTTCAGCAATGATCACTGATGGAAACATAAAAGAAACTGATTTAAGTTTAACGCGGAGCTTGAAGGTACAGCCAACGGAGCAACTACACAAGACGAGCTGGCTGTTTCACTTGATCTTACGAATTCAATCAATGTATTTTGTTATGCTGCTGATCCCGAATGCCTTTTCGAGACTTGGTTCAAACGCTGGGAGGACATGTTTCGGACTGATTTCAGCAGTCAAGATTATTCACGGGGCGTGCGTCTTTTGCTATGCAAGCTCGCTACTAATTAACATTCCAACTTCGTTAACCACATGCTGCTCAAAGAGCCAAAGGACTTCACTTTCAAAGAAGCCGTGGCAACACTCAACGACAGTTGTGGTGAGTGGACGTCTTTGTTTAGCATTCGCTGCCAAAGTCAAAAATCGTTAAGCTTGTTAGGGACGTTTATGGGGCACCAGCAGGCCGAGTTAACGGTAACTGTGAAGGTTTCAAAGTACGCTGACCAGTGTAAGCGTCTCATAGTTGTCAAGGCTTCACTGTTCCCAAGCAACGCGGACATTTGTACTCGGTTCCTTACTAAGTTGGATCAACCTTTAGATTTGACGTTGAAGTCGCTTGTAGGCGAAAGCAAACAGTTCACTACTTTGAAACACGACACCACTATGATTGAGCAGAGTCTCCCCCTTATTGCCGACGCTGTGCATGCTGTGCAAATAGTAAGAATTGCTATCTAGGACAAGACGTTCCGCAGAGCGCCGAACATGCTGCCTACACATTGTTGGTCATGTGGTGAGGGGCATTTCGCACGATACTGTCCATTCAAGCGTCACGTTCGTGCTAATTACCATAAAAGCGGACACGAGGACAACTTTTATCACCAGTCCCGGCCATAAAACGTAAAGCAGTCCTACCGAAGGAACGACTTCAGGAAACCTGACGCTGTACCACTAGCAAGGATTGCCACGTCACACTACGATTCTAGAACACGCCGCCGACTTATCACTGTGCTCATCAACGGAACTCAAACCAAGCTGCAGTTCGATACAGCATCAGCTCATTGCCCAGCCCCGTTGCAAGAAAACTTGGAAGCACCTAAAGTTGCCGAAGAGGGTTAATTCCAACAAAGTTGCCCGCGGCGGATCCGGTGGAGTGCTGAAGCTGGTCGGAGTAATGACGCAAAATTGCCTTCAACGGAGTGGAACAGCCACGGCCCTGCTACTTTCCTGACGTACCAAACTTGAACCTCCCTGAGCTTGACTAGATGGAAAAGTTACAACTGTTTTCTGTTCCAATGAGTCAGATGTCCAATACAGTCAAAACCAACCCAGTCTGTGCATCATCGTCGATAGAAGACATGACGAGAAACATAAAGCAGAAGTATGTCACTGTTTAAAGATGGTTTCTGTCACTGCACTAAATTCAAAGCAAAGTTGTGCCTTCGTGATGGAACCAAGCCTGGCTTCAGAGCGAAAGGACCGGTACCGTACGCAGTCCTGACAGCAGTTGAGCAGGAGCTCGACCGCCTGGAGCGCGCCGGTGTCAGCACATCTTTGAACTACTCTTCATGGGCTTCGCCGAGCGTTGCTGTGAGGAAGCCGAACGGTAAAGTGCCTGACTGCGCCGATTTTTCAACTGGCCTGAATGCCGCACTTGCAGACCCGCAATACCCCCTTCCGATACCAGAGGATATCTTAGCCAACCTGCATGGTGGGAAGTGTTTCGCAAAGCTAGACTTGTCTAATGCCGACCTCCAGGTTGAGGTTGATGAATTTGCTGGAGTTTTGGTGACCGTTAACGCTAGTCGTAGCTTGTACTAGTACAACCTTCTCCCTTTTGGAGTGAAAACAGCCCAGCCATATTACAGCAGTTGACTGACACCACGCTAGCGGAAGTATCTGGTGCCGCGGCGTATCTGGATGAGATCATTTTAATGGGTGGGACCGCAGTAGAACTATTAGAGCGGCTCGCTGAAGTACTTGAATGCAAACAGTCATACGGTTTTCGTATCCATGAAAACAAGTGTATATTTTATACCACACACCAAGTTCCTTATTTTCACTTTCGCAAAAGGTAGTTGTCGCCGTGATCAAGAAAATATCTGAGCTATTCAAAAGATATGCGCGTCTGTCGACTTGCAAATGCTGCGTTCATTTGGGGGCCTAATAAGTCACTACAGCGCTCTTCGGCCAGAATTGCAAAGTTTGTGTGCCCCACTGAAGAAGTTGCTGAGCAAGGGTCAAACTTGGAATTGGACGCCAGGAAACCAGCCAGCTTTCTGGCGGGTCAAGTCATGGCTGGCTTCAGATCTACTCCTGAAGCACTTTGATCCATCCCGAGAAATTTTCTTACCCACAGACGCGTCGAATCTAGGGCTTGGTGCCGTAGTTTCCCCTACGTTCCCAGATAAAGCTTTGAAGACGATAGTACAAGCCACCATAACGCTGATGAACGCCACAAGAAGCTACATTCAGCTCTAGAAGATGGCATTGTTCGTAGTGCATATTGTGAGGAACTTGCACCAGATGCTGTATGGTCGCCGCTTCAAACATTTGACGGATCATAAGCCGCTGCTGGCCCTTTTCGATTGGAAGAAGGACATTCCTACCTATACAGTTAATCGACTCTACCGATGGGCACTCATCTTGCTGGGCGATGATTTTGAAATCCCTTATCAGTAAATAGGTTCGATGGGACAGGCGGATGCGTAGGCACGCCTCAATGCTTCCCAGCAGCAAGGACAAGAGGACACCATCATAGTCTCAGCTGAGCTGGAACCTGATGTCAACTTCTTGGTGTGAGGCATTACAAGGTCTGCCAGTTACGACCAAAGCTGTACGGGTCGAAACGCTTCGAGATCCAATCCTGTAGAAGGTTACACACTTCCACAGAACCAGCTGGCAACGTTCGTGTTCTGCTTCCGAATTGCAGCAATTCCATCAGCGGACATTCGCCCTCCATTTTGAACGATTGCGTAATGTTCTCAGGGAGGGTAGTCATCCCGCAGTCATTACATGCAAGCGTGCTGCAGGACATCCAGGGCCCGAACGGATGAAAGCGCTCGCCCAAAGTTGAGTGTATTCGCCGTTTACAGGCAGACAGCTAGAGCGGCTAGATAGTGTTTGTGTCAGCTGCGCTACCGCTTCAAGGCCACCGCTGAAGACCGAAATCCACCCGTGGCCTAAACCAACTAAACCCTGCCGTCGCCTTCATGTCAACGTTGCAGGCCCGGTCAACGGCCAGAAATTTCTCCTAGGTTCGACACTTACAAATAGTGGCCCGGCGTCCCTCACGAGCAGCTCCGAAACCAGCGTAACAGTAGGTAGGCTGAGACAAATATTAAACAGTCTCGGCTGCCCCGAAACATTGGTGAGGGACAATGAAGCACAGTTTACTTCGGCCACATTCTGCGTTCCGCAAACTCTGCACTACTGAATACATACGGTGTATGTAGGTGAAATCACGCACAATCGATCGGCCAAGCGAAGAGATTTGTGGATACATTCAAGCGCCCTCTCCTCCAAGCTAGAGGAGGTGACCAACTGCTTCCTTTTCTGTGCCGATGCGCAAAACTCCACAAACGCCGGATGGAATACCGCTAGCAGAGGCAACGACGAAGGGAAAGCTTCGCATGCCAGCTGGTGCAGTTCGGCCGTCCTCAGCGTCCACAGTTAGTGAACGGTACCCAAAGGTGGAACATGACTATAGTCGGCAGTATGGTGTTAAACGATGTTAGTTGAAACCGTGTCAGCCAGCACCTGTACGTGGTTACCGTGAAGGACACGCAAAATTGAAGCCGGGAACGACCCAGGGCAAGGACGGGAACATCAT
Source organism: Dicrocoelium dendriticum (assembly GCA_944474145.2). Taxonomy (NCBI): domain Eukaryota; kingdom Metazoa; phylum Platyhelminthes; class Trematoda; order Plagiorchiida; family Dicrocoeliidae; genus Dicrocoelium; species Dicrocoelium dendriticum. The sequence continues at coordinate 141,948,715 of OX104064.1, forward strand.
TTATAACGTGCTGGTTGGAACGCAGTTCTGGGTATATCATGCAAACCAACTGCGACCAACACTGTGTCAGTGACAAGCAAGAGAATCCGCCGAGCTTACATTTGATCTGTTGACGGGCATCTTCAGGTTGTCTAAACAGCCGTAGAACTGCCTTGTCATCTGACGAAAGATACCAGACCGCAAAGCGCGGAACTTGAATCCGAAACACTACAGCCAAGGCGATGGACTGATAGGCGTAGCACCAATTCTAGGAAGCTTCAGGTCCATCCCGGGCCGCGGTAGCCGTTTCAGGAGAGGAGATATCCGGGAAATGTAACACATAGGAAAACATGTTATTTAAGCAATTAATCGATTAGCTTCAATTGTGCATTGATTTCAAAGCTTCCAGAGCCTTCTATTCCTTCACGCGATCACCTTCTTCCGGAGTTTCTGCAGGGAGGCTGCCAATTTTATCAGGTGACCTTCGATTTCTTGAAGCCGTAGGACATCGAACCCTACATTTTGGGCGTAGTTATACAGCGTTCTGGCGGCATTGTTGGCTACGTTTGGCATCGTTTTGCTAACAAGTTTTTCGTGGCCAAGGTCGTTAGACTTCCGATTTCTCTCCGGCTTGTCTAGACATTTTAAGGAGAAACTTTTTGTTGTTTAATTTGGAATAGCGCGAATACGTAAAGATCTAACACGACTCCACACTATGATATCATCCAAACATGCAGCGGCTCCAGAACCGCCCGCTAGCAAGGTATCCATCAACTGTTAGAAAAAGGCTGGTGTTGTTTGTACACCAAAAGGAAAGGCGCTTTTATTGGAATAGATTACGGGGAGGGTTGGTCGTGAACAACTCCCTCGAGAGTTGGTCAACCTCCGCTTGAAGACAGGCACCGGATAGATCAAGCAGGTTGGAATGTTTCGCTCGTGTGTACCGTAGCCCTTCCGCAACTCTCTTGGAGGAGAAAGAGCTCAACAACCTGTTAAAGCGGGTAGCAGTTGCTTCACCGAAGTTTGTTATAACTGGTGATTGTAATCTACCGTATGCAGTCTGGGTGCATTCCAGCAACATGGCAGGTACTTTCGAATAAATAAATAAATAAATAGTATATTCTCGGTAAAACGAGACACACCTGTAAAGGCGTGATCAAATATGTATACAAGCATAGCTTCTGTGGAATGTAAAAATATTTCATTTTAATGAAAGGTATAAAAGAAAAAATGTTGTCCGTATAAGTGAGCATACTGTCAGGTAATAGTCAGAACAGGGACATAATGGCACTGTGGCGCGCAAAAATCCGGCAAAACACAAGTTGGGGGTAATTTCGCCAGGTAGTGATCCATGAGCACAGGAGCCTAAACTAGGTTTTGTTGTAACCAATAAAACTAAAAAACTAAATGGTTCAATGGAATTCCGTTGCTGCCCACTGGTTCTCTCCATTAGCACAAGTATCCTTCGTTATTATCTTCATTACGTTTACTGCAGAGACTCATTGTAGGCTCCATATATATCTGAGCTTATCTGGAGCTACTAGGAGACATTCCTTGTTTCCACATCCTGTAATCTCTCAGATTGTATGTATCACTTACCCTGGCTGACGTGTTGATGTGTTCTGTGACACTGTAGGAATCCACTAGTGACCCAAGTGTATAATGTAATGGCTACATCAGGCCATTGAAGGTTTCTCGTAGCGCCATTCTCTGTCGATCCTCTTCACCTCAGCACTTCTACTTAGTAGCAACTAGTGGTCGAGGGCTCCACGTATCTCTCTGCATATCCGGAGCTTGCTACGTGCCACCCTCTTTCATCCCAACCTTCATCCTTCTTGACTGTCGGCTCACATTCATTTGCAGTCCGTTGACTTATCCTGGGACACTTAAGGTATCCACTAGCAACTAGAATGCTTCACCCAATTGCCATTGCAAGGTGCGGATACTCCCTATCTCACCTTGTATAATTATCAGTTCTTCGCGTTACCTACGTCACCAATTTCCAGCTGCAGCTTGTCATTGCAGGTAGCATACATATCGACGCTAGAAGCCACTCTGCATCTCTTCAACTTACTCCCTTGAATGGTTAGCATAACATATCTTCACCTGTTTGTTGACTGCTTCTGTCACTGTAAGTATCTAATTAAAAAACTACAAGGCTCAATGGAATTCCGTTGCTGCCCACTGGTTCTCTCACTTAACACAATTATCCTTCGTTCTTCTTATCTTTATTACGTTTACTGCAGTGATCCATTGTAGGCTCAACATGTCTGAGGTTATCTGGAGCTACAAGGAGACATTCCTCGTTTCTCCATCCTGTAATCTCCCGGATTGCCTGTATAACTTACCTTCGCTGGCTTGTTGAGTTGTTCCGTGATACTAGCAATCCACTTGTAACCAAATAGCCTAATGGACTGGTTACATCAGGCCACCGAAATTTTCTCGCAGCGTCATGTTCTGTAGATCCTCTTAAACCTAAGCACTTCTGCTTAGCAGCAACTAGTAATCGTAGGCTCCACGCATTTCTGGAGCTTGCTAAGAGCTGCTCTCTTCTAGCTCGAACATACTTTGTGGCTGTTTGCGTCACATACATCCGCTTTTTGCTGATTTACTATGGGTAATTAAGGGTATACACTAGCAACTAAGAGGCTTCATGCAAATTCCATTGCTGATCACTGATACTCACACTTACAGCGACCCTATCTGTTCCTCGTCTTACCTCTGGCTCCCGTGTTTAGCAGCAGTCCTTCTTCATAAGCTACTATCATCTTTGCGCATATACTACGCTGCCAAGTTCCACACTTTATCCCTCCAACCTTTAATCCCTGGGACTGCGTGTATCACATACACTTCCTGTCTGTTGCCCTTATCAGGTGTCCACTAGCAATTATAAGGCCACACCTAAATGCCATTGCTCATCCGCGACACCTAACTGGCCGTAGTACAGCTCTCTCACTGGCTTCTCCCGGCTCAGGTCTCCTTAATTATGCTCCATTAGCACCACCGCATGATTTGATTAGCTGCACGTCGATGCATCGTAGTCTATTATGCTCTAACTATCTAACAACCTCTTTGTACGCTTGCGCTTTAGTTGTCTGCTGCCATTCTATCACGAAACCTTTCTTAGCTTTCTTCTGTGGTGCAAACATATCCAGGTATTCAGCGTAAACCGCTCTTCTGCCTCACATTTCTTGACCTTTATCTACCCATTACTTGCTGTATTGTCTTAGGCATATTTTTACCTGCAATACTCCAAGCCTCGGGCTAGCAGTCCATGGCTCTATCCAGCTTGGCACTATTACCCTAGCACTCTGGCTGCTGCGGTTAGGTCTCAGGTTCTGATATCCTCAGCAACCATAATGTACGCATGTATTCTGGCTATTCGCGGTCCTTCCGTCAATTAGCCCTTCTTAGCTTTTTAATTCGGCACTCTCTCGCCTGGACAGTACAGAGACGCCCCTTAGCTTCTCATTTACAGGTGTTCATTCCTCAATTATTCGCTGCTATTTTTGCGAAACTTGCCCATGTGTGAGTCCAAAAGACTCACTGGCTTTCCCTGGGTCAGCATATTCTACGCTCCCCAGCGAATCCTCCCACGCAACAGTTGCATCATAGCAAACGGATCCTGTGTTTTATTTGCTCAATGGCGCAACGCCGTGTATCCAAGGTATACGGTAGCAACCAACCTATAGGGCTTTGCTTCCAATGAATATTCAAAAGACACTTTTAGCATAATCGTTGTTACACATTGTACATCATATGTTTCCTCTAAATGTTATACCATAGGATATAAATAATGCTTGTTTCCACGTCTGTTCTTTGCGGCCCTGTTTGTCTCTCACCTTCCCTTTCTCCGAGGTCTGAAACTTCTTGGGGATCTGGGATCGGAACGTGAAAGAGCTTGTGCCTAGGACAGGACATAGAAACCCCCAAGGACCTACATAGAACACGGCTGTACAGCAAGTGGATAAAAATGCACTCACTACCACGACCGTCGTCCAGTAATGGTAGCTGGACATGATGCATTCATACTCCTGCGAAGTATACATAATCCTGTAAATTCTAGAAGCAAGAAACGGAAGTTTTGCTTACCTGGACACGAAGATGATGAAGGTCTAACCCTCCAAAGGCCTCAGCCATTATGGCCGCCCCGACCAAAAATAACCTGTTCAGCTAACAGAGGAAATTAGAAGGCAATTGACGGCGGTTAACCGAGGGTTAAATCAGTCGACGAGCTGCTCTGCCAGTTTTACATTAGTGTACAAACGGATTTCTGACAGTGTTTCAGGACGTGGTGGGTTTTCGCCTGGCAAGCGTTCTCCCTATAAAAAGCCACAAATGTCCGCTTAACAACACTGCGACGTGGCGGATGTGACTCGCCACTGAATAAAGTCACTGCCTACAACCACATACTGGCACGCCGACCTGTATCCTAATGAAATATTTTCCTGACAAGTTTTCTCTACAAACGGAATGCACAGCCTGTTTACACTACGCCCACTAGAACCCAACTTGTCGTCATGTTTTGACGAATTTATACCTCAATAGTAATTTTACAATTTCCAAAGCTTGGACAACCTTCGGCTTACTGCCGATTACATACATAGCCACGTGTTTGTTACGAAACATAAATTGCTTGTAAACGTTGATCATGCCTGGTCAGGTGTGTCTCGGAAATTCGAGAATATACTATTTATTTATTTATTTATAACCATTACGAGATAGGGATGATATGTGCTCCAACAAAGCATTCTTCATAGCAGAATTATTTGCACAGTTTCGATGTAGAAGGCTGAGGACTGCGTCAGTGTGAAATGCTTAGCTGTTACTTTATTTTGTTGCGAGTCACATCTGCCACGTTGCAGTGTTGTTAAGCGGACAGTTGTGGCTTTTTATAGTGAGAACGCTTGCCAGGCGAAAACCCACCACGTCCCGGAACACTGCCGTTGAATGGACACAGAGGATGCGTGCCTCTAACATTTTGCTCTTAAGACGCGAAGTAGAGTTAGCACTACCCCTCCACTTCCGATGTCCTGATCGCTAGGCATGGCCATGTAACAGATACATGTGAAGGGCCCCGTAATTAGTAGCGATCAATGTGACCTTACCTTTGCGGTAAAGGTAAAGAAGCTACGATTAAAACCTCGACATGTGAGTAAGTTTGACCGAACCGCTATTAGCAGTTGGTGGAACAGGGCCCTCCAGTTCGCTTGGATTCCTACCCAATAACGGGCAACGTTAGAAGAAAGATGGGGAATCCTTAAGTCTGGACCTTTGCAATTGCTAGAGGAGTCCGCCACACGCCCCGATAGAAGCATGAATAAGCTCCGCTGGTTGTGATGTCGAATTGTTTGAATGCTTCGGAGACTTAATGCTTGCTGGAAAAGCATTCGGGAATCTGGAGGCTTTAGGCAATTGCTACGCAATAAACGGTATCTGAATAAGGCAATCAAATTGCAGTGGCGAACTAAATATTGCTATTGGCTCAGATTAGCTCACAATGCGAAACGAAATCCAAAGCTGTATTACAGTTATGTCCAGCCAAAAGCTTCTTTAAGAGAGTGGATTGGTAACTTAAGGAGAATGGTAGTGAGGTGGTGAAAGGTGCAGGTAAGGCAATGGTACTATGGCGTGTCCTTCAGCACTTGCATTTTGTATACAGTGACTGTGCTATATCTTCGCATTCACACTCCTCATGTGACATTAAGATGTAAGATGTTGTATTAACTGCATCAGAGGTCATTGTGGTGCTGGTGGTTTAAACCACCATAAATCTGCAGGTCCTGATAATGTTCATTCAGCGCTTGTTAAACCGGTGGCTGATATTCTTCAGTACCTTGTTTTAAACCTATTCAACTGTTGCCTTGGGGAACGTAGGTGTAGCGCGTCTGTGTCTCCGTAGCACGCTAACAAGTTACTTGTCCTCAAAAGTATCCTATACTGTGAGCGTTGTTTCCTCTTCTTTTTGCTTTCCCATTTTGTCTTCAGTGTTGTTGTATTAACCAGTCGTGGTGCGGTAGCACTATCCATCTAACCGCTTCGCGCTCGGTCACCTTTCGGCTTCTGTGACAGTACAACCCAGCTAGTCATGAGGTATGCCACAAGCACAACATCCATCCAGATCCGAGGTTTACTAGGTGCATTTTCAGCCGCCTATGAAGTATTTCACTTTACTTTTCAGCACCCTCAGTCTGATCCGATCCAGCAACTCCCCGGAGCCAGAAACCATCGGAATCGGCGAGCGGACTCATATTACAGTAGGCTACCACCTGATTGGAAAGAGACGACTATGGTTGCAATTAATAAATGGGGCACCAAGTCTGCGCCACTCAACTATAGACCAGTCAGTCTGACAAGTATTCTGTTTAAGTGCCTAAAGAAGTTCAGTAGACACCGAATTTGTGCGCACTCAGTTGTTAACAATTTGGGTGGAGCGGAACAGCATGGTTTCCTTAAAAAGAATTCACTCCTTACGACTCTATTGTGTTTCTTAGACAACTCGATGCTCCGGTATCGGTATCCCAGTAGAGGTCTGCTACATAGATTCGGTTAAGCATTGCCTTTATTGAAGAAGCTGACTTGGTTTGGACTGCATCTACAACTGCTGACTTGGTTGTCGGATTTCCCCTGTGGCAGAAAGTTTAGTGTCAGTAAATAAATAAATAAATAAAGTTTTTATTCTCGACAA